>MNCI01031498.1:78762-184482 GCA_015680685.1 Gnetum montanum
ATCATCTTGTTATGTCACCTGGGACTGGTCATGTTTTCTTTCATTTTCCTGATGAGACCATCTGCTAAAGCTCTTTCTACTTTAAGCTTTGTAGAGTGACCTAAAATTTTTTGATAATTATCTTACATGGCGGTTCCCTATCATTTGCATTTCTTGGAATACGATTACAAATTTGTAATGAGAATTTCATTATTAATTCAATAAACATTTGCATTTGCGTTAACGTTTTTTCTTTTACTTAATATCATTTATGTCTTTTTTTGTTAATTGGATCTTTGTATTTTTAACCCTCTTTTTTAATTATAATATAAAATTTTAGTATGGAAACAGTCAGGATTTTATTTAGAGATCACAATTTTTATCCTTTACGAAGTCATTTTTATCCTTTAAAGCTACCTTAATTCAAACTAATAAGTACTCATTTTTTTGGGAATACCTTAGTTTTCCTTAATTTCCCTATACACCCAAAGGAAACGCCTCCACTAGCCATACACACACAACTCCTACTTGTCTCTTGTCACTTCTCAAATGCAATTAGAGTTATTTTTGTGGAATATAGAGTTTGTTATCTTAGAGAAAAGGTAATTCAGTAGCTGTGTAAGTTTAAAGTCCAACTAGGAACATGTATTCTCATGTGTGGAAACTCCAAAAGCAAGACCAAAAGTATCCATCCATTTAGTGTTCATTATTATAAACTATTATAAAATACCCCCACCAATTACAAGATGCTAATGAAACTACTTAATTTTTTATCAATGCCATGGTGCCAAAACCTTCTTTTTTTTTCTTTTCTTTCTTTTTTTGCCTTACATTTAAATGTGGAGGGAAAAGTGGGCAAAGTCTATTACTAATCATTCACCTGTTATGGCCCCTTTTTCCATCAAACCTATCCTCACTAATAACTTAATCTACATCACCTCACTAATCATTAGATATAGTAATCATACAACCTATTTCAAGGCTAGTTATGTTTTTGAGAAGGCCTATTATATAACTCACAATATAGGCTTCAAGACAAACAAATTAGGTATTCATGTGTCATACACATTCCAAAAGAGATTTTATTGGAAGAGATTAAAGTCTAAACAATATGAAAGTTATTTCAATGCAAAGGAAAAAGGGGTGAAGATCATTTTCCATATATATACTAAGCCTTTCTAGTACACATCCACAACCTACAACATAGCTTAAAGTCTATTATATACCTACCACCTCCAGCTTCCTAAACTTAATATTATATCCATAATCTAAATAAACCTCAACCAATAAACTATAAGACAAGAGTCAATATTGTACCCAATTTATTCTTACACGTCTAATTTAAGGTATAGTGTTCGGGCAATTTACATGTGGGTGATGAACCGCGATATTGCATCCATGATATCAGATCAACCATGCAATGTCGGATACCCGATATCGCGGCCTATCTCCTTGCCTATAAATAAGAGGTTGTGCCTTTGGTTTCCACATTAGAAGTTAGTCCCTTAGCCAAACTCTTGCCATTTTTTCTCTCCAGAGTTAGAATTATTTCTGCATGCTTGTAGTAGAAGTCATAGAGTGAACGGATCTTTATTCGAGCATTATGTACCTGAGCACACTTCATGTACGACAATAAAGATGAACTTTATGATAAACTTTGTAGCATACAGAATAGATTAATTAGTGTTAATTATTATTTAATGCTTTCCTAGTTAATTAATGATCTCTCTTACCCTACAACTCTCTTAGTTAAATACACTCAGTACAACTGCTTCGAGCATGCGTGTAGCGCTTGGTAACCCAGTGACAATTAGCATTTGGTAATCCTAGTAGCGTTGCACTGGTTCAGGATGTGTGCAGCAAGTGGGAACGGACACTAGTGTTAGGAGTAATTAGAACTTAGTTAATGAGTAGTTAAATTAGATTAGTTACTTAGTTATCTCTCTCCCCCTTCTTACTAGCGTAGGATATAAAACACATAAAAGCCATAAAAATCATATGCCTCAAGCTTACTTAACCATACAACCATGACATACAAGTAAGTTTGGGAAGACAACAATTAACCAACCCATTATTGTTTCACAAAGGTGCATAGGCACTTAGTCCTTGGAATTTGACTGGATCATGTGTGAAACGCTTGTATTCGTATGGTTGAGCGTAGGGGTACCTCGCCACTCATCATTGGCATCATTATTAAGGACTTAGTTGTTTGTGCACTAAGTAGAACTTAGGAAATCATTCACATCATTGGAACGAACCCTTAGGGTTAGTTAAGGAAAAGATAATAGTACGTTGCACACTGAACAAGACAAGATGTCTTCTTCTTTGCACAAAAGCATTTCACCACCTAGGACTAACACAAGAAGCAATCGGCGACAGGATACACATCACATTGATCTGCCAATCCCTCAATAGTTTCGTGTGGTGTATATTCATCCTGATGAATATGTACCCGACTTCACCTTTATTCTCCACTAAGATGAACAACTACGTTGGCGTGACTTGGAAGGTCACATAGTGTTACCTCCTGACTGTTTAGTCCCAAGTATGCTTCTTCATGCTCTCACATGAATAGGCATGCAACACTTACACGTAGAATACATTGTGCAAGAATATGATTCAAGAGAATATTGTCCCACAAAGGCACAATGTCAAAGGGATTTGTAACAATAGAAACATCATAAGTCTTTGAAGGGAAAATGGTCTAAGGATTCCCCCCATGTTTTAAGTGAAATTAAGGGTGATGAACCTACCTCAGGAAGTCACCCACATAACGATCTTCCTCCCCTTGACTTTGGCCAAGGGGTTGTGTATCGAAACCTTCATTCTACTATTCACAACCCAAGTGCTGATACCAACAGACACAAAGTGTTCGAAAAAGAAATAAGAACACATGACAAAGGTGGGAATTTTGATCACAATCGTAATCGAGGTAGAGGCCATTGAAGAGAAGGTAGTAGACATCGTCATGATGGCGGTTCTCCTTCTTCTTCACCTTCATTGTCTCCTTCACCCTTTCCTTCAGTGTCCAGACGTAGCTATAGAGAAATAAATCGTGAGGATAAGGGAAAGCAAAGTGGAAGTCACAAACAAAACAACCAAGACAAAGAACGAGGGCACTCTAGGAAATCATGCCATAGAAGAAGGGAGAGTAGGGAATAGTGTAGGCACCATAGACACCATGAATAAGATGATCATGATGAACCCCTACTTGTTATCCAAAGCATGCTAGACATAACTGAGGTTGTGAGAGTTCCAACAAGGCACCAAAAAGATAGTAGGATTAAGAGGTTAGACATGAATAACATCCCACGATTTGAAGGGGGATATAATGCTAATCCTCAAAATCACTTACAAGCATTTCATGATGCGTGTGCCTTGCAAAACATAGAAAACAAGTGGCAAAAACTTAAGTGGTTTCCACAGACACTAATAAAAGAAGCTAAAATCTGGTAGTGGTCCTTAGAACTGGAATCCATTCGTAGGTGGAGTACTATGTTAGAATTATTCAATGATAAGTACCAAATGTACTCCTAGCTGTCTAACCTGCAAAAGCAAATCCAAGGATGGAAACAAGGAAGTCATGAATCCTTGGAGGCTACCATGGTTCGTTATTATGCACTATTACATCATTTTCCTGGCCATGGTTATTCATAGCAGGATTAACTACATCATCTCGTAGATGAGCTTAGGCATGAAACGAGAAGAACCCTTGGGACCTATGCCCAAGGAAGGTTATCTGAGCTTAGGTTCCATCAAATTCACAAACTATTGGAGCAAGTTTCTAAGGAAGAAGGTGAGCTACGAAAGAGAGAGTGTGTGGAAGAATATAACCGAGATCCTTCCCTCTAGAAGAAGGGAGTAAGATTTTGTGAGGATGAGGAAGAGTCACCACTCGAAGAGATCATGAATAGGAAAACCTTGCCTATCCAAAAGTTAGCATCAGAAGTATTGACAAAGGTAGACCAAATAACTCTCCCACCAATAGCTCCATTACCATCTACTTCAGCAATGCAAGGTGAACTCCCTACTCAGCCACAGCAACGCAATGCCACAAGGGCTATTAATTCTCAACCTACTATTGGTTCTGACAACTGTATGAAGAAAAGATCTTTCTTCAGAACCAACAGTCCAACCAAGCCTTTGCAACCCCAAGCGGTTGAGTCTTTGGATGTCTCTGTATCAAATAAAGCTTCAGAGCCCCCTTCGAACTTAACACCACATTCAACTCATACGGTCATGTTGACACATGCCATTACTGATCGGATCAAAGTTGGCCACCTTCCCAGGAAAATCTTTGATCCTGGGAGTCCCCTAATATATCTACAAACCGCTGGGAATGAGCCATGCAAAGCTCTTTTAGATTCAAGTTTCAGTGTCAACCTAATATCCCAAGAAATGTATAAGGCCTAGAACCTACCTCCATTAAAAAAGAACAATGTTTGTTTAGAGTTGGCCAACCAGTCCATCACTGTTCCCTTGGGATTAGTGGAGGACATTGTTACCACTATTTGTGGATGGTCGTATCCAGCTGACTTCCTAGTGATTCAAGTGAACAATAGTAAGGGGAACTTCCCAATCATAATGGGAAGAACATGGCTAAGCACTATCGATGCATGCCTAGGAATTCGTGATCTTTCCCTAGAAGTATCTAAGAAAAATACTTTCAGAAAGATTGAGAAGAAGAAGGTTCCATGCATTGCATACAATGACACAGGGTGTAATTGTATGCAAAGATCATGGGTTGTGCAAAGTTTAACATTAGCTACATGTAATCAGTGCGTACAAATGATCAATATACAAAGGTGCCTGTATGAAGCAGCCACACAACAAGAAGACACCGAGTGGTTGACAACTAATCAAGAAAGTAGCTCACTTATATGCATGGAACTAACTGAGGGTTTGACTTGCACTTACATAAATAGCATGGACGCATTAGAGAAAGCCCACCACCAACTTCCTAGTCCTAACTTAGAAAACATCAACTGGGGGAAGTTGGAAATTCCTAAGAAATTTAAACAAGAGCCCCTGGAGCTAAAACCATTGCCCACTGGTATGGAGTACACATTCCTTACAAATGAAAAATTGGTAATCATCAACGCAAGACTTTCTCTGCAACAAAAAAAGAGTGTGTTAAAGGTAATAAACAAGTGGTCAAAAGCCTTCACCTAGTCATATCCAGAATTAACTAGAATAGATCCTAGGATATGCCAGCATAGGATTTACACTCACTCCTCCATGAAGCCTTGAAAATAACCACAGGGGCGATTGAACCCAAAGTAGAAGCAAGTAGTAAAAGAAGAAATCGAACAGCTTCTAAAGGCTGGGTTCATATACCCTGCTGATAGAAAATGGATTAGCCCCTTAGTAATCGTGCCTAAAAAGGGAGGCAAATGGAGGGTGTGCATAGATTTTAGGCTACTAAACATGGAAACATTCAAGGATCAGTTTTCGTTGTCATTTTTTGACCAAGTCTTAGATACAATCACAGGGCATTGCTATTATAGGTTTTTGGATGGATATAGCAGATACAACCAAATACAAATAGCCCTAGAAGACCAAGCCAAAACTATGTTCACCAATCCTTGGGGAATGTTTGCATACAAAAAAATGTTGTTTGGCTTGTGCAATGCCCCTACAACGTTTCAATGCTTAGTTCTAAGCATATTCCAGCAACAAATAGGAAATGGTGTGGAAGTCTTTATGGATGACTTCTCCACTTATAGAGCAAGTTTTGATCAAGCCTTGGACCGATTACGGCAAGTGCTAAAAAGATGTGTAGAAACTAATTTAAGGCTTAATTGGCAAAAAATCCATTTGATGGTCCAAGAAGGCATAGTACTTAGGCATAAAATCTCACATGCAGGGATAGAGGTAGACCTTAAGAAAATCAAAGTCATCCAAGGAATTACCCATCAACTAGAAACTGTCAAAGACATTTAATCATTCCTTGGACACACTAGCTACTATAGGAGATTCATAAAGAACTTTTCAAAGATTTCCAAACCATTGGTAGAGTTAAAAAAAAGGGACATACCCTTTAAGTCGACCAAGAAATGCAAACTAGCTTTCTAAACTTTGAAACAGAAGCTTGTAGAAACACCCATTCTACAAGCTCCTAACTAGTCCAAACCATTCCATGTCATGACTGACACATCCAACTATCCCTTAGGAGCCGTGCTTACACAATTAGATGACTAGAAATGCCCTTATTACATCCACTATGCAAGTAAAAGTATTGTTGGTGCACAACTTAACTACACTACTACAGAAAAAGAATTAATGGCTATAGTGTTGGCACTAGAAAAATTTAGACACTATGTATTGGGGTACAAAGTATTCATACACACAAATCATAGTGCAATCCAATTCTTCATGAATAAGCCAATGGTAAGCCCCCGTATTATACGATGGCTGGTAATCCTACAAGAGTTTGATTTAACAATGATCAATCGTAAAGACACTAAGACTGTAGTTGTTGATCATTTATCTCAGTTGCACTGGGATAGCAAAGAGGATGAGTATCCAATTTTTGATCATTTCCTTGACGAGTTCCTCTTTACTAGTGTAGTGAATAACCAATCACCCACGGAGACAATCTAGTACAGTAGCATTCTTACCTATCTCCTTACCCAACAAATACCATAGGAGTTAGACCTTAAGAAGAAATAATAGTTTTTTCATAGAGACAAGCACTTTATGGAGATTAATGGACAACTTTACAAAGTATGTTCTGATAGCTTGGTTCGATGGTGTGTTCCCGATAGAGATCAACTAAGAGTTCTCCAGGATGCTCATGAGGGCCCTTGTGGGGGTCATTATGATAGGAGATGAATGACCATCAAGATCCTGCTCGCAGGGTATTATTGGCCTACCTTGTTCTAGGATACCCATCAATTTTTCTAATCTTGTGAGCCCTATTAATGTGATGGGGGAATGACTGCTAGAATGGAGGGTCTGCAATAATGGATTCAACCATTGGAAACCTTTGACATTTGGAGAATTGATTTCATGGGGCCCATTCCACTAATGTTCAATGGAAAAGCTTACATCATAGTTGTCGTAGACTACTTAACAAAATGGACTGAAGTAGTTTCCATTAAAGATTGCACATCATCTACAGCTGCACGATTTGTTCAACAACAAGTCATCAATAGGTTTGGTGTGCCATGTGCACTTATCTTAGACAATGGTACACACTTCACAGGTGCAACTTTTCTGAAGTTAATGCAATGCTTAGGGGTTGAGCACAAATTAACTACACCATACCACCCCCCAAGAAAATGGTCAAGCTGAGGTTACCAATAGGGAGATTACTAAGATACTGATTAGAACCATTAGCAAGTATAGGTGAGATTTTAGCAGTAAACTGAATGATGCTCTTTGGGCATACCACTCCACATGAAATCTCCCTATAGGCTACTCTCCCTACGAGTTAGTGTATGAAAAACTTCCAACGCTTCCTATCCAAACTGAGCTCTGTACACTAGCTATAGCATGTGACCTCGACCTTGACCTTGATCTAGCACAAAAACAAAGTTTGATGACTCTTAACTTGCTAGATGAGAACTGACTAGCTGCCCTGTCATCTAATGAGTTGCACAAGGCATTTAATAAACAACATCATGACCTGAAAATTAGGAAAGTTAAGTATCAGCCAAGAGATAAGGTTCTCTACTAGAACCCCACACATGTGTCACAACGTTCCAAATTTCAAACACTGTGGGAAGGACCTTACATTATCTATGCAACTTTTCCTTTAGAGGCCATGATCATATATAAACCTGAGAGCCTAGATATGAGACTGTTAGTCAACATGCAACAAACAAAACCTTTCCATGAGTTTAGGACAACCAGAACATATGCTACCTCTATAGGTGGGCAACCTTGCTCATTATTTTGGATCTCCTCCTTCTAGCTCAATCATGGGGGAGATGGCCACCTCTACTAATCGTTGAAGGCCCTTAGTTCTTTCTAAATTTTTGTTTTGCACATTTCTTTAATCTTTCTTTTTTTTACACCATCGTTCATTTTTTTACCATTTCTTTGTGTGATTACTTTATTTTGTTCATCACCCAATAAGTGTTGATGATGGTGGTATGAATAATACCATATTGATTGCTAATATTTGGATTTTACCTTTGAAGTATGATGTTGATATTAAGGTATGGTTCTTTTGATTAAATAGGCAATGAGTCCATGTCGTTCATACATCCATAAAATCCTATGATCTCCCTTGTCTTGGAACTGTATAGTCCTTTTCTCTAATAAAACTATTAACGAATTGGTGGCTAGGTATTTCTCAAACTAAGGAAGGACTCAAAGGATGAAAAGGGTGTGACTTCAAGTGGATTTGATGCATTTGTGTTGGCTATTCTCTTGAGTGCTTGAATGTTTTTTCCTTGAGTTTTTCACCATTTTGACCATTCATCAAATCTCTAGAAGTTGAGTACATAAAAATAAGTCTTTACATGGTGCGGTTCTCATGCAAAAAACACAAAAAAAAAGTTAGAATTCACAACACACCCCTTAGAAACAATAATGAACTTCTTTCCCTTAAACATTTCCTACAATCAACAATTTTTTGTTTTATCCCCATCTATGACATCCATTTTATTGGTATTGTCATTGTTACTTTTTCTCCATCTTTCTTAATCCTTATCTTTTTCCATCCTATTGCTACCAGAGGTTCGCTCTTAGTCATTGGGACCCTAGCATAAATTTTTCAATTTTTCCTAACCCCTACACCTTAGGTAGTCACCAGTGTTAAATATCTAGAATCAACATCTGCCATAACCACAACTCAGCTAATGCACTTTACATTGAGGTAAAGTATCAACTACATTATGATTTATCTACCCTCGCTCATTTGTGACTGTGTTGTGTGTGCATATGGCAATCATATAATAATGGACTGGGCCTAGAGGAAACACGCAAGATGAACTAGAACTAGAATGTTTACGAAAGGAGCAAGATTGGTGGTGTGGTTATGGATAAACAACGAAAGGCGTGATCTTAGCATTGGCAGCAACACGTCTTCTTCTTTTTTCTCTCTCCTTCTCTTTGAGCTTCCAAATAAGGCTGGATGTCATTTATGTACAATGTTCACCTTTGTGGTCATGAACACTAATGCTATCATGTATTGTATTGTTGATCTGTTCACTGAGCACGTTGAGTCTGTCACCCTAATCCACCATTAGTGGTCATTTAGTCAATAATCCCATACCTTCCCAATATTTTATAAGGAACTCAAGGACAAGTTTTCATTCAATCATGGGGGTATGATGAATTTTGATATCGCATCTGCGATATCAGATCAACCATGCAATGTCGGATACCCAATATCGTGGCTTGTCTCGTTGCCTATAAATAAGAGGTGGCACCCTTGGTTTCCACATTAGAAGTTAGTCCCTTAGCCAAACTCTTGCCATTTTTTCCCTCTAGAGTTAGAATTATTTTTGCGTGGCTATAGTAGAAGTCATAGAGTGAACGAATCTTTATTCGAGCATTGTGTACTTGAGCACACTTCGTGTACGATGATAAAGATGCATTTATGATAAATCTTGCAGCATACAGAATAGATTAATTAGCGTTAATTATTATTTAATGCTTTCCTATTTGATTAATGATCTCTCTCACCCTACAACTCTCTTAGTTAAATACACTCAGTACGACCACTTTCAGCATGTGTGTAGCGCTTGGTAATCTAGTGACGATTAGCATTTGGTAATCCTAGCAGTGTTGCACTGGTTCAGGATGTGTGCAGTAAGTGGGAATGGATATTGGTGTTAGGAGGAATTAGAAATTAGTTAATGAGTAGTTAAATTAGATTAGTTACTTAGTTATCTCTCTCCCCCTCCTTACTAGCGCATGATATAAAACACATAAAAGCCATAAAAATCATATGCCTCAAACTTACTTAACCATATAACCCTAACATACAAGTAAGTTTAGGAAGACAATGATTAATCAACCCATTATTGTTCCGCAAAGGTGCATAGGCACTTAGTCCTTGGAATTCAACCAAATCGTGCATGAAATGCTCATATTTGTATAGTTGAGTGTAGGGGTACCTCACCGCTCATCAATGAGCTCCAATCTTAAGTTCAACAAATGTTCTACTAATGATGAGTGGCAAGGTATGCCTATCCTCAACCATACAAATACGAGTGTACAAACACAATCTGGTCAAATTCCAATGACTAAGTGCTTATGTGCCTTGATGGAACAAGGATGGGTTGGTTAATCATTGTCTTCCCAAGCTTACTTATATGTCATGATTGTATGGTTAAGTAAACTTGAGGCATATGATTTTTATACTTTTTATGTTTTATGTCCTACTACTAATAAGGGAAGAGAAAGATAAATAAATAACTAATTTAAATTGACTATTTATTAACTAGTCTCTAATTGATGCTAACACCAGTATCTGTTCTCACTTGTAGTACACATCCTGAACTAGTGCAACACTACTAGGATTACCAAACGCTAATCGTTACTGGGTTGCCAAGTGTTACACACATGCTCGAAGTGATCGTACTGTGTGTGCTTACTTAGGAGAGTTGTAGGATGAGAGAGAATTATTAATTAATTAAGGAAATCATTAAGTAACAGTAATTAACATTAATTAATCTATTCTAAATGTTGCAAGGTTTATCACAAAATTCGTCTTTATTGTTGTACACAAGATGTGCTCAGGTACATAATGGTAAAATAAATATTTGTTCACTTTATGACTCCTACTGCGGGCATGTAGAAATAATTCTAACTTTGAGAGGAAGAAAAGGCAAGAGTTTGGGTATGGAACTAAGACTAACTATGCAAACCAAGTGCGCTCGCCTCTTATTTATAGGCAATGAGGCAGGACACAATATTGGGTATTGAACATCGCATGGCAAGCTTCGATATAGTGGACCTAATATGACGGCCCCAATATCACAGTTCATCATACCCCCAAAAATAAATGAAAACTCATCCTTGAGTTCCTTACAAAATATTGGAAAGGTATGGGATTATTGACTAAATGATAGCTGGTAGTGAAACGGGATGGAAGACTCTAAGTGCCTAGTGAACGAATCAATAATACATTAGAAAATTGGTGTTCATACCCATGGTGGTGAACATTGTACGTAAGTGGCATCTAGACATTTATTTGATAACTTGAAGAGAAAGGGAGAGAGAAAGAGAAAAATAAAAATGAGGTGTATTTTTTCCGATGCTGAGATTTTGCATTCTATTGTTTATCCATAACCACACAATCAGACTTGTTCCTGGCGTAAATGCTCTAACTCTAGTCCATCCTAAGTGCTTCCTCCTACCCTAGTCCATTTTCCTTGTAATCACCATATGCACACACAACATAGTCACAAATGAGCAAGGATAAGTAAACCACAATGTAATTGATACCTTGCCTCAATATAAAGCACATTGGCTAGGTTGTGGTTATGGCAGAAATTGGATTAGGGGTTTATTACTGATAAATACCCAAGGTATAGGGGTTAGGCAAGTAGTAGAATGGAGAAATTGAAAAATTTGTGTGAGGGCCCCCATGGTTAAGAGCGAACCTCTGATAGCAATAAGATGGAAAAATATAAGGAATAAGAAAAATGAAAAAAATAACAATGGTAATGCCAATAAAATGGATGTCAAAGCTGGGGCTGAAACATGAAATGGTTGATTACAGAGAATGTTCAAGGAAAGAACTTAACAATTGCATCAAAAAGGAAAGCTAGTGGGTCCTCCCCAAAGTAGGCCCATGCCTTTTATGCCCTGACAAACCCACAAAACAAAGAGTCCATAGGCTCTAGGAATGTCATTTGGAAGCAAGAGCTAAAAACCTACCCACAAGAATTTACCAAGGAAAAACAATGCATCAACCAAGATATGGACTAATCATAAAATCAGTAATGAGGTGGAACATGGAAAGAAAGATGGAGAGTAGAAATGGAATGGAATCCCAAGAGCAAGGTTGTGTAAAGTCCCTTGTGTATATCATGGTTAATGTGAATGAGTAGAACTCATTCCAAATCCAAACTTAAACTAATCACGTTTAGTGATCTCACATCAATACACTTGGCCAATCCATCCTCATGAAGCAATAAGAATACTTCCCCAAAGAGGCACCACCATTCCAAGGAGAGCAAGATGGAGAAGCAGGAAGTGAGAAAGGGCCTTAGTTAAAGGGAACCTTCAGGCATAGGTAACATGTATTTCCAGTGCCATAACTAGTGCTTGTAGCCCATATTTATTTATTATGTCTAAGGGGTGTGCTTTGAATTTCCACTTTTTTCTTGTGTGAGAACCACACCATGTAAACACTTATTTTTATTTACTCAGCTTCCTAATATTTGATCAATGGTAGAATGGCAAAAAACCTAAGAAAAAGCATCCAGGGACCTAAGAGAATGGTTGGCACAATTGCATCAAATTCCCTTCAAGTCACATCCTTTTCATCCATTGAGTCCTTCCTTGGTTTGAAGAATACCAAGCCACCAACTCATTAATAAGTTTATTTAGAAAAATGGACAGTACAATTCCAAAACTAAGGGAGACCATAGAGTGGAACGAGTGAATGGGTGACGTGAACTCATTGCCTATTTTATTAAAAGAACCATATCATAATATCAGCATCATAATTCAAAGGTAAAAACCAAACATTAGTAATCAATAGTATATAATTTAATCCACCATTAGGAGCACTTATTATATGATGAATGAAAGTAAAAAAACCAAACAAAGAAAGAGTAAAAATGTGAATGATAGTGTAAAAAAAAATAAGAAATATTGAAGAAATGTGTAAAAAAAATATAAAAAGATCTGAGGGCTTAGAATGGTTAGCATTAGTGTCCATCTTCCTCACAACTGAGTTGGAAGGAGGAGATCCAAAATAGTGAGCAAGGTTGTCCACCAATAGAGGTAGTATTGGTACTAGCTATTCTAAGCTCATGAAAAGGTTTATAATAGCCAGTATGTCCAAGGAATGATCAGATATCTTTTATAGTTTTAGGCTACCAAGTAATTCCTTGGATAAATTTAATCTTTTTGGGGTCTACCTCTATCCCTATTTGTGAAATCTTATGCCCTAATACTACACCTTCTTGGACCATTAAATGACTTTTTTGCCAGTTGAGCCTCAAATTAGTTTCTACACATCATTTTAATACTAGCTCTAATCGGTCCAAGGCTTCATTGGAGTTTTCTCTATAAGTGGAGAAGTTATCCATGAAGACCTCCACATTGTTTCCTATCTACTGCTAGAATATGCTTAGAACTAATCATTGAAATGTTTTAGGGGCATTTCACAAGCCAAATGACATTTTTTTGTAGGGACATATGTTTGTTCCCTAAGGACTGGTGAATGTAGTCTTGGCTTGGTCTTTTGGGGCTATTTGTATTTGGTTGTACCCACTGTACCCATCCAGAAAACTATAGTAGTGATGCCCTACGATGGTGTCTAAGACTTGGTCAATGAATGACAAAGGAAAGTGGTCCTTGAATGTTGCCATGTTTAGTAGCCTAAAATCTATGCACAGCCTCCATTGGCCTCCCTTTTTAAGAACTATAACTAAGGGGATAACCCATTCACTATTAGCAATGGGGTAGATGAACTTAGCTTTTAAAAGCTATTCAATTTCTTTCTTAACTGCTTGCTTCAGCTTTGGGTTCAATAACCTTTGTGGTTTTCTTCGAGGCTTCATGGAGGGGTCGATGTAAGTCCTATGTTGGCATATCCTAGGATCTATTGTAGTTAATTCGGGATATGACCAAGTAAAGGCTTTCAACCATTTATTTATCACTTTCAGTAGTCTTTCTTTTTGTTGAGGAGTAAGCTTCGTGTTAATAATTACCAATTTTCCATTTTTAAGAAACATGTATTTCATACTAGTGGGCAATCGTTTTAGCTTAAGGGGCTCTTGCTTAAACTTATTAGGGATTTCCAACTTCCCCTAGTTGATATTTTCAAGGTCAAGACTTAGAAGTTGGTGATGGACTTGCTCTAATGTGTATATGCTATCGATGTAAGTGCAAGTCAAACCCTTAGTTGGTTCCATGCATATAGTTGAACTGCTCTCTTGATCTACTATCAACCACTGGGTGCCTTCCTGTCTTGTGGCTACTGCATACAGGCATCTTTGTATATCAGTCACTTGTGCACATTAGTTGCATGTAGGTAATGTTAAATGTTGTACAAACCATGACTTCTGCATGCAATTACACCTTGAGTCACTATATGCAATGCATGGAACTTTCTTCTTCTTGATCTTTTCAAATGTATTTTCCTTTGATATTTCTAGGGCAAGATCATAGATTCCTAGGCACGTGTCAACTATGCTTAGCCATGATTTTCCCATTATGATTGGAAAGTCCCCCTTACCATTGTTTACTTGAATTACTAGGAAGTCAATTGGATACAACCAACCAAATAGTGGTGACAATGTCCTCCACTAGTCCCAATGGGATAGTGATGGACTAGTCAGCCAACTCTAAATGAATGTTACTCTTTTTGAGTAGAGGCAGGTTCAAGGCTTTGTACATTTCTTGAGAAATCAAGTTGACACTAGAACTTGAATCCAAAAGAGCTTTGCAGGGCTCATTTCTAGCAATTTGTAAATATATTAGAGGACTCTCAGAATTAGACAATTTCCTAGGAAGATGGCTAGCTTTTATCCAATCAGTGACGACATGAGTTAACATGACCATATGTGTTGAGTACGATTTTTGGGTTGAAGGGAGCTTCGAAGCTTCAAGTGTTAGTGAGGCGGTTGAAGAATCAGCCACTTGTGGTTACAAGGGCTTAGTTAGACTGTTGGTTCTAAAGAAAGGCCTTTTCTTCATGCAACTATCAGAACCAACATTAGTTTGAGGGTTAATAGCCCTTGTGGCATTACGTTGTTGTGGTTGGGTAGGGATTTCACTCTGCATAGCTGGAGCAGGTGATAATGGAATTAACGGTGGAAGAGATGCAATCAGATGAGAAGGATGGTATGTTTGTGGGACATCACCCCTAGGAGAAGGAGTCCTATAATACTCATGGGATTCTTTGATTCGTATCTGTGGAAATAACTTAAGTTTTTGCCATGCACTTTCTATTTTTTGTAAGAAACATGCACCATGATATGCTTATAGATGATTTTGAGGATTAGTGTTGTACCCTATTTCAAATTGTGGGATGTTGTTCATGTCTAATCTCATGATCGTACTATCTTTTTGGTGTCTTGTTTAGATTATAATGGCCTTAGCTATGTCTAGCATACTTCAAGTAGCGAGTAGGGGTTGATCATGATCATCTCATCTATGGTGTCTATGATGCCTATGTTGCTTCCTACTCTCCCTTCTTTCATGGTGTGTTTCTCTAGAGTGTCCTCATCCCATTTCTCAACTATTTTGTCTATGAATCTCATTTCACTTACCCTTATCCTCATGATCTTTTTCCTTGTGACTGTGTCCAAATTCTAAAGGAGAGGGTGAAGGAGATGATGAAGGTGAAGAAGAAGGAGGATCATCACCATGTCAGTGCATGCTTCCTTCTCTTTGATGGTCATGGGCTCGATTGTGTCATGTGTTCCTATTTCTTTTTTAGATCCTTTATGTCTGTTGGTACCATAATCTAGGTTATGGATAGTCGAGTAAATATTTTGATACACAACCCCTTGACCAAAGTCAATAAGAGGAACATCATTGTGTGTGCGACTACCTAAGGTAGGTTCACCATTTTCATTTTCTCTTAGGACATGTGGGACATTCTGCAACAACTTTCTCTTCATGCATTCATGGCGTCTCTTCTATTGTAAATCCCTTTGATGTTGTGCCTCCGTGGGTTGATACTCTCTTGAGTCATGATCATGCACAATGTACTCTACTTGTAAGTGCTGCATACCAATTCGTGTAAGATCACGAAGAAGCATGCCCAGGATAGAGCGATCAAGAGGTAACACTATGTTACCTTCTAAATCTGGCCAGTGTAGTTGTTCATCCTAGTGGAGGATAAAGGTAAAGTTCGGTACATATTCATCAGGATGAACATATACCACATGAAATTGTTGAGGGACTGGTGAATGATCATGTGTACTATGTCTCCAATTTTTCCCTGTATCAAACCTAGGTAGTGAAATACTTTCGTACGAAGAAGGAGACATGATTTTCTATTCAGTGTGCAATGTATTATTATTTATTATTTTTCTTTAACCAACCCCAAGGGTTCGTTCCAATGATGTGAAAGATTTCCTATGTTTTGGTTAGCACACAAACAACAAAGTCCCTAGCAATAGCGCCAATGATGAGCGATGAGGTATCCCTATGCTCAACCATATGAATATGAGCATACCCACATGATCCAGTTGAATTCCAAGGACTAAGTGCTTATGTGCCTTGATGGAACGAGGATGGGTTGGTTAATCGTTGTCTTCTCAAGCTTACTTGTATGTCACAATTGTATGGTTAAGTAAACTTGAGGAATATGATTTTTATACTTTTTATGTTTTATGTCCTACCACTAATAAGGGAAGAGTGAGATCACTAAATAACTAATTTAAATTAACTATTTATTAATTAGGCTCTAATTGATCCTAACACCAATATCCATTCTCACTTGTCGTACACATCCTGAACCGGTGTAACACTATTGGGATTACCAAACGCTAATTGTTACTGGGCTACCAAGTGTTACACGAATGCTTGAAGTGATCATACTATGTGTGCTTACTTAGGAGAGTTGTAGGGTGAGAGAGAATCATTAATTAACTAAGGAAAGAATTAAGTAATAGTAATTAACATTAATTAATCTATTTTGAATGCTACAAAGTTTATCACAAAGTTCATCTTTATTGCCATACACAAGGTGTGCTCAGGTACACAATTCTCGAATAAAGATCTGTTCAGTTTATGACTCATATTGTAGGCATGCAAAAATAATTCTAACTCTAAGAGGGAGAAAAGGCAAAAGTTTGGGTAAGGGACTAAGACTAACTATGCAAACCAAGTGCGCCCGCCTCTTATTTATAGACAATGAGGTAGGACGTGATATCGGGTATCCAACATCACATGGCAAGCTCCAATATTGCAAACCCAATATCGCGAATTTGATATCATGGTTCATCAACTAGCATGTCCCACAAATCTCTAATCTTATCAAAAGTATCTTTTTTTATTAACCTTCAATGTGTATCCTAGAGTCGTAAATAAGATTCTAAGTGCACTATGTGAGGGACACTCCTAGATGATATAAACCCATAACTTAGAAACGTAAGTAGACTAGACCACTTGAATTTGAGCCCTTTCCATGTCCTCTTAAGTAGTGGGAGGTTATAGGCTTTAGGGTAGTGATGAGGCACAAGGTACCCCTATGCCCAACCATATGAATCACAAAGAATTCAAGTATGATCTGGTCAAATTCTATGGACTCTATAGTTTCTAGTGCACTAATTCTGTAAGAAGTGAACCTTGCCCTAACAGTCATTCGTTTTCTTCCCAATTACACTTGTGAAGCTCAAGGGCATAGTTTAAGTGTAACCGAGCCACATAATTTTTATCATTTTATACTTTGTGGTTTTGGTGCTTAAAGAGAGAGATGAAGTAAATTGAAAACTAATTTAATTTAACTATTTAACTAACCTCTAACTAATCCTAACATAAGCATTCAGTCTCACTTTTTGTACATGTCTTGAACCCACATATCCACTATTAGATTACCAAGCACTATGCTACTAGGCACACCAAGCAATAATGCTACTAGGATTACCAAGTGAATACATGTTTACACTCAAAGTAGTCATACTTATGTTTTGAACTATTTAGTTTATCTCACTTAATCACTTAATTAGCTTAATTACTAAGGAACATTGAATAAATAACTGAAAACATTAAATGCATGAATAAAACATTTAAACTATCCAAAATGCTACAAGGTTTATCAAGAAGCTCATCTTTATTGTTGCACACATTTTTGTGATTAGGTACAACAATGCTCAAATAAAGATTAGTACATTTAATGACTCCTGTTGTGGGCACTCAAGAAAATATTCTAACTTTCAAATGTAAAACTTGTAAGAGTTTAGCTACTACTATGACTTGATGTCCCATAAACACAGCTGCAAGCTCGTATTAATAGTTATTATTACAAGGTTGCATCGATGTAGCAAACGTTATGTCAATGGGGCAACACCACATAAATGGGACTTGGTCAAAGGGGGTCCATCAACGAGGATACATCAATGGGGGCTTGTGAACACAACACTTTGATGCTCATCATACCCCCATGATTAAATGAAAACTTGTTCTAGAGTTCCTTTACAAAATTGGGAAGTTATGGGATTATTGACTGACTCTTAACAAAATAAATTGACTTAACAAAATTGAGTTCCTAAGTTTAAAAATCAACACATTACAAAAATTTTGGTGTTCATGACACAAAATTGAACATCATGACATAACTACACAAAATTGGATAACACATCCTCCGATGACATGAAGGTGGTGGAGAAGATTAGACAATCCCAGGCAGTGGAGGTTATTGAGGTTCTGAAGGACCTTCACTGGCATCGGGCATGTGCGATAGCTGAGGCGGCTATGGCTATCTTGCTATAGCTACAACCTATGGTGCAAGTTGAAAGGCATCTAGTCATGCCTTCATCTTCTTCTCCTTACTCTAGGGATCATTCATAGTCCATACAACATCATCAATGTGGGTTGGAATGGGGATATCCCATGAATAGGGCATTACCGGGAACATCTCTTTACATTGATAAACTAGATAATGAATTGTTTGCATTCAATATCGAATTCCCTAACTACATTCTATAGCTCTTGGTAGTTACTCATCCTTCTAGCTAGGTTCTCAGTGGTAGATCTTTGATTAGTGTATTTTCCCTTGAGAACTTTGAGTTCAATGTTTACCAATGCAAGCTTTTGCTTGGTGTCTTTATGATGCTTGAACTTGGCCTTGCATAACAAGTATGAGCTGGCTACCTATTTCTCAAGTTTTGATTGCAACTATCTGGTAGTTAACATGGCCAGATTTTCATATCAGAGATTGTCAAGCTCCATGTATTCTATCATCTCCTCAATTTGCAACTCCTTCATGTGGATTTCCACCTTATTGTAGGCATCTATCCCATCAATGATGGGTTTCCATAATTCTCTTCCTTGCTGGAGTTACTGGAGGATTTCATTTACTTTTGCCTTCGCTAACTGGATGTGTTTTTCATTCACTTCCTTTTGTAGATTGACTTGATCTTTGTAATGATCCTTGACTCTTTCAAATTTGAGAGCCTTTGATTTCTAGGTTGCTACATCAGTCACAATTTCTTGGTGAAGGGCATGGACCTCCTCCATGGAGAGGTTTTTATTTTTTGCTACTAATCTCCTTAGTTCTATGGTTGCTCTGGCTAGTTGCTCCTGTTGTTGATGGATGAAGTCAGTTAATTATTGTTTCCACCCATCAACATTCTATAGGTGATGGTTTTCTACAATCAACTATACATTCTCCTGGCAAGTATGATCCAAGGCCTTTTGAATTTTATGTTGTGTGGGCTCTACCAAGGATTGATAGAACATTGTCCTTTCCATCACACCCTCAACCCCTTTTAGTCTAGTGTGAAGCTATTTAATAGTTTCATCTCTTATCAATGCGAGTATTATCTTCCATGTATTACAATGTATTATCTCCTAAAACTTAATTTCTTATATGGTAACTTAACTTTATGAATAAACCCAATGTTCATTCTAGACCCTGCCATATGTTTATTTTCTCTAATAACTATATGAGAAAATAGCACAACTAAATAAGAGTTTTACTAGGACTATAAAATTGTGTGTACAATAAATTATATTATGGAACCAAGTCCCATTTGAACTACATGATCCTTAAATGACTTTGGTGGCAATCCTTTTGTCAAAGGATTAGCTATCATTAATTCAGTGCTTATATGTGCAATGACCACTTTGTTTTCCTTAATGCATTTCATTATGGCTAAGTACTTTATGTTGATGTATTTACTTCGACCACCACTCTTATTATTCTTAGCCATAAAGAAAACAGCCTTGATATAAAATTTTTAACTATAAACCATGTCAAGTACCCTCAAAACAAGAAACCAACTTTGCCTCCATGGTGGAAGTAGCAACCAAAGTTTGCTTTTCACTCCTCTAGGATATAGCTAATCTAAATAGCATAAAAACAAAACCAGATGTTGATTTCCATGAATCAACACAGATAGCAAAGTCAAAATTAGAGTAGCTAGTCACCTCCAGAGAGTTAGTTCACTTATACATAAGCATGTAATCTTTTGTACCTTGAAGGTACCTCATCACTTTCTTTGCAACCCTCTAGTGGTCAATACTTGGATTACTCTAATAGCTACCCAATATTCCCATGGCAAATGCAATGTCAAGCCTTGTGTAGACTTGAGCATACATAAGGCTTCCAATAGCTAAAGCATATGAAATTTTGCTCATCTAACTCTTCTCTAAATCATTCCTTGGACACTAATTCAAATTGACCTATCACCCTTCACAATGGGTGCTGTACTTGGTGAACAATCTTTCATCTGAAACCTCTCTAAAAATTTATTGATATAGGTTTCCTGTGATAGTCCCAAAATACATCTAGATCTATCCTTATGGATCTGAATGCCAATGACATAAGATGCCTCACCCATATCCTTCATGTTGAAATTCTTACACTAAAAATGTTTACCTTGTATAGAAATCCACTATTATTGGTTGCAAGAAGGATATCATCCACAAATAGAACAAGGAAATAAATTTTGCTCCCACTGACCTTCTGGGATATACATTGATCCATGATGTTTTCTTCAAAACCAAATGAAGTGATGATATCATGGAATTTTAAGTACCATTTATAGAAGGCCTATTTTAATCCATATATGGATTTCTTAAGCTTGGATAACAATTGCTCATCATCACTCAAGAAAAATCATTTAGGTTGTTTCATATAAACCTCTTCCTCTAGATCACCATTAAGGAATGTTGTTTTTACATCCATTTGATGTAATTCAAGATCAAAATGGGCAACCAATGCCATGATAACACAAAAGGAGTCCTTCTTAGATATAGGATAAAAGGTCTCCTTGTAGTCTATTCCCTATTTTTGAGTGAACCTACGTTTGGCCTTATATCTGTCAATATTACCCAATGAGTCTTTCTTAGTTTTAAAGATCCATTTGCATCCAATGGCTTTTATAGCATCAGGCAACCTGACAAGATCCCAGATGCCATTAGATGACATAGAGTTCATCTCATCTTTCATGGCATCATACCACAAATTAGATTCTTTTCCTTACAACTCAGGGCTTGTGAAAACATTTTGGGATCATTTTTGGCTTCTATGTTGTAGTCAAACTCTTGTAGATATACCATATAGTCACTAGGAATCACTGATAGCCTTACTCTACTAGATCTTCTTAATGTTGGTTCATCATTCTCTTGAGGATCATGATGTTCAATAGGTTCTAGTCTCTGTTGTTCAACTGGATCTACTACTTCATGATCAACAATTTGTGGAACATCAATGACTGGTTGTTTTTCATTATGCATTTGTGCTCTAGGTGTATTGTGCATAACAATTAGTCTATCATTTAAAGTGGTGGGTTGAGCATCTGTATGATCTATCTTAGGAACAATGTTCCAAGATCTACTACTCCCACTAATCAAGTCATTCTTAAGAAATTTAGCATTCCTTGATTCCACAAAGCTAGTAGTATGTGATGGGTAATAAAATCTGTATCCCTTAGATTGTTCAACATATCCAATGAAATACCCACTTATGATCCTTTGTTCTAGCTTCTTTTCTTGTGAATTATAGACTCTTACTTCAGACAAGCATCCCCAAACGTGTATACGTTGCAAACTCAGTTTCCAACTTTTCCATATTTCAAATAGTTTCTTTGAGATAGCCTTGGTTGGAACTTAGTTTAATATATATGTCTTGAGAGCTTTAGTCCATAAGGACTTAGGAAGCTTGGAGCTACTAAGCATACTCTGCACCATGTCCAATAATGTTTTGTTTTTTCTTTTTTGCCATACCATTCTGGTCTAGAGAACTAGGCATAGTGTATTGAGCAATAATTCCATGCTCTTGAGGAAATTTAGCAAATGGAGCAGGTGATTGTCCATCATTAGTATATCTACCATAGTATTCACCACCTCTATCAAATCTCACTAACTTTATTTGCTTATTGCATTTTTTCTCTACTTTAGCCTTAAACACATTAAAGGCATCTAAAACTTCGCTCTTGTTATGAAGCAGGTAGAGATACATATATGATGAGTAATCATCAATAAAGGTAATGAAATACTTTGGACCATATGCATCCATATCTAGACTACAAATATCTGTATGTATGATCTATAATATGTCTAAACTCCTCTTGGCATCTTTCTTTGATATATTGGTCTACTTTCCCTTTATGTGATCCACACAAGTGTCAAAGTTAGTAAAATCTAGAGTACTAAGTACTATAGCATTTACTAATCTCTTTATTCTCTCAATAGAGATATGTCCTAATCTACGATGCCACAACATAGAGGATTTGTCATTCATAACACATTTCTTAATGCTAGCATGAACATGCATAGAATTATAAGAAGTTTTATTTTGTAAATTAATTTTGAAAAGATTATCTATCAATGTACCACTTCCAATAAGTTCAAATCTATAATATAAACTAAATATAGTGTCTAAACAATTAAAGAAAAATTCCAATGATATAAGCCTTGAAAAAAATTAAATTCCTTGAAAAAATTGGAATATAAAATGTTTTTTCCAATTCTAAAATAAAACCACTACTTAAAACTAATTTGCATGTTCCAATTGCCACCACATGTGAGTGCATCTTATTGCCTGAATAGATGCATGACTCACTTTCCACTAGATTCCTTAGGTTTTGAACCCCCTACAAGGATTTGGTAACATGGATTGTAGAACTAGAATCAATCCACCATGTGTCATGGCCAACATCAACCATATTAGATTCAAAACAAACAAGTTAGAGTCAAGTACCTTTCTTTTCAAGCCATTTCTAATATTTAGAACAATCCTTCTTTATGTGCCCTTTCTTTTTGTAGAACAAACATTTGGATTCATTCTTAATATCAGCTTGTGCAGGTAATTTGACCTTTCACTTACCTTTGGCTTGTTCTTTATTCTTTCCTTGTGTAGGTAGATGCACACTCTCTTTCGCTTTCATAGCAAGTCTTCCCTCTTCTTGAACACACATGGTCATTAGCTCATTAATTGACTATTTGTCCTTATGTGTGTTATAAGAAATCTTAAAGGGTTCATACTGTGGTGGGAGCATGCTTAAGATGTAGTGCACAAGGAGAGATTCTGACATCTCAACCTCAAGTGTTTTGAGTTGAGCTATTATATCCTTCATTTGCATGATGTGCTCATGTACGCCATGAATTTCAGTGAGCTTAATGGATGAGAACTTCATTATTAAGGTGCTAGCCAATGCCTTATCTGATGACTCAAATTGTTTATCAATGACCTTTAACAAAGCACACACATTGTCATAGTGTTCTAGTGAACCACGGATACTAGTCGAGATCTTGGTTTTTATGAACATGACAAAGAGGCAATTAGATCGCTCCCATTTTTCATTGTTACCAATATCATCCAGATGGCTAATTACTGTAACGACAGGTGGTTCATCCTTACAGATAGCATAATCAATGTCCATCTAGCCTAAATGAATAAGAGTTCTCTCCTTCCACACCTTATAAATATCACCCTTTAATTTAGGAATGTCACATTTAAAATCAAAGTAGCTTACAGGTTGTACAACTACATAATTAAACATGCTTATGTCACTAAATTTGAGGTTAAAATACCATAAGACATGTTTACTAATGTAAATCATGAAAAACATGAGTCAAATGACATAAAATTGCCAACAGGCTAAATTTTAATTCAAACATATTCATATATCCTTATGATGAAACTATTAAATTATATTCCCTTTCTTAATCCTTGTGGGAAAATTAGGAAAAATAATTTAACATATCATTATAATTAATCATATTAAATACAATAAAAATTCCTGTGGGATAAAATTTATCATATTACATATGATTAATCATAATTTTTAATGTTGTCTATCATATGTGATCCAAAAGCTCTTAGTACATAATTTTGCATAATTAAAGATGTTGTAGCTACTCTGTAATTATACAAAATTATATAGATCACTAGTTATAATCCATATGTAGAAAATGATGCATACATATACAAAAAATATGCATAAAATTAATAAATTACCAAATTCAACATGGTATAAACATAATTTTATCAAAATATTGAACAACTTTATGCATATCCAGTTGTTACTGCTTTATCAAAAATAGTGAATGACTTGATGCATATAACCATAGGAAAAATACCCCTGATGGATATATGACTTTATCAAAACATATAACTTTATGCTTGTGGAAAAATGTTACCTTTAATATATGACTTTATCAAAACATATAACTTTAGGCTTGTGGAAAAATGGCACCTTTAAAATTTGGGTTACCGCGACTTTGCATCTCCATGACATGCACACCAAAATCTTTCCTCAAGTATATTTAATGTACGCATATCAAATTGGTGGGTGTGATCCCTTCACCCAGACCCTACACAAAAACTTCACTAACATTGTACTTGTCCCACTAAGGGAAATGTTTCCTAGGGAGGTTGAACTCATACAATTTACAAGGTGACATTCCCAAAAATCATGATGCATACATAAATAAATCACAAAAATCCAACTATGCGCAGAAATATTAAACAAAGTTGTTGTCTCCATTTGCACCATCGTCAAAAACCACATCAAGATAAAGATCTAATGTTCTGATACCAAATGTAAGAAAATAATTATGCAAAAACCCAAATTGCACAAGTAATCAAAATATAGAATGTGGAAGCAAATGTAACTGACCTCCAACCATTGATGCCTTCAATTAATCTTGACGTTTAGATTCTTCTTTCAATAATTGACTGAAAATAGAGTATATGTTTTGTATTCAAAAGCTTTTCTCCAGTCAAAAGTCTTTTGAGCTTAAAAAACACTCGCCCCTTTTTAGTATTTTAAAACAGATTTTATTGTAATAAAGTTAGAAAGACTAAGATTCACGTCATAGCAGCTAGAGAATTTACAATAAAGGTTTGTATGGTCTAAAGAACTCAAGCTGCTGAGGTAACCACAGTTATCACAGTAAAACAAATAGTACTATAATTAAAAGAAAAACGAAATGGTACAATTAGAGTAGTGTTAGTTTAGTATTTGTTGAATTCTGCAATATTTATATTTGAACGGAGCCAAATGAATGAAACGGTAAGAGGGGAAGGATGGAGAAGATGGTCCATGTTGGCCATGATGATTCAGCACACATTGGGACAAATCATAGAAGCAAGCAATCTTGCAAAAGAGGCAGCATACACTGCTATGAATTCAAATGAATCAAATCCAATGGCATATTCAGAAACAACAAACTATAACAAGTTTTCTAATTCTTTCAGGACTCTATGTAAAAATTTTCCATATCTTGAACATGAAAATGAGTCAGAGTCTCCAGGACTTGCATGATTCAAAAGACAGTAACAACTGCTCCTGTTATTCCATGAAACTGGTAAGGAAATTGGAGAAAATAAAGAGCTTCATGAAGCAAGACAAAGATCACTGGACAGAGGAGCCAAGGTTAAAAAGTACATGACCTTTGGAGCCATGTTAAGTGATGTAGGTTTTTCATCACCAGATTTAGTCCATGAAACAGAATCAGAAACAGTTTCTGCAACAACAAAAAAAAGAATTGGAAGATGCTGAGAAGCTTTTCCTGCAGGACACCACTATCTTTTTCTCACAAATATTATGATCATGGTTCCATCAATTCACCTTTCCCAACAATGCTACCACAAAGCTCTGTAAAAACTCTACTCAGATCTTCCTCAGTGTCCAGGGCTGCAAAAATGATGAAAAAGTTTAGCAGATCATCTTTCTTCAGCAGAAAAGTGTTCAGATTTTATGGGCCGCTACCATTTCCAAAGATAAAACTGAAGGGGAAATCATTTGATTCTGATGCAATAGAATCTAGATCCTTCAGAAGTGCATGCGTAAAATAAGAATGGAGAATGATTTGCGGAATCCAGAAGTGCATGAATTGTCATTTTTTTGAGGAAGTGTCAAAACTTGATAAATAGAATTCTAGGCACCACTGCTCTCTACAATTTAAGTATTGTTACTACTTTGTATGATTAAATTGAATGAGATATCATGCGCCAATGATGATGCTTAGCCTGATAAGGGTTTTGGTTCCTATGAAACTATGTGAATTGTAAGCACTTGATTGAATTTTTGGGTAACATTTCTACTAAAATTGAATGGAAGCCTAGTACTGCATGAATTGGAAGTACATCTAGTTTATCTGTATTATTGTGAGGAAGTAGTCTTCCATCCATTAGGAATGTTTGGCACGCAATGCATGCAGTTTTGCAAAACCTTCTATACCAGACATAAATGAGACATCTAAGGAAATGCAGGAGATCCTAGGTGCGATATAGTTGGTTTATTTGGTTTAGATACGATGTCTTATACAACTCTGACTTGGATTACATTTACTTTCTCATGTACTTAACATAATAATTTCCATTTCAACTTCCATTAGTAACTTAGATTAGGAATATGGTGGACTGAATAAGACTGATTTCAGAGTGTAAACATGTTAGCATTTAGTATTCCCAATCTTGTTATTGCTTACTACCTTTAGCAACGAATACTTGATAATTTTAATGAGGATTATGCAGGTTTGGAATGTGTTTGGTAGTTCCTATTCAAATTAAAATTGTTTAATATTTATTTCAAAAATAGACAAAAAATCACACAAAAAATAACAAACTAAAATTAATAAATTTTTATGGTTAAAAAATACACACAAATTAATGACAAGCCAAAGGAATAAACAAATTAAAGAATGATATATTATTAGTTTCAAAAAATATGCATACAAAAAAAAATACACACACTAGCTAGAATTAAAGCACATGAACAAACAAATAAACAAACTACACTATACCACTAAAGCCATTACATGGAGCCCTTTGTCCCTGTGAGTGGTGAGGTACCTCTACACCGAACCATATGAATCATAAAGTGCTCACATGTGTTCCAGTCAAATTCTGCAGACTTTATTGTTTCCAGTGCACTGGTCCTTTAGGAAGTGAATTTAGCCTAAGGTCAATCGTTGTCTTCCCAATTACACTTGTGACATTCGTTGGTATGATTAAGTGTAACTGAGGCATCCAATTTTTATGATTCTATGTTTTATAGTTTGGTGCTTAAAATGTAGATAAAAGGAATTTGATGAACTAATTTAAATTAATTAATTAACTAGCATTTGACTACTTTTAACATAAGCATCCGATTCCACTTTTCGTACACATCTTGAACGCATGTATCCACTGCTAGGCAACAAAGTGCTACACTATTGGGCGTACCAAGCAATAATGATGTTCAGATTACCATGTGAATATGTGTTATGCTCGAAGTGGTTGTACTTATGTATGTAATCTATCTCGCTTAATTGCCTCATTAACGTAATAACTGGGAAATACTTAATAACTAATTAAAAGAATTTAATAAATAATTGGAAATAGTAAATGCATAAATTAAATAGCTAATCTATTCATAGTGTTGCAAGGTTTCTTAAAAAGCTCATCCTTATTATCGCACACACTATCGTGCTTAGATACAACAATGCTCAAATAAAGATCTCTATATGTAATGACTCTTGCAGCAAGAACTTGGGGGAAAAATTCTAACTTTCGAATGGAAAAAATACAAGAATTTCCCTACAACTACAATATACTTATGCCATAAATGTGGTTGCAAGCACATATTTATAGCCGATACATGACACTGCATCAATAGGGCCTCGTTGACGCATGGTAAGATGCATCAACTAGGCCTTGTCAATGTGGCCATCTCAACGAGGCCTTATCAACGTAGTCAACTTAACATGACTCATCATACCCCTATTACTGAATGAGAACTCGTCTTCAAGTTCTATTACAAAATTGAGAAGGTATGGGATTATTGACTGACTGTTCTTCACACAAAACAAATTGACTGACTTGACAAAAAATGGAGTGTATGAATCAACACATTATAAAAAATGAAGGTGTTTAGGACAAAAAATTGAACACCATGATTAAACTCCTTAAAATTAGACAACACATTCCTTGATGATGTGAAGCTTTTTGGAGAGGATCAAATGACCCCAAGTGGTGGTGGTTCCTAAATCTCTGAGGAACCTTCATCGGTTTCATGCACTAGTGTTGGTTGAGATGGCTATGGTTGTCTTGCTGTTGCCGCAACTTCAAGTGGGAAGTAGAAAACATCCAACTATGCTTTCATTTTCTCCTCCTTACTCTTAGGATCATGCACTATCCATGCAACTTCCCTAATGTGGGTTGGAATAGGCACATTCCAAGGACATAAGATTGTTGGAGACGACTCCTTAGCATTGACAAACCAAGTACTGAACTATTTGCATTCAATGTTGAATGCCCTGATTCTATCCTTTAGCTCTTGGTAGTCATTCATCTATCTATCTAGGTTCTTAGTGGTAGATCATTGATCTTTGAATTTCCCTCTAAGAACTTTGAGTTTAGTGTTAGGTGTCCTTGTGGTGTTTGAACTCAACCTCGTATAGTAGATATGAGCTAGCCACTTGTTTCACTAACTCCAATTGCAACTTTCTAGCAATCAGCATTGCCAAGTTTGCATAACGAAGATGGGCCAACTCCATATACTCTATCATCTCCTCGATTTCCAACTCCTTCAAGTGGATCTCTGCTTTATTATAGGCTTCAATCCCATTAAGATTGGGCTACCAAATCTCTCTTCCTTGTTGGAGGGCTTTATTCATTTTCACCTTTTCCATTTGGATTTGTTTTTCATTCACTTCCTTTTGCAAATCAGCTTGGTCCCTATAGTGATTTTCACTTTCTCAAATTTGAGTGCTTCATTCTTCCAAGTGGTGAGCTCAATGGCAAACTTTTGACGTAGGGTACATACCTCCTTCATTAACAGATTGGGATTTTCCACAACCAATTTCTTCTATTCAATGTTTACCCTAGCAAGTTACTCATGTTGTTGATGAATGAATTCTTACATTTGATCTTTTGAACATCAACATTTCGTAGACAATGATTTTGTGTAGTCAATGATTGATTCTCTTAACACATCTAATTCAAGTCCTTTTTGATTAAGTACATTTTAGCTTCAGTTACAGATTGTTAAACATGGTCATCACTGCCTCTTCCTTAGCCCTCTAAAATTGTTCTTGAAGCTTTTTGATAGCTTCATCTCTTGTTACTAATGGGCTAAGGATTTCTTGTTCTACAAGTTAGGGACAAAGTTAAGCAACTTCTGCATCCAAGCGTTAATTTTGCTTTTGGGCTATTTCTAGTTACCCCGCCAAAATAATGCATCTTCCCCTTGCATTCTATAGCTCTGACTAGGTTGCAGTGATCTTTTTTAGAAGATCAAAGATGTTTGCAGTCGATTGCCTAGTTCCTACCAATCATTCCAAAAAATTTTCATGTTGAGCTTCATCTAACTTCCCATTGAATGTGCTTGTAGACATCTACACATCTTGGAGTGTAGATACATCTAGTAGAGATGTGGTGGGTGCATTCAGTGCTTCAGCTACACGAGCAACTACCACTTCTGCCATTGTTTCCTTCCCTTGGTGTTGTATCACCAAGATAATTGCCTCTTCACCTTCCTTCAACCTCACTAAGAAAGTTATGGAATTCTTAGAGATTTCTAGGAATGGATGACGTGTTGCTAATGACACCATCATCTCTCATGGGTTGGGATCTGACCTTGAAGGCAGCTACATTATTTGGGCAGAGAAAATGGGACCACCCCTCTCCATCTTGCTAACTATTTGGGCCACCTCATTAAGGTGACTCATCACTAGCCAATATACAAATGGATCTACCCCACTCATTCCTACTTGTTGCTCTTATTCACTCAAGAGCTGTTCTCAAATTTTGCATAGAAGCTCAATGGTTGTGCATGCCTCTAGTGTTGTTTCTTGAGTGGGTGGTGGTGGTAGTAGCTCCTATTTTTGTGTTGTTGTTGGCATTTTATCCTCATGATTTCTAACCACGAGGCTAAGAGAGCTTGCCTAAGAGTGCCATTAGAGTAACGAACAATGCCTACACTTTTCTAAAGTTTTCTGATGAGGCATGAAAGGGTAAGGTCTTCCTTCCATGTTCATTTTCTTTAAAACATTTTTCAATCTCCAAGTATAGAAGTTGTAGAAGGTTAATGAGAAAATTCCTGCTTAGAGCAGTACATGCTTGAGCAGAGAAAGTAGTCACCTTTCTTGGCCTCATCATTGGATTGAGGTGATAGGCTGCAATCTTGAAATAAATTCACTTCATTGGTGTGAGCAAACCATACTCCTTAGAGTTGACCCTATAGCATCACTGGGTCCACTTCCTCTTGGCCTCAAGATTACCTTTTGTAGATAATTTAACCAGCTGTGTTACTATGTCAGGCAACCCAAGTGCCTATGTAATGGGTTCTATTGAGTAGGACACTTGAATATCCTTGAACTTGATAATGGACCCCAACCTTCAGCTACTCCAGAAGAGATAGGTCTTTCCCATGTAGCATTCCCCACTGAACACGATGACTAGCCACATGGGATAGGTTTGCAGTTATTTCCTGACATCCTCTAAATATTTCTCCAAAAATGGCCCAAAGTTGAACCGATCTTTGAATGTCTTAGGACTGAATGATGTCTAGGTAGGCTTGAGTCAAAGTGGCCTCAAGCCTTGGTGCACATCCAGGCACTTGTCCTCTTTGTGATTGTTCAGTTGGCACTTCTTTCTCTAGAGTCTATTAGATAGATTCCACTTCGAGCTCCTCTCGGAAGGGTCCCATTGCATGGGTCGCCTCTAGTAGTTCTTAGCCTTGTTCTTGCTAGCCCCTTCCAACTCTAGGTCATTTCTCTTGTGGTTGTGAGGGTTCTCCTTCCTATTGATGTTTTTGTTTGGGTTTCATCTGTAATCATAATAAGACCATGGATTAGCAATCCTTGTGTAATCTTAAAACAATTGGGATACCTTAACTCTTGAGGATAGTTACACTTGGCTAAGCTATTATTATGGCTAATTTAATTAACTCAATTATCATTTATTTTATGTGCTATTATGAATAATTCATCCTGGAGTTTGTTGGAAGGGTTAACTTGGAAAAAAAGTTTTGATGTTTATATATGGTTAAGGTTATTAAACCTTTGGGGGAGTTAAGGAAAATTTCTGAAAAATTTCATTGATTTTTCATCAAAAACCTTAAGGTTTGTGGCCCCCACAATAAAGATCTTACCTCCAATAGGCGTAAGATCAAAAAACGGAGTGATTTGAATAAACGATTGGTAAGTTAAGAGCTATGGAAGTTTTTGGGCTCTAAAAAATTGCAAAAACTCCTTGTGTGTTATGAGAAAATGATAAAAATTCCTAAGTGCTTGGCAGTATATATAGCATCTAAGCACTACATCGACGAGGCCTCATCGATGTGGTAAACTACATTGATGAGGCCTCGTCAACATAGCCAACGACCACCATTGACTTCGTCAAACTTTTAAAATACAAAGAATTTTTGGATGAAATTGGGATTAAATAAAAGCTCAAAAGACCAAGAATAGAATGAAAACATGAGAGGAGGGTGTTAAAGCTCATAAATTTGAAAAAAATGTAGAAAATTGATTTAGTGGATGAATAAAATGAAAGATTAAGGAGTACTGAGTGGTTTATGCAATGGAAAATGCAAAAGCTGTAATGAACCTTAACTAATCAAGCTAAGAGCTATGAAAGTGGGTCCTCCCCATAGTAGGCTCATGCCCTTTTTTCTCCTTGCATTACCTCAACTAAGGAGCCTGTTGGCCCCATAGTCAATTTAACGATCATGACTAGTTAAAGACCAACCCGAAAAAATCTACTCAAGAATCCCAACACATCAGACCAAGACATAGAACATAACATAGAACATGATAATGGGGTGAGTTATGGCAACATGGATGGATGATAGACAAGGTGGAATGGAGTTCTAAATTGAGGTCATAAGAAGTTCCTTGTGGATTTTGTAGTTAACATGACTAGAGAAGTTCCATCCTTAGTCCAAACTAAAACCATCTACTTTTCGTAACTTTGCATCACCACTTTAAGACCAATCCATCCACTCAAGACACAAGAGTGCTTCCACAAGGCAACCACCATTCCATAGAGAGAAGAAAAGCAAATTAGAAATTGAGAGAAAGAGATCCTTAGTTTGAGGGGACTTTCAAGCATAGGTACAAGTTGTTCGAATCCCATAATGAGTGCTTGTAGCCCTTTTATTTGTCCAAGGAGTGTGCTTTGAATTCCCATCGTGTTTATATATATATTGAATGGGAACCACACCATTCAAGGAATTATGCATGTTGAAGGGACGTGCTTTGCATTCCCATCATGTTTTTTTTTTAATGGGAACCACACCATGCAATGACTTATTTGACTTCCTATTATTGGTTGGTGTGGAATGGTAAGAAGTCCATGAAAAACACTTAAGCAGTTAAGCAAGCAAAAGAGTACAAAGAGTATTGAGTCCTCTTAAAGTCACACCCTTTACAAACCTTTGAATCCTTCCTAATTCTAGAACTACCAAGGTCATTGATTGATTAAAAGTTTCTTTAATGGAAAGGGACCTCAAATTCCCAAAAAAAGGAAACCCATAGAGTTCATTGGATGGGAGAATGATGTGGACTCACCACTTATTCTATAAAAAATAAACCATGTCAAAGTCATCAGACATCAAAATTCAAAAATAGAAACCAAAAATCGACAATCACACATTCAGCACAAACCATCATTAGTAAACAACAACAATAGCACTATGGCTTATGACAATAAAATAAATTTATTAGCAAAAATGTGAAAATATCACACTTAAACAAAATAAATTAAAATAAATTAAAATATATAAGAAAGTGTAAAATAATCAAGAAAGTCTATAAAGGTACTAAAGATGATGTAAAATTAGAAAAATTCAAAAATCAAAAATCTGTAAAATCAAAAATGTGAAAAACAAAAAGGTAAAAAAAAAACTGAGGCCATGGTAATGGTCAGTGTGGATTGCCATCTCCCACGTGACTAAGTTGGAAGGAGGAGATCCAAAAAATAGAACATGGTCTTCCAGTCGTTGAGGTGGTGTCTACACTGAACTGTCCTAGTTCAAGGAAAGGCCTCACTTGTTGGATGTTGATCAACTACTTTTTATTTGGGTTGTCAAGGTTGTAGATCAACATGGTCCCAGAGGGGAAGGTTTGATTAATTATATAAGGTCCCTTCCACAATGTCTAGAATTTTTTCTTTTGGGGTACATGTGTGGGGTCCCAGTAAATAACCTTATCTCCTAGTTGAAGTTTTACTTTCTTGATTCTAAGGTCATGATGTTGCTTACTAAATGCTATTCACCTCATTCCGGATAGGGCCACTAATCAATTTTCATCTAGCACGTTTAGATTGATCAATCTTTCTTTTTATGCTAGACTTAGGCCAAGGTTTAGATCGCAGCCCATTCAGAGTGTATGGAGCTTAGATTGGATTGGGAGCATTGGAAGTTTCCTGTACACTAACTCGTAGGGAGAATAGCCAATAGGAAGTTTTGTACTCTAGTTCTTCCTATATTTGCTAATGGTTTACGTTAGTATTTTTGTAATCTCCTGGTTGATTACCTCTACTTGACCATTGGCTTGGGGGTGGTAAGGTGTTGTTCATTTATGTTCTACCTCCAAGTGTTGCATAATTTTCTAAATGTGGCATCTATGAAATGAGTTTCATTATCAGAAATTAGTGAATGTGGATGATATACAAATTAATAACTACTTCTACTTTTGCCCATTTTGTGCAGTAGTCAACTACTACTATAATATATGCCTTTCCGTTGGACATGGATGTGATGGGACCCATGAAGTTAACACCCCATATGTCAAAAGGCTCCAATGGTTCAATCCACTATTGAGGATCTTCCACGTGAATGGCCATTCCCCATCACATTGAGAACATTCACAAGACTTTACAAATTGGTGGTAATTCCTAAAGATCGTAGGCTAATAGTACCTATCATTAGCATTTTTATGGTCATGCATCTCCCTACATAGTCACCTCCACAAGGTCCTTCATGAGCATCGTGGAGAACCTGCAGTTGATCTTCCTCAAGGACACACCAATGGATCAAGCCATCGACATACAACTTGTAAAGGTATCCTTGATTTCCATGAAGTATTTGACTCAATGAAGAAATTTTTGCTTCTTTCTAAAATCCAAGTCTTATGGCATCTCCTAAGTAAGAAGATATGTGAGGATGCCATTATACCATATTTCTTTTATAGGTGTTTGTTCACCTAATCTATGCTATAATAACAATTCTTGGATATGGTGTCTAACACTTGATCTACAAATGGCAAAGCAAAATGATCTTTAAATATTGTCATATTCAATAGCCTAAAGTCAATGTAAACCTACCATTTGCCTCCCTTCTTTGGTACAGTTACGAATGGACTAATCCACTCGCTATCCACAATTGGATAGATGAACCCTACCTTGAGGAATTGCTTTATCTCCTCCTTGACAATTTGTGTCAATTTGGGTTTTAGTTGCCTCTATGGCTACCTTCTAGGCTTCATGGCCAAGTCAGTGTAGATGCAATGTTGCATATCCTTAGATCAATTTTTGTTAGCTCTGGATATGACCAAGCAAAGGCTTTTGACCATTTATTCATCAATTTCAGCAACTTTTCTTTTTGCTTAGGAGCAAGTTTGGCATTAATGATGACCCGTTTATCATTCTTTAAAATGCATGCTCCATACCAGCCAGTAAACGTTTTGGTTCTAAGGACTCCTGCTTGAAGTGATTAGGGATTTCCAACTCTCCCCAATAGTTATCATCATCTTTATCAGAGAGTTGGGAATGAACTTGTTCAATTTTTTTCATACCTTCTACATACACATAAGTTAAACTCTTAGTTGGTTCCATGCATATTGTGCTGTTATCAAAATCAACTATCAGCCACTGGGTTCCCTCCTATTTTGTGACTAGTGTGTATAGACACTATTAAATATTAATTTCTTATGACCACTAATTGTATGCCTTAATGTATGTGCTTTTTATTGACCAAATATTTTGCACACAATTGCACCCATTGTCGTTGTGTGAAATGCATGTAACATGCTTCTTCTCAATCTTTTCTAGCTCATTTTCCTTAAATATTTCAAGAGATAGGTCCCTTATACCCATTTGTGCGTTGACCATGCATAACCAAGCCCTTTTCATGATTATGAAAAAGTCATTTTTGTAGTTATCCACCTTGATTACCAAAAAATTAGTAGGATAGGACCACCCATAAACTACGATTATAATGTCCTCTACTAATCCCAGAGGGATAATAATTGACTGATCTACTAATTCTAGATGGATGTTCCTCTTCTTAAGAGGTGGTAGGTTCCAGGCCTTGTACATATCATGAGAGATGAGGTCAACTCAAGAATCAAAGTCAAGAAGATCCTTACATGGCTCTTGCCTACCAATCTATAGATAGATGAGTGGACTTCCTGGATTAGATCTTTTTGTAGGAAGATTACCAGCCTTGATCCAATTAGAAACATCATAAGTTAGGATTACAATGCGGATCCTATGTACCACTTGGTTTGAAGGGCACTCAAAGGTATTTGATATAGAGGATGAGGGTCATGGAGATGCAAGACAATCAGCCAAAGTAGGTTGTGAGTGTTGGAGAGGACTACTAGGATAGAAGAAAGGTCATTTCCTTGATCAATTATCTAGACCACTTGGTTGAAAAACTAGTTGTAAGTGTACATCCCTTGTAGCATTTTTTTGTTGTGGCTATGGAGAAATCTCACCCTACATAAATGGAGCAAGAGGTAATTGGGTTCAAGGTGGAGGTGGAGGTGTATAGGGATGTGAAGGATGATAAGGATACAAATATGGGTTTTTCACTTGAGTATATGGTGAATTTGTTTGGTGATACTCTAGAGGATAATAATGATGTTAGAATGATGTATGGCTTGAGGAAATCCTAGGGAAGGTGAGCTATTGAACATAGTACTTGTATGGATTTAGTTTCCTATAAGGGTACAGCTACCTTAGTGGTGGCATTTTCCACGACTGTGGTTGGTATCATTGTTGGTATTGTTCATAAGGTTATAGAGGAGTTCCACTTGGATAGTAATCTTTTTCTCGCTAGTGGAACTACCTTGGACTGCCTTGAGGGTAAGGTAATCATCTTGAAGCTTGCCTATGTGCTAGGCAAGGATTCAATGCATACACTCTAGACTCTTGTAAGTGTGACACTATAAAGCAACATCCCTTTGAATTTTCATATTGGAAAATTTCACATTCAATTTTATCATCAAAGTCAAACACCATAACTTCCTCTACTACTACAACTTTGCCCTTACCTCTTTGGTAGGCACGTTTAACTTATTTTCATCTTTTGTGATTACGATCACTATTTTGCTCTTTGGATTCTTCAACAATCTTCAAAGTGATTTGAAATTTTTCATCCAAAGAGTCCTATAACTTGTCAAATATTTTTGGATGGGTAAGATATTTCTATTCATCACTTCATCAAGTGGTAACTCCTCGTAGTCACAAAAACAAACCTCTCATTTCCTAATGGAAGCATTCCTATTATACTCTTTAGCACTTTCCCTTTTTCGTAGCTTATCTTCTTCTTTTGCTACCTACTCAATTAGCCTTTGGATTTGATGAGCTCTCATTTCAGACAACCTTCCTTGGGCATACATCCCAAGGGTTCTTCTTGTTTCTACTTTGAGCCCATCTATGATGTGGCAAAGTTGTTCGCTCTAAGAATAACCATGGCCAGGGCATCTATGTAAGAGTGAATAGTATCAACCCATGGTGGAATCCAAAGGTTCATGTGCTTCTTGTTTCCAGCCTTGGATTTTCCTTCTTAGATTAGACACTCTGGAGTACATTTGGTATTTGTCATTGAACAACTCTAACATAGTACTCTATCTACAAATACATTCTAGCTCTAAGGACTATTACCAACTTTCAACTTTCTTTATGAGTATCCTTGGGAAAAGCTTGAGTTTTTGCCACTTATTCTCTATGTTCTGTAAGGCACAAGCATCTTGAAAAGCTTGTATATGTGTTTGTAAATTAGAGTTCTATCTCCCTTGAAATCTTGGGACATTTTTCATATTTAGGCACTTGATCCGACTATCCTTCATATGCCTGGTTGGGATTTTCACTACCTCTGCAATGTTGAGCATACTTTGAGTCACCAATAGAGTTTCATCATCATTGCTGCATTCATGATACCAATGATGGTTTTGGCCACCCCTTCAATATTGGTGGCCTTCACAATCATTTTTGTTTCATTAATCACCTTCATCACAGTTGTTTCGATCATGACTTCCATGAGAATCGTCAGATGAAGAGGAATTTTTGGAATCAGATGAAGAGGAAGGTGGACCACCACCACCAACACCATGTTGTCTGACATTACTCTTACATTTATTATGATCTTCATCCTTAGATGCCTTGTGATTGTGATGCTTTCCTGAGTCCCTACCTTGGCTATCACTCTTTCCTGAACCCAGTTTATGAATAGTTGATCTTAGGGTTAGGTTCATACCCTCACCATCTGTAATAGAGGGTGGAGAATCTTCATGTTTAGAACCTTCCAAGGAAGGATCCTCATTATCATCTTGGTGTAGTAGGGACAAGGAACTGGTGTAATGTTTCCCCTTTGTAGCTTCATGAAGTTTCTCCTGACGTTGATCTCGTTTGCATTGTGTTTCAATGGAACAGTAGTTTCGATTGTCGTATCCATCCACAATGTATTCTTCATGAAGATCTACTATTCCTAACTTCTTAAGGATTTTGAATAGCATCCTAGGCATAGATTTATTGGGGGACAAGATGATGTTGCCCTCCATATCACAACATCACAATTGTTCATCCTGATGTAGGATGAAGGTGAAATTTGGCAGGAGCTCATGTAGATGAGTGTATACCACCTTGCATTCTTATGGGACCAACGATTTGGTATCTTCGTGCTTACGAGAAGAAGAAGACATTTTGCAAAACAAAATGAAATTGTTAGTGTGCTTTTATACTTCTACATATAGTGGAAATGATATTGACCTTTAGGTTCATACAATGATATAATGGTGTTCACTTAGACCTAAATAGTGCATGTTCCACAAAAAAAGTCCTTAACAATAGTACCAATGATGAGGGGCGAGGTACCCCTACGTTCAACCATACGAATCACAAAGCATTCTTGCATGATATAGTCAAATTTTGTAGACTTTATCATTTCTAGTGTACTAGTTCTTTAAGAAGTGAATCTAGCCCTAAGGTCAATCATTATCTTCTCAATTACACTTGTCATGTTCGTTGATATTGTTAAGTGTAACTGAAACATTTGATTTTTATCATTTTATGTTTTATAGTTTGGTACTCAAAATATAGATAAAATAAATTTGATTAACTAATCTAAATTAATTAATTAACTAGCATTTAACTAATCCTAACATAAGCATTTCATCTCACTTTCTGTACATGTCCTAAACCCATGTATCCACTACTGGGTGACCAAGCACTACGCTACTATGTGTACCAAGAAATAATGTTTTTGGGAATACGAAGTGAATACGTGTTACACTTGAAGTGGTTGTACTTATGTGTGTAATCTATCTCACTTGATTTCCTCATTAACATAATAGCTAGGAAATATTTAATAACTAATTGAAAGCATTGATAAATAATTGGAAATAGTAAATTCATAAATGAAATAGCTAATCTATCTTATGTGCTGCAAGGTTTATTAGAAAGCTCATCTTTATTGATGCATACACTATCATGCTTAGGTACAACAATGTTCAAATAAAGATCCATACACTCAGTGACTCCTATTGTGGCCACTTAGGGAAAAAATTTCTAACTTTCAAATGAAAAACATGCAAGAGCTCTACTGCAACTACAATCTACTTATGCCATAAATGTCATTGCAAGTGCATATTCATAGCTGACACCTGACACTGCGTTCACAGGGCATCATCAACACATGGTAGAATGCATCAACTAGGCCTCATCGATGAGGCCCAGTTAATTAGGCCACGTCGACGAGGCCTTGTCGACGTGGCCTTGCCTTGATGTAACCAACTTAACATGATTCATCATCCTTGTCAACCTCCTTTTGGATAAACATTATCAAATGGTTGAGGAGGTTATTGAGATTCTTTCTATTTGGCCTTCATGGTTGAATTTTAAAGTTGAAGTTTTTTTTGTCGCCTATGTATGGATGTTTTATCTGTTTCTTTATTTGGAGTAGAAGCTTTATTTGCTTCACCTTTAGAAATATGGTCTTATTCATCTTGATGCTTGGAAGGTATTGATGAAGTAGGAGATGAGCATGAATCCTTGCTAACATTGATGCTCTTTTCTCTATTGAGAATCCTTTCAGCTGTTAAGTGATAAACTTCTTACTATAAAAGGAACAAGATTCTTGTGATGTTGCCCAATAGTGTATAATGATGAAAAATGAAGGTAGTACATTACATTAAAGAACTAAACTTATCTTTGTTATGGCTAATTTGAAATTCTTCCTTGTAATGGTACAAAAGGCCATAATGAACATTCTTAAATTTGCAACTGCTAAGATAATTGTAGTGGATATGAATAATATTTCTAGGGCATTGCTTTTGGTATTTGGTGCATAGCTTGTAGAGTTCCATGGTAGGAAGAATGATGGCATAATAAAACACACCTTTGTGTCACAATCCCTTTTGAGACAAGTGCAATGCAAAAATCAAACATAGACGTAAATCATGTTGCAAATGGACTGATGCAACACTAGTACATGAAAGTGATAAAATCTCCTCAATCACATCCTTGATGGTCTATCACCATTTTGAACAAGTATGATCTCTTCAAGCATGGAAAAATCGTTACAAGTCCCATACAGCTCTACTTATCTATCTAAGAGAATGAATTTAATTATAATTTTTTATTTTAATATATAAGTTTATTAATGAGATATTATCATCAAGATTCAATAAACTAAAATTAAAAAAAATTAAAGAAATTAAACTAAGCTTTATTCATTATTTAAACACTTGACCCTACATTGACCAAATAGTTCCAAGCTACGAAGGCATGATAGCACTTCTATAAAATCTCACTACATGATCAAGTGATGATTCAAAAATACAAAGGAAAATAAATAATACCCTTACCCAAGAAAGGAAAAAAAGCTATAACCTAGAAAAATGTAAAGAAGAAATAGCTAAAAAATAAATGTCCTTCTGTGCTTTACCTCTTAAGTATTTATAATTGTTTACCTTATAAAGGAAGTCATGAGGTGCCTCACTAGGTGTGGCAATGTATAAGGTGAGCTAATACACCAAGAAAGGTAGCATACCATATGAGGTATCACACCACATGATGTAGCACCAATGATGTATCATCACTTACTAAAATAAGCTTAGACTATATGTTTGAGTGCACACAAATAATTTCATGCATCCAAGCTTATATAGAGATATAAACACTCCATGTCTAGTTATAAATTTATATAACTCAGCATTGTCAACAGAAATCGAACCCATAACCTAGAGCTTTCAAATCAGGTGTTTTACCACTAGGCTAACATCTTATTGTTAACTTCTCAACTAAATGGCATTAAATAGTACCAAGAAACTAACTAAACATTATAGCTTAGAAAAAAACAAACTTACAACTTAAAGAAATCCTATAGAATAGTGATGAGTGATGAGGTACCCCTACACTCATCCATACGAATACGAGCGTTACACACACGATCTTGTCGAACTCCGCAGACGGACTAGTTGTGGCATTTAGACAGTTAGCCTTAGGTCACAGTTCACTATCTTTCCACCTGGAATAGTATTAACTTTGTCACATATGGTTTAGTCCAGAGTGAGGTGTATGATGTGTTTCTAACCTAATGCTACTCTTGAAGGCAATGGAAGATAATATTATCTAAGCTAAGAGAGAAAGGGTGAGAGAGAATCTAAGCTAGCCTAAGTGTGATGAGCATCCATTCCTTGATCATCCATACACATCTTGGACTTCATGCATGACTACTACTAGGATTACCAAGTGTGGATCCTAGGTACACTACTGGGTTACCAAGTAGTCACACTTAAATGCTCATAATCAAGTCGTACTCATTCCACGTTTAACAGGAGTTTAAGGGTGAGAAGATATTAACTAGGAAAGTAATAAATAATAATTAATTAAATGATTAAGCTAAGTGAATGCTACAATGATGAAATAATCTCGATCTTTATTTCTGGTCATGTGCATGTCCAAGTACATCACACTCGAATAAAGGATTCCACACAATTACAATCACCACACTACGGGCATACATTGAGAGGAAAAGGGTTGAGAGGAAAAATGAAAACTAAAATCAAAACTAACTCTAAACTGACTTACTTCCTACTTTCTTGCTACTTCTGATAATTGACTCCTCTTATTTATAGATAAGGAGACAGGCTACGATATCGCGTACACGATATCGTGGTCGCCAAAATGACAATTCATCATACCCCCACGACTGAATGAAAACGCATCCTCGAGTTACAGTGATTACACAGTGGATAGGTATGGGATTGTTGGATGGTGAAAATGGGATTATGCTACAATGTGGAATGAAAAAAAAAACAAAGACATAACATAAATAATTTTCTACAACTACAAAATTTGTGGAACTCCTGTAGTTCCTGGTGGTGGTGGCTCCTCCATTAGTGCTTTCCCCTTGTCTTGTGCTCCAGGTCTTAGGACTTGATGGCGTTCAAGTATGGCCTGGAGTTTCCCCTCTTCAATTCAAGGGTCCTATGTTGTTCATGCTAATGTTCTGATGTTTGATGAAGTAGGCACCTCCCATGGATAGGGTAGTTGCAGAAAGATTTTATTGGCCTTGACATACCAAGCCACAAACACCCAACGTTCCTCTTCGTAGGCTTTGGCTTTATCTTTGTATTCCTAGAAATCCACAAGCCATCAAGCCAAATCTGCTGCGACACCTTTTTGTCCTTGGTAGCTTGCTTTTACCACCTCAAGTTTAGAATTTACGATCTCTAATTTTTCCAATAACTTCTTGCATTCTGCAAATTCTACTTCGTATTTGACATTGATGGTCACTACTTGTTGCTCGAGCTCTGTTCTCAAGTGCCCTGCTATTAACATGGCAAGGTTGGCATACCGTAGGTTTGCCAACTCCATGTATTCTATCAGATCCTAAATCTGCAGGTCTCAGCTCTTAACTTCTGCTTGGTAGGTAAAGGCATATGTGTCCAATATGGCCTGCCAGTCAGTGTGTTGAGCACCTATAGCATTGATGTGGGCCTTGACCATATGGATCTCCTTCTCAAGGATCTATTTGTACATCCCCACCTAGTCTCAGAAGTTCTCCTTTAGCTTTTCATGACGTTTAGCCTCATTTTTCCATGTGTTGATTTCGATAGCTATCTTTTGGTGAATAGCTCATACCTCCTGCATTGAGAGGGTTCAATTCTCCTTGGCTAAACGGCTCATGTCTTGGTTGACTTGGATGAAATTTTCTCTCAATTGATGAAAGTGTTCCTCAAGAACATTCTTTTGCTTCTCCATAGTGGTCAATAGAAGGTTGTCAGCAACATGTTGCTTATTTTCTTCTTGTAAGGCATTGAGTACTTTGAGATGCACATGAGTTTGCACCTATGCTACAGAGGCATCCCAAACAACCTTCTCTTTTTCTTCAGCCATCTTTTTATTCTCCATTAATAGCTTGGTTAGTTGCTCAATTTTGAAGCTATCCAGCTAGTCTATGGGAACAAATTGCAAAGGATCCCACTATGCTGCTTGTAGGGCCACGAGCTGCTCTTGTAATTTTTGCACCTCTACTTTAGCATGCTCAGCCCTCACTTCTATTAAAACCAGCTTCCCCTTCATGGAAATGAGGTTTGACTAAATTGCCATAACATCCTAAGGGATGTCATTACTTGTCCTTTTTATAGAAATCGATCAAGTGCATCCTCATGTTTCACAAGAGTCATTGAGGTTCTGGCCAAAGTTTGAGCATCCCGTGCTCCTGTGAGATCTGCCGGTGGCACAACAGGTACATTAAATGATTCTTTAATGTGGTCTACGACCACTTCTATAACTCTCATGGCATCTTGATGTTGGATGACCACCATAGTAGCCCCTTCACCAGTTTATAGTTGCACTTGGAAAGATGCCGCATTTTCTAAGATCTGTTGTGACCAAGTACTTTTCCCTCCTCCTGTATGAATAGATACTTCACCCCTTGTATGATCCAAAGAAACTGTGGGTTGTATGGCATCATCAATGACGTGGAAGAGATTTGCGTCATCACGACTTCCCCAACTGACCATCTTAGTAATGGCCCTGAGATGTCTCATCGACAGTCTATAGTCTTGTAGTGATGGTGATTGATCTTGGCCTGTGCTAGGCCCTGCTTCCTATTGTTGGCTGGGTCTTCTACTCAGAGATTGGCTGGGTCCTACAAGTTGAGTTGCAGTTGGTGCAGTCATCTATTCTTCTTCTTCTTCTCGTCCTAGCATCTCACCAATGATTTTCCTTGTAGCTAGTGGGTTTAACAATTCAGCATATGAAACATTCTAGGCTTTTCAGAGGACATCATTAGTTTACCCCCTAATACCAGCATGTCGGCAAAGCTTTCTGATAAGACAAGGGAAGGGAAATGTCATCTTCCCTATCTTTAGTTCCTCAAACCGCCTCAAGATCTTCGTTAAGTATACATTGATATTATTTTTCAGCCCTTTGTGGGGAAGAGATGATAAGTTCCAATTTTGAAGTAGATCCTCTCTTCCATCATCAACTCACCAAATGTCTTATCTCTGCCATACACCTTTTCCAACCAATCTCGTCACACATCGAGGTCTAAATAGGTGGATAACTAAGCAACCTTGGGCCCTATATTCAGAAGGTTTAATACTTCTAAAATGTCCTACATGGAGAAATCAACTTTCACACCATTAATATTGACGGTGGTGCCTTTCTTTCTATTGTGCCAGAATTGGTACGTCTCCCCTAGGTACCAAGCACCTCTTTTGAAGATGGTAGGCCATAAGGGAGATCCTTTGAGGTGATCCCTAATAGCCTCAGGAGAAAACTCTTTAAAAGATTCAAAGTTTAATTCCACAATCACTATAGCGAATGTGGACTTTTCATGGATGGCCTGAACACAATCTTCAGGCAACGTGAGATGTTATCCCTGTTCAGGCGCTACAGTAGTTCCTCCTTCTGCCCGCCTGGACTGTATGGTAGGAGGATCCTCTTGATGAATGCTAAATGATTATTACTCTTGTTCTACATGTTTTCTGGTAGGATCTTGTCTTCCACCTCTCCTAGGTCATTTGCTTCCACCTTAAGCAGGACCTTCCTTCTGTCCACGTTTCAGGGCCATTTTCAATCACACAGAGCCAAGCGTTAGTAAGGTTTTTTTTGAAGTTAAGTTATACCTTACTGCTTGCCTTAATTAATTAATTTTTTAAATCTCCATGTGATGTTTCCTGAAAGATTATAATAATGAGTTTATTTTACTTAGGTGGTTTCCAATTTTAATTTCCCGGTGTACCTAAAGGATTAAATGATTTTTTTAGCACATTTTATTCTTAATTTACAACTAATCACCCTTAATAATTTCCTTTGGGTGAAGAAAAATTCCAAAAATGTTAGGTGCTATTTGGTAGGTGTCCCTCCCCCACGACTAAGCTGAACACTCCGAGTTCAAGCAGATTCAAACGAAATTAAAATCGGAGTACCAATGACCGAGATACGGATATGAAAGCAAGGGTCACACAATCGCAAGTCATAGAGAAAAAATTCGAAAAATCCCCTGCGTGAATGGTAAGAAATGATGCTAAGTGTTGCGGGGGGGAGGGCGGGGGGTTGTCTTCTATTTATAGGTTAAAGGGATGCGATATCATGTACGATACATCGCATGTACACGATATCGTGACCTATTGATGTTTAGGCCCGAGGGAAAATACCAAATTTTTTAAAGAGTTTTCTAAAATCAACATTGTAACTTAGGACATTGGGCTATTTTTAAGAGGTTCTAAGGTAATTAGATGGTTTTGAAGGCACAAATAAGTATTATTTGTGGATTTTATCAATAAGGACCTTGGGTGGTTGAGAAAAAGGCTAGGTGATGGTACATAGGAACGTTATTATTCAAAGGGATAGTAGTAGGGAAAGAAAATCATTTGAAAATTATGCTGAGGGTAAGAAATGGTGTGTGTGAGCTATGTCATAAGTGAGAATTACAAAAGATTACACAAGTGGGTCCTCCTCAAAGTAGGTTTCAACCTATAATGCCCTTGTGTAACCACACTTAAAAGTGTCCGTGGGCACTAGAAGGGTTAAATGTAATCCACACTGATTCCAAAAAACACACACATGTAATTATCATTGAAATGAGGTAAGAATTCTATGTTACACAAGACACGAGCTAAAATTACATGAATAATGAGATGAGATGAACTAGAGAAAGGGATTGTAGAGATTGGGACATAAGGTCATTGACCCAGGGCACAGTGAATCCTGCATGTAAAGCATGATTAATGTGTCATTAACCAGTCGTTCCAAGATTAGGACCAAGTCCATTCCTCTAATCAATAACATTACATTGTTTCATCCCATGATGAGCAACTATGAGAGTACCATAACAACAAGGCATACGATCACTTGGTGTTTTATTCAAGGGAGGAGTGATTTTTGTTTTGTGTCACTTCCCTTTTTTTTTCTTTTTTTTCTTTTTTTTCTTTTTTTTTCTCTTTTTTTTTTTTTTTGAATATTGAATCCAAAGAAGTCACCAACCTTTAGGCATGGGTGCATGTCTTTCCAATGGAACCCCTTAGAAAAACATTGGATTTTTGAGTGCCCTTTTTGATTACTCTTACTCCCATTTTTTATTAGATCTACAAGAATCTTAGTACAACCATATTGCATGATAACTCTCACAGACATCACCAAAGAGAATCCTCAAGTCCCCTTAATGTCACACCCTAATCATTTCCTCTCGGTCCATCCTTCTTCATTTCAGGTACAATGAACACAAAATTAATTTTAAGTTTTTTAACAATTTCAAGAATATCACTATACCCTCGATCAAAACCTCTTATTTGTAGAATGGATAAGTGGGTGTAATGGGCTCATTGTCCACATAATTGATCACTTGAAACTTGATAACATAGAACACACCTCAACCAACGATCCACATGAGTGTTTTATTCATAGATGAGATTACTTACAAAAACATAAAAAGATAAACAGACAAAATGATAAAATAAGAAATTGAAAACTGAAAAACTAGAAAAAAAAGTTGTAAAATTAAAGAAAATAAAAAGTGATTATTAATCCTACTTGTTACTAGAATGGGGGATATCCCCCATAACTAAACATTTGAGCATGGCGAGGATTAATAGTTGAAAGATGAGGATCCTTGCATGTTGGAAATATTGGAGCTTGGTCATAACTACCCCATTGGGGTTCACACACTTGATTATAGTAAGCATAGTGGGGCAATTTGTAAGATGTGGTTCTTGGGTAAGGAGTTAACCCACTATGATGTTTGTGACCAGAAGATGGTATGCAAGGATCGGGTTGTCACTCTCCATTCCTATGTTCATTGGGCCGTATGATTTTTGGAGTGTTAATTGGTGGTCCTGATAAAGTAACATTAGGCGTTGGGTTCGAAGATAAGGGTGCACCACAATGTTGGACTTGTGCGTATTTGGAGGATGCAATGGGCTCAAAATTGTGTTGTCCCTTCCTAGGGTCATTTCTAAAGAAGGGACACATTCGATGTTGCTAAGGTCTCTCACTGTTGTTAGCAGTGGGAGCACAAGTAACGTTCATAGGTTGTTGCTATGGTGTAAACACCTTAGGAACAATTGGTGGCAATGTAGAAGGAGGGAAAGGATGAGAATGTTGAAAATTAGGAGAAGTGTAAGGTACACAAGGTGATGGTTGTGTTGAGTACATGGGCTGATAGTATTTAGGAGACTGGTAATGCGGTGAGATTGAGTATGTTGGCCCAGTTGGGGAAATAGGATGTTGAACTAGATAGGCATTTAGATTCGGATGATACAAAGGGTGTCTCTAGTTTAGGGTTGGCTTCCCCCACGATTGGGATTGTTGCCACTATGATCGAACATAGTATCTTTGTACGAACTCTAGGTGTAACGTGTTTTAAATGTAACAAGATTGGGCATTGGCCCTTGGGGTGATCATACAGGCGTATGTTGCATTCATACATATGATTGGGAGTTGAGCTCTTATTTCCTTCATCCCTTCTTTCCAAATTTCTAATGATATTTTTTCCTACTTCTCGGGTTGTCAAAACTCTATCTCCAATAATATCGATATATTTTCCACACTTTGTATACATCCATTCCAACATCTTATTAATCTTTGCCTCGACTTCCTCTAATGATTGTTGTACCAGCAAAGATGGTTCTTTCTCCTTGTGATAAGTTGATTTCTCTTTTTTATGATCATGGACCTTTGTTAAGACTTTGGTCCCATTGATGTTTTTTAACACTCTCCCATCTAGCCATTTCTCCTTCTTCTTTTGCTACCCGCTTAATAAGCTCTTGNTTGCGTAGGTTTGATATCTTTCACTAAACAGCTCTACCATTATTGGCTAGCATCGTATTGAATTTGATTTTAATGAACTATACCATACTTTTGCTTGGCCAACGAGTGTCATAGGAAAGAGCTTGAGTTTTTGCCACCCATTATCAATATTTTTCCACATGCAGGCATCGTAGAAGGCTTGTAAATGTTGATGTGGATCTAAGTCATAGCCTCTTGAGAAATTGGAAAAGTTGTTTAAATCAAGCCTAGGTAGATGGCTCTCTTTACGATGCCTACGTGAGATTCGAACAGCCTCTTGTATTTGCGTTACACTTGTAGTGGCCTGTGGGGGTTCATCTTCATTGGGTAAGTTATGCTTTCATGCGTTGGGATGACGTTACTTTCGTTTATGTTTATAAGAAACCCCCACCTTAGGTTGCATACTCCAATCTTCATTGTCATATAATTCATTGGTTATCTAATGAACTTCCTCACTAGGTGTGAAATTATTGTAATCTTGTAGGAGAGCCATGGTTGTAAAGTTATGTGTGAATTTATATGTGACTTTTAATAATTATTTCTTTCTAAAAGATATATCATTAATTCCTTTACAGTGACCTTGTATGATATAACTCATGTAGATAACTAGTACCATCCCCAATAACGGCGCCAATGATCAGTGGCGAGGTACCCCTACACTCAACCATACGAATACGAGCATTACACACGCAATCTGGTCGAACTCCGTAGATGGACTAGTTATGGCATCTAGATAGTTAGCCTTAGGTCACAGTTCGCTCTCTTCCCACCTGGACTAGTATTAACTTTGTCACGTATGGTTTAGTCTAGAGTGAGTTGTATGATGTGTTTCTAACCTAATGCTACTCTTGAAGGCAATGGAAGGTAATATTGTCTAAGCTAAGAGAGAAAGGGTGAGAGAGAATCTAAGCTAGCCTAAGTGTGATGAGCATCCATTCCTTAATCATTCGTACACATCTTGGAGTTTGTGCACAACTACTACTGGGATTACCAAGAGCAAATCCTAGGGAAGCTACTGGGTTACCAAGTAGTCACACTTAAATGCTCGTAATCAAGTTGTACTCATTCCGCGTTTAACAGGAGTTTAAGGGTGAGAAGATATTAACTAGGAAACCAATAAATAACAATTAATTAAATGATTAAGCTAAGTGAATTCTGCAATGATGAAGTAATCTCGATCTTTATTTTTGATCATGTGCATGTCCAAGTACGTCACACTCGAATAAAGGATGCTGCACAATTGCAATCACCACACTGCGGGCATACATTGATAGGAAAAGGGTTGAGAGAAAAAATGAAATCTACAATCAAAACTAACTCTAAACTGACTTACTTCCTACTTTCTTACTACTTCTGATAACTGACTCCTCTTATTTATAGATGAGTAGACAAGCTGAAATATCGTGTATGTGATATCGCGGTTGGGCTGCGATATCGCGTACGCAATATCGCAGTTGCCCAAATGACGACTCATCAAATATATAAAAAATTAAATCTAAGCATTAGTTTCTTGACCTATTCCATCATTGCAACTAACTGAGTCACCTAGAAGACATAAAAAAAAGGAAAATTAGTCTAAATATTCAGTAGGAAAAGTAAACTATAAGTACTTTCTTGAGGAAACTCTATACTTATAATAGTCATAGCAACATTAAGGTGGTTTCATGAGTATTATCCTAGAAAAGGATTTTCAAATCAGAAATTAGATAGCAATGTAATGTATTCTTTCTACCTAATTGACATTATTATAACTAAAAACTCTCATGTGGCTAAATCTCCCAAGAAGCCTTCAAATCGTAGGCAAAGTCAAAGGTCAACATTTGGATCAAAGTAAAACCTAGAATGAGATCTAAAGAAAAACACTTTCCAAGGTCTTGGATGCCACCATAGATGTAGATCTAGGTTCTCTCCAATCTAGTAGGGCTTTCTTCTCTAACTCTACCTCCCAAAGGGTAGAATTTTTATAGCAAATTTTTTTTTGGTAAGAAATGATATGAGGATGAAAACTACTAATGTCTCTCGTACTATAGAGACTAGCAAGAATTCTGAAGCTTTCAATTTTTTTTGCCTAATGATTTATAAGAATTCCTATTAAAATATATCACTTCACTATCCATATTTTTGTAGATTATTAGAATTTTTTGATCAAATTATGGCTTTACACTATTCATTTAAGCCATTCTTTAATGTTACAAAATTAATGTTTTGCATGTCTACTATTTTTCTTGAATCTTTTTTGTGTATTGAATTGGTGAATTCTAAATGGTTAAGAAATTATTGGATCTTAAAATTTTTATAGATCAACCTAATACTTTTATTACTCAAGAATAAAGTGAATTTTAATCCCTATTCTTTCAATTATTCTAAAATTCCTTACTGGATTGAATTAAAAAATCTTCTTCTCATTTTTCAAAGTATTAAAAGAGAAATTATTGGTAGTATCGGCATAATCTTGAAGACAAAGTTAAAAATATTACTAGATGGTGTAAAACACAAAAATTGTTTTATAGAGATTGATTTATGATAAAAAAAAGATAAAATTAAAACTTAAGGCTAGTGATCAGTGTTTTTCTCAAAAAATTATATCTTATAATTTGTGAGAATGTTACAACTATTATTGTTGGAAATTCCATGTTATTAGCATTTGTCTTATTCTCAATAAAAATGTAGTTTGTGAGGAAAAAAAACAACAATGTTTTAAAAAGGCAAATAATGATGGTTTTCAACAAGCATAAATAAAATATTCTTCAATAAGTTCCTAACCTTTTTGATGAGTCATTTTATGCAGGGTCGCAATATCGGGGACACGATGTCGAGTATCCGATATCGAGGCATAACCTCTGATGTTGGGAATCCAATATCACACCCTCCATGATAGCCTATAAATACAACACTTGGGTGCACGGTTGGGAGAGGGAGATAGATATAGATAGATTCATAGATTTTGATAGATTTTAAGCTTTGTTAGTTTCTAGTGCATGTCTATAGTGTGATGTAAGCGATTGTATGACATCCTTATTCAAGTGTGATGTACTTGGACACGTTACATGTTTGGAAATAAAGATTGAGATTACTTCCATCATTGTAGCATCCACTTAGCTTTATTACTATTTTTTTAATTACTTAAATGCTTACTATTTTCCTTAGTTAATGTTCATCATTTGTTGCTCTTTATCATTTGCTATCATTAAGTGGAATGAGTACAACTAATTGCGAGCATTTAAGTGTAACTATTTGGTAACCTAGTAGTGTTATCATTTGATATGCCTAGTAATAGTACACTTGGTGATCCTTGTAACAACAAAAAATGTTGAAGGTTGAAATAGTACACTAAGAGGTCCACAGTTGTACAACCTTGATCCTGCGTCCATGTGAGGGCCTGCTAGAAAATGGAGGTGGGGTGCCCAAAATGATCTTGTTAATCGAACTAAGACTTATGGATGTTATGACTAAACAAATGCTAAGGCCTTGCATGGTGTTTGCAATGTCTATGGTGCCCATCGGGGTGAGCGTAGTCAAGTTTTACAATGCAAAACTTAGGTGCAAACATGAAAAAATATGCAAAAATAATGAAAACTACAAATACAATGCTAGAATGTGAAAGAAGATGCTAAAAATGTGTAATATGTGAGCGAGAGAGAGAGCAACACCACCCTAAATGGGGGGAGTGTACTTAATTGCAAAGAAAGGTGAGGAGGTATGTGGTGTACAAAAAAGTGCAGTAGGTAGAATAGTCATAATCTCAAGGTGTTTGGGCTACAAAAACTGATGGGCTACAAAAAATGATGTCCATTATGAAATCTAAGCCTACCGGATTGGTTGTTGTAGTGTCCTATGGGCTACAATGGTTGGTGGTGTCCTAGGCAGTATGCAACAGTGCTATTGTGGTATGCAATGGTGTCTTCCCAAGGATGCCAAGTAAGCTCTAAGTTTGTCAAATGCTAGCATGCCAATTGATTGCTTTAAATGCCAACCCCTAAAATGTGAAGCACTGGCATATTTATAAGGCTAAGGTTAGTGTCAATTGTAGATCAAGTGCCATGTGTCAAAGGGGTAGTTGGGACTATGCTAGCCCCAACTATGCTCCCACTGAAGTAAATGGTGCTCTACTGGTGTGCTTCAATGGACCTTGTGAGATTACCAAACTATGACTATGCTATTAAAACTGCATGTATGAGTGCCAAACGGACTACAATATACCGAAAAACAATGCAAAACAATGCAGTTTTGGAGACTATGCTCTAAGACTATGTTGCCCACTCTCTCAAGTGGTGTCGAGCATATGTACAATTTGGGGGCAAATGGGAGGTGCAAAAGAAATGAAAATTGTTGATCTTATTTGTCAAAGGAATTTTGGAGCTGATATGAAGGCTTGTGTTGAGTTTTGGAAGCTTTTGGAGACAGTGCTACATGACTACGCTAACTACGCTCTAGAGTGTACTCCCATAATTAGGCAAATTTTTCCAAAATATGAGGTCTAGTGTAGACTATGCAAACTACGCTCTGGAGCGTAGTCTCAACAAAGAAAGTGTAGCCCAAACACTTAGGAAAATCTAGCAAAAACTAACATCTCCATGCAGACTATGCTAACTACGCTCTAGAGCATAGTAGGGAGCATAGGCTCAGAAGGTAGAAAATTTGCCAAACTATTTCTTCCATCCCAAGCCAACTTGACAGCTTTTGGCTTGACACTTAGGAAAATTTTCAAAACTAGTTATCTCAATGTTGACTATGCACTAAAGCATAGTCCTATTAGGAAGAGCATAGTCAAGACACTTAGCAAATCTGGGTTATCTATGTCAACTATGCTAACTATGCTCTAGAGTGTAGTCCTAGCAACGGGAAGCGTAGTCTCAACACTTAGAAAACTTATCTAGATTTTGACACTTAGAAAAATATATCATTGAAACCCAAGAGCCCACATTTGGTGGTGTTTCATTGACCCCTCTTTGTTGATGTCTTGAGAAGCATCCCAAGAGACATTGATAAAGAATCCAAAACACCATAGCAAGCCTGACACCAACATCGCTTGTCAGTACCCAACCAAATGTCGCTTCACCATGCTCAAGAGTGCTAAGGGTAATGGTATGCTAAAGATAAAGGATTAAGGATGTAGGGAATGTGCTAGGGAATAACAAGAGCATAAAATGCAAATAGTGTAATGCTATAAGATACAACACCAAGGTGCCTTGTTGCCAAAATAGTGATCCCTCATTGGATTGCTTGTGAGAGAGCCAATGTCCAAGGCACCAAGATACTTGCCCCCAAAAGTGTGACCTCTTGTTGGAGTGCCTATGTGAAGGTTGATGCAAATTCAAGGTTGGACCGGTTATGAAGTTAGAGCTCTACTAATTTTGCATTGGGACATGTTTTGCCCCATCTTCTTTTTTTGGTTTTCTTCTTAGTGTTTTTTCTTTTTTTCTAGGTGGTGAACCTACTTTTGGTTTTAAACATTGCAAGATGCTAGTTGCAGGATGCTTTTTGTTAGGTGGGTTGTGTGCCACCTAATAGGATTTGCTTTAGTGGAACTATGTCACATCTATACGATAGGTGTTTCCTCCCTGAGATGAGTTGCATTACATCCACTTAGGCATTGACCAACCCATAGAGGCTTCCCATCGAACAAGTTATGTTATGTCTGCTATGGATTTGGTGGCTAACTTAGAGAAGGTGCCATGTGCATTAGAGGAATTTGTAATCTTGATGATGCAAGGGAAGGTAGGAAAATGAAAGGTAAAAGGGGTAAATGCAAACAAGAGATAGTGGGACAACAGGGATGTGCACTTCTGAGCAGTTTAGCTAGCCTAATCATGCACATCAATAAAATGTGGTGACTTTCCACCATGATGGAATGCATCTATACACGACTGCCTTTGAGGCTTCATCCTACAAACACAATGCAAAGAGAGCAAGAAAAAAACTACACAACATGATATGAGAGCAAACTACTAGATGCAAGTGTGCTACAACAGCTAGACTAGTTGCAAGAGCTTGAAGAGCTAGTGTAGGAAAATCAGTGTAGCTACCAGACCAAGAAGGCTGTAAAAGCTCCAACAACCACACTGGTGGCGAGTGTCTAAGCAATGGTAAGAGCCCAAAAGAGTTGGCAAGAAGATGGTGGCCATAATGCTAACATTATTTCAAAGGGTTGTGTTGATGATGAGAGCTCCAAGAAACAATGAAATACTCAAGGCTAGTAATGCTGTAGGTGAAACCTAGGGATGGTAGTACTGGCGACCATGGCAAGAGCCTTGGAAGACCATGGCAGGAGCTCTAGAAGGTTAGCAAAATGCCCAAGGATAACTCTGGAAGATTAACAAGATGCCAAAGGGCAGTGATGCTACAAATGTTCTGGAGGCCTCTTTTGATGATAGCAAATCCATTCTAGAACTACAATGCCCTTGACCTACCCACAAGATGTGGGTAGATGGCATGGAGTTGGAAGTATTATTGCTCACTGAAGGATAGAATTATGTGTGTTGAACTGCAAACCTAGTTTAGGGTCTTGGTAGATCGTATGCTTTGCTAGTTTAGGGTCCTAGCTGGCCGTGGGCATAGTTTAAGATCTTGGCAGATAGTGGTATGCTAGCTTATAGTCCTAGCAGATAGTTGTATGCTAGTTTAACTTTGTAGCAGATGGTGGATGTTGTGCTAGTTTATCATCATAACCCAAGGATAAGTTGCACTAATTTAGCATCATAGCGGATGATTTGTGCCAATTTATAGTTGTAGCAGACTATGCTATGCCAATTTATAGTCATAGTGAACTATGGATGTGGGATGCCAATTTAATATTATAGCAGACATGTTGTGCTTGTTTATAGTCGTAGTGGTCTATTCTTTGCTATTTTATAGTCATAGCAGACTATTCTGTGCCATTTTATAGTCATAGTAGACTAATCTTTGCTAGTTTATAGTCATAGTGAACTATTTCTTACTTGGCTTTATCATTGATGAAGTGTTACATGCTATGTGTAGTATGAATTCAAATATGATTGGTTTACGAGATTGACAAATTCATTGCCCTCATGATCAACAAGCTTGAATGCTCCATTGACATAAGCCTTGATGACCAAGAAAGGCCCTTCCAAGTTGGCTGAGAATTTGTCCACGGATTCATGAATGGCCTTAAGGACCAAGTTCCCTTTCTTGATTGGGAATTGATGCTAATTATAACAATATTTCTACCATTACATTTTTTGGTACCACTCAATTTGACTAAGCATTTGCATGCACTCCTCCTCTATTGAGTTAACATCCATGATTCTCAACTCATCGTTTTGAGCCTCGTTGATGAAGCTTGAGAGGATTACATGGAGTGATGAAACCTACAATTCAAGAGGTAAGATTACTTTAGATCCATAAACCAAACTGTACAGTCTCTTACATGTTGCAATCCTTCATGTTGTGGGGTAGGCCCAAAGTGCGTAGATCAGCTGCTCATGCCATCATCGGTTTCTACTACTAAGCATCTTCTTTGAAAGATTGACAATGACCTTATTTGTGGCCTCTACTTGGCCATTCACTTATAGGTAGTAGGATTATGAAAAGGAATGTTTGATTCCAAAGCATGTGCAAAAGGCCTTGGTCTCAGCATTGCTAAACTATGGCTTGTTATCCATGATTATGTTGTCAAATATGAATTTGCAAACCTACTGTGATGTAGCCTTCCTAAGGGTAATAGCCTCAACCCACTTCATAAAATAGTCAATTGTGGTTATGATGAAGCTATGCCTTGTGGAAGATGTAGGTGTTATTTTTCCTATGATGTCCAACCCCCAACATTTGAATGGCCATGTGATCTTCATTGTATGTAGTTCAATGGGTGGCACGTGGATTAAATTACCATGCCATTGACACGTGTTGCACATATTGACCTTAGAGATGCAATTGTGCTCCATGTATGGCCAATAGTAGCCTAAGCATCTAATCTTCACTGCCATCGCCCTGGGTGCTATATGGCCTCTACAGAGTCCCTCATGGACTTTTTCAATGATCATCTATGCTTCACTATTGCTAACACATGTTAACAGTATGCCATCATAGGATCTACAGCATAGTGTGCTATCACCCATGATGATGTATTATCATGATCATTTCCACAGTGCATACTTTTAATCAATGGTTAGATGATGCAAAGGTTCACCTTGTAGAAGGTACAACTTGATATCTTTTTACCACTCTACTACGTGGTTTGTGCTTACTATTGTTATAGGTGCAATGTCGATTGTTTTCATGATGGGCATAGTGCAATCCACCATCACAATGAGCAATGCATCAAACATTTCAGGTGCAATTCTTAAGGCTAACATAGCTAATGCATTAATAATGGCATTTTCATTCCAGGGGATATGCTAAACATCAGCAGTTACAAATTTCTTAAGCAGGTGCTTCGCCAAGTCACAGTAGGGTTTCAAGTGTTGGGCTTTACAAGCATAAACCTCTGTAACCTAGTTGACAACTAGTTGTGAATCACCTTTGATAACTAGGTTCTATATTCCTAGGTCATGAGCTGCCAAGATACCCTAGAGGAGACCCTCATAATTTTCCATGTTGTTAGTTCATGGGAATGTAAAATGGTACATGAAGGGTCAGATCTCCCTAGAGGGGAACATGATTAGGATAGCAACACTACCCCCTTGAGAGATTAAAGCACCATTAAAGTGTAAAAGTTCCTCGAAGTTATCAAGCACTTGACTTATGCTAGTGACATGTCCATCTAGAAGTTTCAGATCTATCATTGCTTGATTATTTATTGGAGAAGCAGTAAGTTGTGTGGCTATTGCTTGACCTTTGGTTGATTCTTATGCAATGTAATGTATGTCAAACATTGTGATTATTACTTTCCAATGTGCAATGTACCTGCTCTTGTAGATATTCATTGTAATGGCTCAAAGTACATTGCTTTTGCAGATGATGTTGACTTGGCTATGAAAAAGGTAATGCCTCCACTTCTTAAGTGCAAAGACCAAGGCAAGGCAATTCTTCTCCACGTTGTTATACTTTCCTTCATAGGCAACTAATGCATGGCTTAGGTAGTATACTGGGACCTTGGTGCCATTGTCTCACTTTTGATAAAGTAGAGAAGTGATGGACACATCTGAGGTAGCAAGGTAGATGTAGAATGATTTATCTTCTTGCAAAGGATAGATAGTTGGAAGTTGAGCTAGCTCTTATTTAAGGTTGTCAAATGCCTCTTGGCATTAAGCTATCCACTTAAAGTGAACTCCCTCTCCAAGCAAGTGTTGCATTGGCTGCAACTTGTCAGTCAACCATGTGATAAATTGATGAATGAATTGCAATCTACCTTGTAACCCTCATAGCTCAATTGATAATAGCCTTAACCTTATTGGAGTCTACGTGTATGCTTACTTCAGATACTATGAAACCTAGCATGCGGCCCGTCTTAATGTTCAAGACACATTTCTTAGGATTTAACCTAAGTTCATGCTTCAAACAACATTTGAGCATAAGGTCTAAATCATCTATGTGGTTGTATGATGCCTTGGACTTAACCACTATATCACCAACATAATCATTAAGGAGACCGAATAGGTAATCACTAAATATGTACATCATGGCTCATTGCTAAGTCGCTCCTACATTTTTTTAGCCCAAAGGACATCATGGTATAGCAAAATGTACCCCAAGGGATCATAAAGGTAGTACTAAGCTAGTGCTCTACGTTAATCCAAATATGATTGTAACTCAAGAACGTGTCCATAAAGGACAACAAGGCATCACCAATTGTAGTATCAACCAATTGATCAATACTAGGCAATGGAAAATCATCTTTAATGGTTGCCCTATTCAAGTCCCAAAAGTCTATGCAAATTCATATACTTTCATTCTTCTTGGGTACAACCATGATGTTGGAGACCTAGTCTGTGTAGTCAATAGCCTAGATGAAACCTTAGGCCTAACCTTGTAAGCCTTCTACTTAACTGGTTTTATGATGGGATCAAGGATTATGTTGCACTATGCGAGGATCTAAGCTTGGCATGTCTTTGCAAGACTATGTAAATGCCTTGGTGTTATTGTTAAGTACTTTTGCAATGTTTTTGGCATGTTGAGGTTCTAACAAAGAACTAAGTTTCAATGGTTTTACCTCACCATAAGATGTTGCTACAAGGATTTCAACGAGGGGATCCTTAGTGACGTCACCCACCTCTTGCTCTATAGCCCTAACTAGATAGTTTAGCTAGTCTAGCGATGCCTCTACAAAATCGTAGGCTACGAGCTCAAGGTTTAGGCATTGCAAGTAAATGCATCACATGAGATCACCATTGGACCTAGTTAGGACCAGAGGTGAGTGAAGATGCTCATACATAGTCATGTAGAAAATCCTACAATAATCCTGCAAAAATAACTAGAAAAATGTCAAGCTGCACCTATCTTAATGAATGCAATATGCACAAAATGAAGGAAAACAATGCAATAAAATTTACCTAAATATGTAAATGTGATTTCAAAGGCAAGCGATGCATGGGCCAGTTTTAGGCCTCAATTGACCATGGGTTTGCCAATTTAAGGTCTTAGCAGACTATGACGTGCTAGTTTAAGGTCCATGATATGTGCTAAATGCATCATTATAGCAAGGCTTGGTGCATTGAGAAAGTGAAATTGGCTTGGGTGCTCATTGGCGGACAAGAAAAATTCAAAATTTTTCTAAGTCCAGAGACAGCCAAAAAAATAAAAAAAATTCTAACTTTGGTAACTACACTTCCACCCAACTATGCTCAGCACTATTGAGTGTAGTCCCAAGGTAGGTAAAAAATTAAGTGGTCCGTAGGGGTATAAAAGCATGTTTCACCTTGGGTAAATTTGTCATTTTCAAAGTTGAAATGCAAAATTTCCATAGCATAGTGCATTTGTACAAGCATAGTCGCTAGAATGTCATACCAAAGTGGATGCTAGCATCCTAGTCTAACTAATGTGGATGAGGGAGAGCAAGCCTAGGGATGCCTACCGTGGGCATGCATGGAGGAGCAAAAGGGACCACCATCTACTAGGTACCTTGACTATGCTTTCCCCCTTTTCATTTATTATGCTTTTCCTACACTTAGGAATTTGGGGCTTTGGATTTGGTTCTAGTGGTGCCTTGCCATGGTAGGGGCTTCCACTACCATGGCCATGGTAGCCACCAAAACTAGGGTGAGAGTGCACACACGTGCAAGGGTTTGTAGGCTGAGGGGTTCTGGCTGAACACATTTTGGTAATGAGTGTGAACATAAGGGTTCATCTTGCGATGGTCAATGTGGCCATCAGAAAAAGAAAGAAAAAGGCAATGGGTATGGAGGGTTTACAGGGATTTTTTTGAAAAAATTTTCCTTTTTGCAATGCAGTGGGGTGGGAAAAAGTGTAGAGTGAAGAGAAGGGGTTTGGTGGTGGTAGCTTGGAACAGCCAGCCACCTACACAAGGTTCACCACAGGAAATAAATTTTGTGCGGGGTAAGGGATTTAGGTTTGGCAATAGCCCTAGGGCTATCGCTTGCAAGGCAAGGCGCATGTGATCTTACAAAATTTTATTTTGAGGACTTTTTGTATGCATAAGGGACAAAAATAAGCATATCGGTAGCAACCAGATGACACGCCATGGGGCAGGAGTGTGGTCAAGGATTCTAAGGTCTATTTTTGTTATTTTTACAATGAGGCAGGGGATTAAAAATGTCAACATCGATCATAAATGACCACCATAGGGCTAGGGATGTGACAAGAGATTGTCATTTTTTTATTTTAAATTTTTTAAAATTTTAGGACCAAGGCAAGGGCAAGGACACAAGCATCGACGGTGGCCATGATGGAACATCATGGGGTAGAGATTTCCTAGAAGCCATAGGGGCTGTAAGGCATTTCACCCTATGATGAGGATGCTTAACTATGGGAACTATGGAAGGGGAAGCACTAAGGGCACATTTCTATGATTTTTTTCATTTTTTATGCCATGACAAGGTGCAAGGCAAGGGTAGGGCAGTAAGCAACAATTAGTTTTTTTTTATCTGGGACTACACTCTACAGTTGCCAAAGAGTAGTTTGGGGTTCCAGAGTTAGCAAAAATTTTTGATTTTTGGACTATGCTTCTAAAGGTAGCCCAAAGTTAGAATTTTTTCGTAGCCTTTTAGACTACATTGCCCGGAGTTTGAAAAAATTTGAAAATTTTGTGCAAAAATGCTAAACTTGTGAAATGAAAAATGCTAATGTTAAATTATCAAATGTGTGAGCAGTAATGTTAAATATGTGAAACATGAAAAAAAATGCTAATGCCATGCAAAGCGTGTTGTACCCCAATGAGTACCAAGCATTAGGTAGTGCAAGATTATAAGTAGCTATCTAAGCCTTGGGTGAAATACATGCTTGCAACCACTCACTCGTAGGATCCTCTAAAGGGGATCAATGAGTCATACTCAGTGATGACCAAAGGCCATCTAGGGTAGTCACACTATTCTTGTGATAGAATGGGAAAGTGTCCCCTAATCATCATTGGAGATGTGAACAAGGCCAACTATTACATTGCAAACATGGTGGCACCTTCCAAGGTAAATATTAAGAGACCATGCTTGATGGAGGAGGCTACTCTTACAGTTGAACAAGTAGGCATCAAAAATATTTACCTGAAAATTCCAAGCTTATGCACAGATGTTACAGGTTAGTATATGTATAGATGCATTTTTTATATATTTTTTATGTTTATATTTCTAGTGTTTTGGACTAAGTTATGTTAATGCCAAAATGTTGTGATTGTAAATTAGGCAAGAGAGTTGCTGAAGTAGTGGCAACAATAATAGCAGAGGTAGCCCCTCCTCAAGTTGAGGAGGAGGAAGCACCTAAGGAGGAGTTGCATGATGCTACAAAGACCTTCCAATAGTTTGAGGAAATGGGGTTGTTCCACCCTAACAAGGGTGATTTTTCCAACCTCTTTGATGATGTGCATTTGGGAGATCCCCCTGCTCTCACACCAAAGGGCTTAATAGGTAAATTCTTTAAATTACCATCTATTATTGCTCTTTTTCTCTTGCATCTTTGATTTTTTAGTTATCGCAAAGTGCACTATTGTTATGCAGCCTTAGATGTACCTGCTAGTAGTCCACTGCTGCACCTACCTCCTGCATGAAGTCATGGGTAGAGACATTGAACAAGCTTGCCTTCATGGAAGGCATTGTTGAGAATATTGTAGACTACCTACATTAGGTGGATCCTAAGCTCGATATGCATGTTGTTGTTTTATTTATGTTGCTTTACCAGTTTATGCTTAGTCTATGGCTAATGTTCATTTTCTTGTTCTAAGATGGATCTGAACTAGGTGGCTAAGATGGATGTCATCCCCAAGTACCCTCTTGTAGTGGAGCAAGTGCCCCACCATGTGTACAAGGCAATTAGCAAGTGCATGCTTTCCTATGTGAAAGCACTATGGAGCTGTAGGCACTCAAACGAGCACTTGTGGAAATGTGTGCATGAGCTTCAACAAAGAGTGACAAGCCAGGACAAGAAGATTGAGGACCTCCAATTCTGATATGACTTCTTGGTAGCTCAATCACAGGGAGATAGTACCTAGAAGACCATAGAGATCAACTATTCTTGGTATTGGTCAACCATCTAGGGAAAGAACAAGACCACGTGGGAGATCATTGAGTAGATGCTATAGATGGATGTAGCGATCAAAAATTTCAACAACTAGAACACTGAGATGTTTGCGAGTGCACAGCCTTCACCCCACCTCCATGTGAGGGTCTTTGCTAGGAAATGAAGGCAGAGTGCCCTAGATGGTATTGTCAATTAAACAAGGACTTTTCTAGCTACAACTAAGGTATTGGGTGCAACCAAGGGGTGGCATGGTTAGCCAAACTACAAGTGCTAACATTGTAAGATAATGCTAAGCATTCTAATGGCATTTTCAGAAGTATCAGGACCAACTAAGCTTGAGCATAGAGGGGTTTCCCAATGTGAGAACGGTGGTGCAAACTTGCAAAAACATGTAATGTGGTGAAAAACATAAATCCAGTACTAAATGTCAAAGAGAATGCTTGAAATGGAATTGAGTTTAAGAGAAAGAATGGTACCATCCTAGACAAGAAGCGTAGTAATTACAAATGAGCCTTGAGGAGGTACATGGTGCATAGACAGGCATAATAGCAGTGTAGCCATAATCTCTTGTGGGGTCCCAAGTTGAAGACTAACATCCATCACAGATTCTATGCCAACTAGGTTCATTGTTGTAGTGTCCTATAAGCTGCAGTATGCTACGGTGCTGAATGGGATGCAAAGGTTTTGCAAAGGTTTTGATATGCTCCAGTGTGTGGGGTGCTCAATGTGCCTTAGGTGCCAAGTGGTATTCTAAAATGCCAACTACTACTTGAATTTGCTAGCCAAATGCTTCAAATGCCCACTGTTAAAATAAATTACTAACCTCTAGAGTGTGGAATGTGGAGGTATTAGCATGAAGTGCAGATTGAGTGCCATGTGGAAAAGGGTTAGGTGGGGCTATGCTAACCTTTGCTACAATCCCACTAAAGCAACTGGTGCTACACTTTGGTATGCTCCACTAGACACTAAGAGACTATCAGACTATAGCTACATTACTAAGACTACATGTACCAAAGTCAAAAAATGTTGTAATGTACCTACAAATAGTGCAAAAAAATGTAATTTGGAGGCTACGCTCTATCCTCTTTTGAGTGAAATTGAGCATAGGTATAATTTTGGGACATAGGGGAATGCAGAGAAAGTGCAAGTTGCTAATTATGCTTGTTGGAGGAGTGATGGAGCTAGAATGAAGGCCTATGTTGAGCTCTAGAAGCTTTTGGAGGTAGTCCCATGTTGCTACACTAGCTACACTTTAGAGCATAGCCTAACAATTAGGAAAATATTGCAAAAGATTGAATTCCAATGTTGCTACACTTACTACACTCATGAGTGTAGCAGGATGAGATGAGGTGTAGCATGGACACTTAGAAAAATTTGGAAAAAAATTGTAGTCCTTGTTCTTACTACGCTAACTACCCTCAAGAGCGTAGTAAGAGAGGTAGCTTCAAGAGTTATGTTTGTCAAATGCTTCTTCCATGTTGAGCTAGCTTGACAACTTCTGGCTTAACACTAGTGTAAACTAGCTTGACACTTAGAAAATTTTGTAGATCTGGTCATGAGCTCCATGCTACGCTAGCTAAACTCTGGAGGGTAGCAGGTACAATGAAAGCATAGCACAACACTTGGAAAAACCTTGTCTTGTGTTGTCACTTAGACAAATTTTCCATTAAAGTGTTGTTGCCCAAATTTGATGGTGTTTCAATCGATATGCTTGCCCAGAAAAGTCAAGATTGGAAAAATTTCAATGCTAAGGCTGCAAGTGGGGGCATACGCAAAAAAACCATAAATAATACTATAAGCATGAGTGAGATGCATATCTTCAATAGCTCAAAGAAGAGTCTATCAACCACTACCACCTTGGGATGTTTGTTGAGGCAATTGATAGGAGATAGGCCTTCGAGATATTTACTCACCACACAATGGTTAGTGGTTCCCTGCAGTAGGAGATTATCATGCCTTCAAGGGTAACTTCATTTTCCACCTTTTCTATGCAGCGACCCACATGGACCATCGTTGATGAAGACAAAACCCTTACGGGTGTTGACTTTGGCCAAGAGGACTGGACGTAGCTATTAGAGGCCAAGATCCTCTAATGCCTAGAGGAGGGCCTTGATAGCCTACCTCCAGACATGGTCAATGCAAGACCCTCTTAGGTTAGTTTTTCTTGTTATTTTTATGCTTTTTTTTGTTAGGTTGCATATTGCATTCTTGCTCATAGATTTTTGTCTTAGTATTGTTGTTGTTGATAGGCACTAGGTGATGCTACAGGCACCAGTAGCATGGTAGAAGAAGAGAAGCCTCCACCCCCACCTAGCACCAATGGTTAAGAAAATCTTGATGTAGCCCTATCATTGAGAGTTTTTGTATTTTTGTGTATTTTTGTTGTATGATGTGGATGATCATGCTATTATTGTTATCTTCTATGAGATATAATGGATATATCACTATGTGGAGTGTATGATGAGTAGACTCCTACATTTATTTGCTATGTGTTTGATGCTAATGGTGTGATGAGTCAAGGTGATTGGGCTGTAGCGATTGCTAGTTTTAGGCCATTTCAAGCTACATGTGTAGATAGCATTTTGATAGTTTTAGGCCATTTTTAGCCCTAGTGATATTTTAAGGCCATTTCAAGCCATGTGGTAATAGAAAAGTTTTTCCAATTTACGGCCATGGCAAGCCATGTGATGCCATTTTAGGGCCATGATGGGCCATGCTGGTAGTTTTAGGCCATCCCAGGCCATGTAGTGTAAAGGAGATTGCCAGTTTTAAGCCTTGGTGGCTCATATGATAGTTTAAAGTCATTTTGGGCCATGCATTGAACAAAAAAATATTCCTATTTTTAGGCCTTGGCGAGCCGTGGTATTCTGTAATTTTTGAATTTTATGATTATTATGCATTTTGCTATTTTTTATGTGTAAACTAACTACTAAAAAGTGAACAAGTAAAAATTTAAGTTAAGTCAAAGCGCATAAATAAAAGAAATATATGCATAGTATAGGAAAAAATGTAAAATGTAAATAACCAAGTTAAATGTAAAATGCAATCAAAATGCAAAAAAGTAAGGTATGCAAAATTGGGGGTAGGTAGGGGCCTAGCACTTATTGGACTAAGGGGATGCCTTAGTCATGTAGTTTCTTCCTAATTTGGTGTGGGTTAGGGGTGTGCAATGCCTAGATGGTACAATATGGTACTCACCTTAACCTTTGTCAGCTATGTCAAAGGGCAGTTTTACCCACAAAGCATCCTCTGAGAGGTCAAGGGCTCCTATTGACTCCTCAAGTTGGTTTGCCTTACATTTTTCACCTTCATCCTTCGTGGGAGGTGTGTCATCAAGGAACTCCACCTCTAACCCTTGTTCAGTGTCAATGTTGCTAATGGTCAGAGGGGCTGCATTGTCACCATATATGATAACCTTTCCACCTTCATATGGAAGGTGGATTTTCTGATGGATTGGGGAGGAGATAATCCACAATTAGGCTAGCTAGGGCCTACCCAAGATTAGGTTAAAACCTGGCATCTCCTCAATCACTATGAATTCAGCAGTGATGGGGAATTGCTCCCCTATCACGAAGGTTATCATGATAGTTCCCCTTACGAAAACACGTGATCCATTAAAGGACTTTAGGCATGTTGTCTTTGTTGGTTTAATTTGATAAGCATGACCAAGCTTGTCAATGACTATGTATGGGATGACATTTGTTATCATCCCATCATCAACATGCACCCTTCGGATTCTGCACTGCCCCATGTGGATTGTGATGAACATTGGCATGGTAATGACTTGACCATTCTTAAGGTCAACCTTAATCACCTCATTGAGAAATGCTAGGGGTGTTGAACCTAATTCCTACAAGGGAGGAGGCAACATCATAGCATGGATGGATTTCTCATCTACTGGGATGTCTTCTATAATAGGAATGAAGGTCAACATGCAAACTAACACTTTGTGATGCATAGACGAGGTTATTATCACGTTGTACAGGCTTAATGTTGTGTTTTTCTATTTCAAAGCCTACTTGACCTAGGCCAACATGTCAAGGAAGTTCTTTCTACTATTTTCAACTTTGTTGTTGGCCTTCATCTCCTCCATGTAGCCCAAGAGACGAATCTCTCATATAAGAGATTTGGGCTTTGTTTTCTTTGCCTGCTTTGGAGCCTCAATGCTCTGTTGTTGGCTGCTGGTTATGATGGCCTCTTTGGTTAGTTGGGCCATTGGGATGGAAAACAAGGGGATAAGCTTTGATGAGCCCAGTGCCCTTTTCTCTTAGTGCTATCGAAGCATCTAATTTGCAAGGCACTCATTGGGCCTCTTGGATTGCCATCTTGATTTCTTCTTGGTGTTGGCTATAAGATGAGGTCTTGGAAAAATAGGAACTGATACATTTCCCATCACTAAACTTCAAATAGGTCGGGATTCTACATGTTTTGGTGCCCTTACAATGAATGGTGATTAGATTGTTGCTACTACAACATGCTATGAGGCCTTGAGTACAAAGGGTGTTATGGGTGCCTGAGGTGATGCTCTAATAATGAAAGAGGTCCTTGAACTAGTTGAGGAAAAGGAGGCCTTGGCATTACCAAAGGACACATGAACCACAAATGGTTCCTACGTCAATTCTAAATCATCATCAATGATCATAGCATTGATGATGTACCATCTACCACTTGCGTTGAGAGGGGCCTTGTAAACCCCCATTGATTGGTTTTGGGGGTGCATTAGGTTGGTTGCGTTAAGGACCAACTCACCCCTGTTGGTCATGCATTGTATATCATCCTACAATGTCATGTAAACATCTGTATTATGACCTTGCAATTGGTGATATTGGAAAAATTGGTCCAACTTGAAATGCTTAAGGACCGTAGGCTCATTAGGTAGTGTAGCTAAAGGATTCTAGAGGAGCTCGCAATATCAATCATGCTTCTTGTGAGCATCCTCAGACATCTACTTATACTAGATGCATCTAGTGTAAAGCAGTTGATCCAATAGCTCTAACTACTTAATAGGAAATGGTGTGTACTTCGAGTAATCCTTGTGCTCAAAGTTAGGCCTTGTGGTAGCTAGTGTTGCAAGTGTCAATGATGCAAGTTGGTTGTTTGCCACTATGCTAGAGCTAGGTGCCTTATTGTTGATGGCTAGGACCTTAGGTGGCTTTGCCATTGATTTGGCATTAGCTGGCTTAGCCTCATTGGTCACCATTGCAACAATTGTAGTCATCTATTTTCCTTTGTCCTTGTCCTTTTCTTTCTTCACATGTAGGCTTTAGTAGGCCACATAGGTCGAATCCTTGCTAGCCTCTACCGCATCCTAGATGCTCTTAGTTTGAGTAAACGCTTGGCTTAAGGACTGCGGGGCAAGGTAATACAATTTTAACTTGATGAAGTCATTCACTACACCTTTGAAAATGGCCAAAAAATGTGTTTCAATAATGGACTCATGAATCTCATTGAGTGATTCACTCCAGCGTTGGTTGAATTTTTGCACAAGCTCTAAATGGCCCTACTTCACTTGCATCAACTGGTCCAGGGTCACCTCGGGGTTCAACTTATACTTGAAAAGTGTAATGAATTAGGTAAGAAACTCCTCCAAAGAAGTGATGGAGGCCCTAGGATGTGCATAATACTAATTTAGTGCCTTGCCCATTAAGGACATGGTGAACACATGGATGATTGCATATGGCCATGCTTGTAGTAGGATGCATTCTGATTGAAGGTTACTAGATGCACGTTAAGGTCTCCTTCACCATTGTATTTGATGGATTGGGGTAGTGAGATCCTAGTAGGCAATTTCTGTGGTGGAACTATAGGATTGATTTGATCATCTTGGTAAAAATCCATCACATGGACAATTTCAATGGAGGTGGCCTTGAGCCACTTGACCTCTTCGATGAGGTTTTAGATTGGCTGGAATGCTCGATCCAAGCTGGGTGTGGTTGTGGCTGGATGCATGGATTATGCCACCTGTTGTGTTATTTAGGTGGCCCATGACCTAGTTCTAGGTTGTGTGACCACACACGATGCTTATTGCATAGGCTATGCGATGGACACAATGCCTAGCCCCCATCTCATGTTTGTGGGTTGGGCCATTGTGAAGGGTGCCAACATGACAGGTAGTAGGACGAATAATGGCTAATCTGTATGTGGTTGAGACATGGTAGGTGGTAGGACAAATGATTCCTACCTTGTATGAAGCTAAGAGATGTGCACAATATGCACATAAGGTTGTGTAGGCACAACAGTTAATGGTATAAAAGGCCAAACAAGATGAACAAGTTGCATAAGCTGAATGGGTTGAAAATGTTGGGTGGGCTACAAAGGCTACATAGGCTACAAAGGTATGACAAAAGCCATGCTAAAGAAAACACTAAAGGAAAGCGCAACCTCTGGCATGTCTATTATGTTTAGTGAGTTGCCATCATAGGTGTGGACCTGGGTGGTGACAATAGGTTGACAACTATCTCCAAAAAGATAGATTTCTGAGATAGCGGAGGCATGAAAGTGGAGGCTGTTTGCTAGAATGAGTTATGCAGTGAGTCATCATGCTCAAATCAAGTTTCAAAGCTCATCTAGATTCTCCTATAGGGGTTCCTCGTAGCTGATCCTTGCCTCACGAACCATGTTTCAGATGAGGTTTTTTAGCATCTACTAGTAGGCCTTTGTGAGTGGAATAAATTCTATATTGCAAGGGAACCATTCCCTTCCACTATGATGGATAAGCTCAAAACTACATTTGGCATCCATTTCTTGGCAGTCTACATACAAACCCACTTGGAGCTTTGTGCAAACAAAGTCATATTGCTCGTCATAGAGCACCATGAACTCAGGAGGCAAGTTGTGCTACTTAAAAGATTTCCTCTCTACTAGGATAGGACACAACCCTAGGAAGGTCAATCATGATCTCCCACTGAATGGGTCGAACAACAACTATGCTTGAAGCAAAGCTCGAGGGTTTTTTAGGGTTCATGATGCAAGGAGGAAATGCAAAAGTCTATTGAATGTAAAAGGAAGGAAAATGACTAACTCTGCTCACTAAAGAAAATGGCTAAGTATGGGGATGCAGAAAAACTACTAAGTGTAAAAACATTGATAAAATAGCTAAGTGTAAAACACAAAAAAATGACTAAGTCTAAAAACATAGAAAAATTACTAAGTGTAAACTATTGAAAAATAGCTAAGTCTGGGACTATGCACACTACACTATGAGCTAATTACACTTTCTTAAGTGCTCAAAATTTGGCCAAGTGTGAAGGATAATCTTTGGTATTGTCAAGTAGGGTTCCAGGGAAATTAATGATGGGGACCAATCTACACAAGGTGCAGAGAGTGCACAAGGTAACAACCAAGGGAGGCTGAAGAAGGAAATGGCGAAGGCCCTCCTTCTAGCACTATAAAACTATAGCAACCAAAAACATCAGAGGCTAGAACGATGCATTAAGAGGTCTGCACTTGTATAGCCTTAACCCCATGTCCATGTGAGGGATTGTAGGAAAACGAAGGTAGCGTGCCCAAAACAATCTTTTTGATCGAATTGGAACTAATAGATGTTACAATGAAACAAATGATAAGGGCTTGCATGAGGTTTACGATGTTTGCAATGCCCACAATGGTGAGCGTAGTCAAGGTTTATGGTGCAAAAAAAAGGGTGCAAACACACAAACATATGCAGAAATAACAAAAAATGTGAATAGAATGCTAGAATGCAAAATAAGATAATAAAAATGTGCAAGATGTAAGAAAAAGAGAGAGTGGAACTACCCCAAATGGGGGGAGTGTAGTTAACTGCAAAGAAAAGGTGAGGAGGTAGGCAGTGTACAAGCAAGCATAGTAGGCAACATAGTCACAGTCTCAGGGTGTTTGGACTATAAAAATTAACATCCTTCATGAAGTCTAAGCCTGTTGGGTTGGCTACCGTAGTGTCTTGTGGTCTACAATGGTCAATGATATGCTAGGCAATATGCAACAGTGCTATTATGTTGTGTAGCAGTGCTATTGTCGTGTGCAATGGTGTCTGCCCAAGGATGCCAAGTGCACTCTAAGTTTTCCAAATGCTAGAATGCTAATCAATTTCTTCAAATGCCAAATCCTAAAATGTAAAGCACTGGGGTATTTATAGGACTAGGTTTAGCATGAGTTACAAATCAGATGCCACATGTCAAAGGGTTAGTTGGGACTACACTAACCCCAACTACACACCCATTGAAGAAAATGGTGTTCTACTAGTGTGCTCTAATGGACCCTATGAGATTGCCAAACTATGACTACACTATTAAGACTACATGTGTGAGTGACAAAAAAACTGTAATATACCTAAAAATAATGCAATACAATGTAGTTTTGAAGACTATGCTTTGGGACTACACTGCCTAGTCTCTCAAGTGGTGTTGAGGGTAGGTACAATTTGGGAAAAATGGGGGATGCAAAAGAAATGCAAATTATTGATCTTTCTTGTCGAAGGAATGTTGGAGCTAAGATGAAGGCCCATGCTAAGTTCTAGAGGCTTCTAAAGGTAGTTCTACATGACTATGCTGACTACATTATAGAGCATAGTTCCATAGTTAGGAAAATTTTACTAAGATATGAGGTCCACTGTAGACTACACTAACTACACTCTAGAGCATAGTCCCAAAAGGGAAAGTGTAGCCCAGACACTAAGGAAAATCTGGCAAAAACTAATGTCTCCATGCAAACTATGCTAACTACACTCTAGAGTATAGTAGGAAGCATAGGCTCAGAAGGTAGAAAATCTACCAAATTGTTTCTTCCATCCCAAGCCAACTTGATAACTTCTAGCTTAACACTTAGGCAAATTTGCAAAACTGGTCATCTCAATGCTAACTATGCTCTAGAGCATAGTCCTGGTAGGGAGAGCATAGTCAAAACACTTAGAAAATTTTTCAGCTATTAGCTGTAGAGGAAGAGACTGTAGACTCAACCATCAAACCAGATGATGGATGTGACATCTACATATATGGCCATCTGAAGGGCTATTTCCTAGTCATGTTACATCTACATGAGTATTGGACTTTTGCATTAAATCCCAAGTTCATAAAAAAGAAAATGCCTAGAAAATTACCTTTATTACAAGGTAATTATAAACAACCCTACAACTAATCGTACTATCCTAGTGGGACTTCTTACCAACCTTAATGCTGTCATCAACCACATTGGTGAAACCCATAATTAGGGGAGAATCCATCATCAAACCAACCCTACCCGTACTACCAACCAAACCTGTACAGATACTCTGTTCAACTACTTGTTTCCCCAACTAGTTCTACATCCTCTACTTCAAATTGCTACTACCAATTTCTTGAGTATCATCAAACCACAACATCTCTTGAAGGATCACCACCTTACACCTCTTACCCTCCATCATATCCTTAATATTCTCACACTCCACTCCATCACATGTCATAGCTAGCAACATAGGAAGGTTTAACACCACAACATAAATGAAAGAATTCCACTTGTGCTGTAGATGTGCATAGACATGATAATGCTAGTAGATCCTTGCCACAATCTTGGAAATTCCCTTTCTTTAGGATGACTCCCACGCATAAGCACAACACCTGTGAACCTACTAACTCATCCAAACTAGCACAATGCCAATCAAGTTCAACACCCTTCCTTTCACAATCAACGTCCTCTGATCCTATGCAAAGGCCAACATCCATCATTACTCCAACACCTAATAAAAGCAATGAATCTAGCATTTTGGAGAGACAAATGGATTCATGCATAACTAATCATGATCAAGGGTGTAATTTTGGGCTAGACATCTGCAAAGTTCACACAAGTCATACCCTAACTCACCATATGTTTAAAAACCAAGTGTGTGAGCCACAACCTATCTATGCAACTACCACTAAATCAAAAGACACCCAGTGGCTTGACAATGAAAGTGTAACATTATTTCACAAATTCATGGAGCCTACCTATCCACTTATTAATTCTATTCATAATTAAATGCTTAGTCATGGGGGAAATGCCCCATCCTAACATTCAAAATTAATAGATTTTTTCATCTTTTTTTTTATAGTTTTTTATCATTTTCTTATTTCTTGATAAAAATTTCCCTATGCCTTTCAGCTTTTTCCATATTTTTTTCATTCCCTTTATTAGTAATATTATGTGTGAATAAAACATCATGTAGCACATTGAGGTGAGTACTTCTCTATGTTGTTAAGTCAAGAGGCACTAATTATTTGGGCAATGAGGCCACGTCATCCATTCACCCATTCCATTAATAAGAGGTTCTTACCATGTTCATAATGATATTTTTCATCATCATCAAACTAAGAATAAATTCGTAATCATTATGCCTAGAAAGAAAAGTGAAGAATCAAGTGGGAATGTAAAGGATGTAACATCAAGGAAATTTGTGGAATCCATTTAACCACTTCTATATGTTCTATCATGTGGCCAAGGTTGTAATTATATCCTTGTAGATCTAATGAAAAATGGAAGTAAAAGTAAAATAAGTGTTGCCTTACCATGTCACTAGAAAGACATGTTACCCATGCCTAAAGGTAGTCCTCTAGTAAAGTTGACATAGATAAGAGTAACATAAAAGGAAATTGAATAAATAATTAAGGATCCCACTAGAAACACATGTTACCCATGCTTCAAGGTTAGGGGCTTCTCAAAATTCATCAAAAAAAGTGCCATAAATAAACTCCTCCCTTGGAAAAAATGCTAATTGATGCTACTCCTTGCAATGGCGGTAGTCTTATGGTTCTCAATCTAAGAGATAAAACAATGTGATGTCACTAGAATGTGGTTTGGACTTGGTTTGAATCTTGAAAAGAAGGGTTATTGATTACTTTAACAATTAATAACATACAATGATTCATTCTACTTATGGTAAGGCACCTCATGTCCCCATTTCTGCAATCCCTTCTAAAATCTATCTCATCTCACTATCCATATGATCATAACTTGTGGTTTTTTGTAACATAGAGTTTGTGGTTTAACATTTGTGTTTTGTTCAACAAGTATGCATTTCATTTAACCCCTTTGGTGCCTACAAATATTTTTTAGATGTGGTTATACAAGGGCATTAAGGGTAGAGCCTACTTTGGGGAGGATCCACTTGTATAACTATTGTAACTTCTACTTGACTAATACATATGCATCATCTTAAACCTTCCAACTACATAATTGTTAAATTCAATACCTTTGCTTATCACATAACCTATTTGTTTTATACCATGAATCCAATACCCCATTTCTTACATCTTGTAAAGCTTTTAATATACACAATTCCATCTTCTCATACTACCAATGCCTAAATATGAATTCTCACTTATCCCAAAACTTTGGATTTTACATGAAACCTTCCAACCAATCATAGAGCTTTGTTTTCCATGTTGAATGTCCTCATCAAATGTAATTTCACAATCCCCAATATCAACTATGTGATATCATGTGGAAGTTGACATCAGGTACCTAATATTATGTCCATACAACCCTATAAATAGGACCCTTTCATGCTGAAAAAATTCATTATCATCAATTGACGCTAGGGGAGTTTTTGCATTTTTCTCTCTGACCCAAGAGCTATGTGCACCCAACTTCCACACATGATATCTTGCTCTGTACCAATTCAATTTTCATGATTTTTAAACCTATTTGATCCTCGAGTGTTCAATTTAGTTGGGGAGGGTGCTTGTGTGGAAACCTTATGCCAATTTTTTAAAATTTGCTATCACCTAGAAGGTATTATAAGGGTAAGAATGTTAAAGAAAACTTAAGTATTTTAATGAACTATCAATCATATGTATCTTAGAACCTCTACTTATTTCACCCAAGGGATCATAACCATCATTATAAGCCATGCATAAGGGAAAAGAAGCCAATTGTGAAGGATCATAAAAGAAGTTAACACTTTTTGGGCATTTTTCTTGAAATTTTTCTAACTCTACAATCACATGAGCTAAGAACTTATGGGTAAGATATAAACCTATTGAGGATAAATGGAAAACACCTTAGTAACACTAATTCCATAATTGATTGCAAATGGCCCCAAAAAGAGGCAGATAAGAAGGACCTTTGCAAGCAGTAAGCAAACTCCCGAGAGGTGGCAAAGGTTGATTAGGAAAATAAGGCCCACTAGTTAAGCATGAAGAATAGGAGGCCCAATTGTTTAGCATTCATCAAAAGTATTTTGCTATAGGGAAATTGATCCAAGAAGAGGCCATAGAACCACAAGCTCTAGTGCAAGGACAATGCCTCATGTTATTCCAAGAATGCCTCCAAGCCATTCAAGAGTGATCCATGTTGACCATGGTCATCGTGGAAATGAACTTTGGGTCATTCATGGTATTTTTCCCTAAGGTGATCAAAACTCAACTTTAGGCATCACCTTTATGACATATCCTCTATGGAATTGACGAGTGATACCTTGGTGAGATGTACCAATTTTGGCATAATAAGGAAGAAGGCACCACTATCAACATTGGCAAAATCTTTGTCTCTTTTTCAGTCAAGGCCATCATAGAGGATCTAAACATCCCTAATGTGGGGGCCAAGGTTGTGCATCTATCCACAAGGTCTGATGTTGAAACTAGGAAACTATGGTTGAAGCAAGCATACAATAAAGAAAACAAAATATACAATGTGTTAACTTTAGAAAAGAGCATCTACTTCAAAATCCACACATACCACATCTTCCCAACTAAAGGACTCAACAGAATATCAACTTATGCAGCAAAAGGAAATGCAATCTTGATGGGTGAATACAATGCTAACCTTGCCTAGTTGTACTTCATAGAAATTCAAAGGTGGTTTGAGGAAAGAAAGGTAGGGAAGCCAACACTTCTATTCCCTTACCTAATTAGAAAGATCTACAAGCATATTGAAATATTAGGTTATACCAATGATGTTCCCATGAGGGCTCAACATGCCTCCTTCGCTAAATTGCTCAAACCTATAGCACTAAGGAATGACCTTGGTGATGAAAAAGAACCAAAGAAGGATCTAGCATAAGAACTAGAAAAGGAGCCCCAACAAGAATCAGTGCAACTATGAGAGCCACAAGATCCACCACCACCACTGCAAGACTATAGGCCCATAATGAGCCATCTATAGATAATAGTTGAAACTCTAAATTGGGGAAGTAGGGATGAATCAAACCTTTTCTGAGTCATAAATGATGTTGTTCATCCTACAATTTTTGCTAATCCATGAAGGGGGTAGATCTCTTTGCAATCAGGAGAAGAAGCCCAATGGTTACAATAGATTTCTAGAAATGCTACATCTTTTCAAGTGGTGCTTGAAATGGAAGAAGGTGCCATAGTCATGGTCATACAGCACCAAGATGTAGCAGGAGCTACAAAAGTTATCACAGACCACATTATAGAATCCTTTAATGTGCTTGTTGTGCCCCTAATAGATTATACTGGAACCAAAGATGCAAAAATGTTAGCTTGAACTTCAATGACTCCTACAACCCATGAGGATGTGCTTGATAGATTGTTGCATATTGAACAAGTAATGAAAACTTTGTTTGACATCCTCAATGATGTCATTGCAATACAATGCAACCTCATTTCCACAAAAGGAAAATTGGTCATGGCAAATACCAAGGTAGAGCATGTAAAAGTAGAAGTGCATAGATTACAACAAGAGCTTTGTTAGCCTGAGAGATGAAAGAAGGAATCCTTCCCAATTCATTGCACCTAACCAATTGAAATAATTTCAAAGCCAATTGATTGAACAAAATAAAGTTATTGAATAAGAAAAGGAGAATGTAGTCTAGAATGCCTCAGTTGTCGAAGCCCAAGAATATTCCCATAGGAAGGCATTGATCACTGCACAAGAGGAGAATAAGTAGCTTGCTACTGATAATGCTAGGTTGACCACTATTTACAAATAGAAAAACATTTTGAAAGAAAGTATCCACCAATTGAAGGACTAATTGGTGAGGATCCACTAGGATATAAGTAGATTAACAAGAGAGAACCGAACCCTCTTAATGGAGGAGGTTTACACAATACATCAGAAATCTACAATCAAGATAAGTGCATGGTAAAATGAGGCTAAGAAGCTTGAAAAGTTGAAAGAGCACTTCTGAGACCAGATTGGCATGTATAAATAGATTAATGAAAAAAAATTTAGATGGCAAAGGCCTTCATCAAATCCATGTCAATGCAAAATCTTGACTAGAAACCCCTCTTGGATAGCTATGGCCTAGTCCACCAAGCGAAAGTGAAGAACAGGGACCTGCAAATCCAAGATTTGAAAGAGTACATGATATTGGCTAACCTTTGCTATGCCAACCTTTCCATGTTAACAAAAGGTTGGCCCAAAAATGAGTTGGAACAAAAAGTAGTAGCCACTTATTCCTTGTATGAAAAAGATTTTGTATATAGGAAAAATTCTCTACAAAAACTCCATGTGGCAAACTCAAAACTAGAAATAATTAAGGCTCGCTACCATGGGTAAAGAGATGTAGCCTTAGACATAGCTAAAAGATTAATAGATCAACATGAACTAAAAGAAAATGCTAGAGCTTTTAAGGAGTAATTATGGTAGTTCGCAGCATGGTACATGAAATCAAATTAAATGTTCCCGCAGCTACCATGTTCATGGGATGTATTAGTTCCAACACACATCAGCTCATCAGCCTAGATGGTACATGACCCAAGAATGGAGGAGGAAAAGTTGTAGGTGCTCCTAAATCACTATAAATTCTAGAAGCCTAATGATAAGGAGAAGCGGCCAATGGAAGAGCCACCACCTCCTAGAACTATATGAGCTTGTTGTTTTATCATGTTACCACTGCAACATGAAAGAGTAAAGTTGTGTGCTTATTTAAGTCAGTTAATAATCCCATACCTTCCCAATATTTTGTAAAGAACTTGTTCCTTAGTTTTGTTTAACTCACAAACAAGTTTTCATTCAATTGTGGGGGGATGATGAGTTATGTTTTGCAAAATCGTGAATTGGGTATTTGATATCAGGGCACAACCTTTGATGTCAAGGATCTGAGATCACCCCTTTCGTGCTAGCCTATAAATACAACAATTGGGTGCAAGATTGAGAGAGGGAGATAGATATAGATAGGTTCATAGATTTTAATAAATTTCAAGTTTTGTTAGTTTCCAATGCATGCCCGTAGTGTGATGTTAAGTGATTGTACAACATCCTTATTCGAGCGTGACGTACTTGGACATGTTACATGTCGGTAATAAAGATCAAGATTACTTCCATCATTATAGCATCCACTTTTCTTTATTAGTATTTTTTTAATTATTTAAATTCTTATTATTTTCCTTCATTAACATTCATCATTTGTTACTCTTTATCATTTTCTATCATTAATCGGAATGAGTATGACTAACCATGAGTGCTTAAGTATAACCCATTATTGTTATCATTTGGTATGCCTAGTAATGATATGCTTGGTAATCCCATCAATAGTTGCACAAATTCCAAGGCATGTACAAAAGGTTAGGAACAAATACTCATAGCACATAGGCTAGTAAGACTTTACCTTCCATCGTTAATTAGATTAAATAATTAATTTCTTTATTACGTTAGGAGTAGCTTAGGATTGAACAACATCAAGAATCATATGCCTTAGTTTGGACTAAACTATACATGACAAAGCTATCACTAATCCAAGTGGAAAGACAACGAACTATGATCAAGGCATAACAATCAAGATGCACAACTAATCCAATCTACAAAACTTGACCCCATTGTGCATGAATGCTCATGATTCGTATGGTTGGGCATAGGGGTACCTTGCAACTCATCACTTTTACTAATCCTTTTAATTCTAAATGTGCTAGTAAACTCTTGATATCTAAAGAGAATTCCTCATTAGAAAAAGAGAAAATTTTCAATAAGGACCAACAATGAAAATACTAATGTTGATTAATTTCACTTGGTGCAATATAAAAAGAAAAGTCATACAACAATTGCTATCAACTTAAAAATCTCAAAGGTATCCTCATTTTCTTTATACTTTTACTATTATTCCAAATTATTTTTTATCATATAATGTTTTTTCACTTATTAGTAACATAGATTATGAAACAAATGCTAAGCTTGAAAAATTAAGGATGGGGGCCTCCTCTCCCACATCTCAATGTTAATTTTATGATGGAATATTTAGTTCCTTTCTCATAGGTCCTGAGCAAAGATTATCGAGGAGTATCTTTCAAACCAATATTTATTTTCAAATTTTTTTCTTGCAAGAAATTAGATTCTAGCTCATGATATTAATTTTTTTAGTAAATGCATTTTAAAAATTACATTGTTTTCTCTGCTACTCATGAAGTTAATAAAGGAGGTGTTACTAGTTAATAAAAATTGCACTAGAAAAGTTTTAAATTTTGGTTTTAACAACCTTAGAAAAGCTATTTGGATTATTTGTTATAGTAAAAGAGGTGACTTTTGACTTTGTAATATTTATGCTTCTAATTATTTTAAAGATCGATTATAGATTTGGAAATATCTTCCATCTCTACCAAAGGTTCTTTGGATTATTAGAGGTGACATCAATATGGTTAAAAGTCATTTAAATAAACTTGATAGTCTTTCTCCTAATATATCTTCTCAAGAAAAAAAAGATTGGTGTAATTTCAAAGAAAAATACTTTATTTCTAATGTTACCTTTTTATTCTCATCTTATTCATATACAAAACATTATACTTGGTGTAATTATTAACAAATAAATGATAGAATTTATTGTAGACTTGATAGATTTTACATCTCTAATGTTTTTTTTTTTTTTTGAAAGTCTACAAAGAAAGTAGAAGTGCATATAGATGCTACTTTCTTAGATCGTTTTTTATTAGCATCTTCCTTTCTCATATTAAATCTTCATCCTTTCTTAAGCATTAGAATTTTTATATGTATGTTATGATGTTCAAAAGACCTAGTTGGATGAATATTTTGAAATCTTTATAAAATGCAAGAATTAACTAGTAGTATCAAAGTACTTGTAGGGTCAAAAATTATGCTAGATGGTTTGGAAAGAAATTTGCTAAGTGTAAGTGTCAAGTTGAAGAATATCTTGCAAAATCTGTAATGCAAATGCAAATTCATGTAGAGTAGAATCCATTTGATTTTGAGACTCAAAAAGCCTAGGCTAAAGCTCATTATGGTAAACAATGTTGGGATACTTTTAAAGATAAATGTACTCTTATTAGTTGCATGAGTTGGTTAAAATTTAAAGATGAACCTTGCAAAGATTGTTTTAAATTTCTAAAAGGAAATGGTCAAGTACCTAAATTGGAATCACTTTATATAAATGATTCAATCATTAAAGATCCTAACACTATTAATAGTTTTTTAGCAATTCATTTTCTTCTATTTTTTGTTTTAAAGCTTTTAGCATGGAATCCTTTGAGGCCTCTAGTACACATATTCCACATCTTAAAATAAAAGCATATCAAAATATTCTTGAAATAGAAATTACATCAAAAGATATCATGAGACCTGAGAAGATTGGTTTTGTTAAATGTGGACATATCTTGAATAATGTTATTACATCTTGGGAGAAAATGAAATAGGCTTATGATATTAACCACAATATTACTTTTTTTAAGTTAGATTATGCCAAAGCTTATGATAGGATTGAATAGATTTTTTTTTTTTCTTTTTTGTCTCTATAAACTAGGATTTGGTGATTATTTTATTCAACTTGTTCATACCTTGCTCATTGATGCTAATGTTCAAGTTACTATTAATTTTGAATTAAGTTCCTTATTTTCTCTTCAATGATCAATTTGTTAAGGTTTTCCTATAACTACCTATTTTTTTATTATTGTTACAAATTTTCTTTTAGATAATCTACATTATGATTTACAAAGGAATTTCATAAAGGGAGTTTCAATTGATGATCAAGGTACATAATTACTTAACATGCAATTTGCAAATAATTATTTTTTAATGATCAACAATTCTCTACAACATATCAATACTATTTTAGGTAGAGTCAAGGATTATTGCATATTATCAACTAACAAAAATCTATTGTTCATTGTAATGATACTAATGACAAGTGGGTTATCCTCAAGTCTTGAAAAATCTTGAAAAATGATTATTTCTTTAAAATTTTAAAATTACCTTTTAATTTTGATCCTAATCTTACTATTTTATAGAATTATTTCCTTGATAAAAATTTTTTAAAATCTTGATAAATGGAAAGAAAAGAAGCTCACCCTTACTGGTTAATTTTTAGTTATTAAGTAAATGCTTCAATCAACTCATGTTTATTACCCTAGTTGTTAGGGTCTTTTTAAAACTTCTTATGAGAGAATTAATTGTATTATCCATTAGTTTCTTTGGTTTGCTACGCAACATAGAAAAGATTTTTCCAAAGTTACTTGGAATATTTCCACTAGCAATAAAAAAGATGGAGGACTTCGTCTCATTAATTGTTATAACTATGGCATTTATGTTGTAGTAAAATGGATTGCAAAGTGCATTATCAAAGATGATGTTTAGATGGTACTTTTAAGAAACAGTATTATGCAAGGAAAATCTAAGAATGATAGTACTTGATCTTCTAATGACTTTCATCATTATTTTTTGTTTCCTTAGGTCATTTCTATTTCTCGTTTTTTATTTCTTAAACAAATTTAGAAATCATGATATAAGGTTGGTAAATATTGGAATTACAATCATATTACAATTTCAAAAGATATGCTTAAGCAAATTAGCCCACGGTGGCTTCATTTTAATAAAGGAGCTTGGGCTACTAATGCATCTAGATTGTGTACTACTTAGAGTACATTTGGTATCATTGTAGTTTCTTGTCTATTTATGTATGATAAATGGATTATTTGGAATGAAGTTTCTAGCCTCTATGGTTTGAATAGAAAGAGTAAAAATAATTTTAAAAAATTAATTTCTATTTGATAAATAATGTTTTCATACACTTTGATATCGGAGTGGCCACAATATCAGCTACGTGATATCATAGCCTAAGATGTGATATCGTACATTCAATATCACAGGGTTACTCCCTAAGTCTATAAATACAGCCCCTAGGCGCATGATGGAGAGTAGTTTTTTGGAAGTCAACTAGTGAAACTCTTGCAATTTGTTCATTTGAGAGTTAGAATATTTTCCAAGTGCCCGTAGCAGGAGGTCTAACGGTGGTCGGATCTTTATTCAAACATTGATGTACCTGAACACACCATTGTGTTGGCAATAAATATGAACTCTTTGATTCATCCTTAAAGCACTTGAGGCTTTCTTTCTTATGCATTTATATATTGTGGTTTCATGGAATTTACATTAACGTTATTCATGCAGTTAATTTTGATTAATCAAGAAACTCATTAAAATACACAAGCATGAGCCCTTCGAACATACGTGTGACACTTAGTAGCTCAAAAATGGTTAGCATTTGACAACCCAGTAGTGTTTACACAAAGTTTAGGATGTGTCTGGAAAGTGGGAATGGTTACTTGTGTTAGGCTAGATTAGACCATAGTTTACTTAGCATTTAATTACTCTTACTTTTATTATTTTTCTAGGTGAGTAATTTGATAAAACAAAAAAAAAATCTTATGCCTTAGTAACACTTAACCATACAATTGCATTCCACAAGTGGGACTAGGAAGATAATGAATGAACAACATGCATGCACTGTTTAGCTCTAGTGTACTTTGTAATTATAGTCTATGGAATTTGATCGGATTGCATGTGAATGCCTATGATTCGTATGGTTGGGAATAGGGGTACCTCACTACTCATCATTGGTGTCATTGCTAGGGACTATAGTTCTACGTGCACTATCTAAACTGAGTGAAACTTAGTAACCTCGTTGTTCAAATTCTAAGAGTCAAATCTTATGAAAGAAAAAATTATTATAATAATTAAATTAGACCTTAACTGCACGCTACCTACAAGTTCATTAACATAAAATGTCTTCTTCTTACAAGAGCCCATCTCAGCCTAGGGTAGTCCAAGTGCCTTAGCAATACTGGGTAGTATATGCTCATCCTGTTGAGTATGTACTCAACTTCACCTTCATCTTGCATCAAGATGAACTACTACAATGGTGCGACATGGAAGGCAACATTGTGTTACCACCTAATCAATCTATTCCAACAATGCTCTAGCTAATGCTAACACGACACGGGCTTCAACATCTTCATGGAGAATATGAGATGTGAGATACGAGATGCAAGGGATTATCATCCCACTAAAGCACAAAGGTTAAGGGATCGTTAGCTGGAGCACCAACATGAGCTTGTGAAGGGCAAGGGGTCAAAAACTTTTCCACCTTTGCTTGGCCCATTTGATGAAGGCAAAAACTTCTTTAGTGATTCTCCTCTCTTTGACTTTGCTTAGGGAGCTCTCAACTAGAACATACAATCTACAATTCATAATCTAGGTTTTGGTCAAAATGGATCCAATGACAAAAATGGATCTGGAGAGGCAAGTCATGATAAGAGAAAAAAATTAGGTCACGATCACAATCATGGTCACGAGCATTGAAGGAAGGGTAATATGCATTAGTGTGGAGCAATTTCTCCTTCCTCTTCCCCTTCATTTTCTTCTTCTCCTTCATATAGCTCAGATCGTGGCTATAGAAGGAATAACTATGATGGAGGTGATCGATGGGACAAGAACTATAGAAGGGACCATCAAGACAGTCATGATCAAAGGTGTGGACAATCCAAAGAAACCCACTATCAAGAAAGAAGGGCTAGTAGAGAACATCGTAGGCACCATCACCATGGCCTTGATGAACCTCTACTTTCCACTCGGGGCATGTTGAATATTGTAGAGGTTGTAAGGATTCCAACAAGGCATGTAAGAGGCTATACATGAACAACATCCCTCAGTTTGAGGAAGGATACAATGCGGATCTGCAAAAAGTGCATGTGCCTTGTAGAATTTTTGAAATGACTAGCAGAAGCTAAAATTATTTCCAAGGATACTCATAAAAAAAGTAGAAAATTGGTACTGATCCTTGGAACTAGAATCATTCAAGTGATGGAGTACAATGTTGGAATTGTTCAATGACAAATATCAAATATGCTCTCGAGTATCCAATATGAGGAAACAAATCCAATAGTAGAAATAAGAAAATCATGAGCCCTTGGATGCTGCTATTGACAGATACTACTCTTTGTTGCATAGGTGTCCTGGCCATGGATACTCTCAGCTTGATCAGCTTTGCCATATCATAGATGGGTTACAGTCTGAAACAAGGAAAACCCTTGGCATCTATGCTCAAGGGAGATTGATAGAGTTAAGCACCTGTCAGATCCAAAAATTAATTGAGTAGGTAGCCAAGGAGGAGGAAGAATTGAGAAAGTGAGAAAGTGTAGAGGAATCAATAGGGATCCTTCTATCTACAAAAGGGGGGTTCAATTTTGTGATAGTCAGGATAAATTAACTAGAGATGAGGTGGCTAATCAAAAAACCATGCCACTCTAGAAATTGTAATCTGAAATCATAGCTAAGGTTGACCAATTATGGGACTCTATGGACAACAAGTTTCAGGTTGTCTTAAAAATTTTTGAAGAGTCCAAGGAACAAGGTGGTGAGCGTGAGCATTAGAGATGTAAGGAAGCTAAACGTGCTATATCTAAGGGTAAGGGTAAAATGGCTATGATAGAGATGGTTGTGGATAGTGACTCAGATGATGATGGCAGGTGTGATGTCTACCAGTACAAACATCCCAAGGGATGTTGCCTAATTGTGTTACACTGGCACGAATCTGGGGTGTATGCCTTACATCCACAACTTGCACAAAGGAAAACACCCAAAAGATTACCCTATCCATAAGGCAATCCTCAACAGTTCCACCAACCACAGTAATATTATCCAAGTGGAACTCCATTGCAACCCTACAAATTATACCAGTAGTGGCAGCAAACCACAATCGTGGGCACTGCCACCCCCAAGATAACAGTATCCTTACCGGCAACCAAATCCCTATGGTTACTATGTTCAATAACTTTCATCTCCATAGGACTCCTATGGTCATGTTGCCACTTACCAACCTCACCACTACCCTCCTAAAGTATACCAATCATCCTATCCAAGGAGGGATGCCACCTACTATCCTCATGCTCCTCTTGTCCCTGCACCTACTCCTTCGTTTCTTGCATAACTACTACCTACTCCATCCATGCAGGGTGAACTACCTGCCTAACCATAGCAAATAAATGCTATGAGGATAGTTAATCTACAACCAATTAACCCACCAAGTGGGTCAGAACCATGAACAAAGAAAAGATCCTTCTTCAGACCTCATAGTCTGCCAAAGCCCTCAGATACATCAGTGGTTGGTAACCCTGCTCCTCCACCTTCCTTTGTCTCATCTCTACATGACTCCCCTTCAAACCAAAATCCCTCTCAAATCCATACTATAATGTAGACCCATGTTGTATCTGATTGGATTTGAGTTGGTAACCCACCTAGAAAGTTACCTGATCCCAAGAGTCCCCTAGTATATTTACAAATTGCTAGGAATGAGCCTTGTAAAGCTCTTCTTAACTCTGGTTCTAGTGTTAATATAATCTTGCATGAGATGTACACAATGTGGAACCTTCCTCCCTTGAAGAAGAGCAACATTCAGTTGGAACTGGTCGACCAATCCATCATTGTTCCATTGGAACTAGTAGAGGACATCATAATTGCCATTTGTGGGTGGTCATATCCCATCAACTTCCTAGTAATCAAGGTGGAAAACTATAAGGGGGACTTTCGAATTATTATGGGAAGGGCATGGTTAAGCACCATTGATGCCAAAATAGGCATTAGAGATCTTTCCTTGGATATATCTAAGAAAAATGAATTTGGAAAGATCGAGAAGAAGAGGGTTCCATGTATCGTGTACAACGATTAAGGATGCCCTTGTGTGTAGAAGTTATGGTCAGTGAAGCGAACATCTATCTCTGCATGCAAGTAGTATGCAATAGAAGCTAAAATCTAGAGATGTCTGTACACAACAACCACAAAATAAGAAGGCATCCAGTGGCTGATAGCTGACTCTGGTAGTAGTACATTGTGCATGGAACCAATTGAGAGCCTAATGTATGAATATGTTGCAAGTATGGATGAACTTGAGTAAGTTCATCACCAACTCTTTGAAGGAGCAAATGGTGATGTCATTTGGAAAGAGTTGGAGATTCCTAACAATTTTAAATAATAGCTACTTGAATTGAAGACACCACTGGCTGGAATGGAGTATGTGTTCTTGAAAAATGAAAGGTCAATCATTATTAATGCCAAGCTTGCTACAGAACAAAAGAAAATGTTGATGAAGGTTGTGGAAAAATGGTAAGTAACCTTTACCTAGTCATATTCCAAGCTCACTGGGATAGATCCAAAAATATGCTAGCACCGAATATACATTGACCCTACCGTTAAGCCAAACTAATAGCTACAGCGATGTTTGAATCCTAAATTAATGCAGATTGTCAAAGAGGAAATTGAACAACTCCTCAAGATGGGATTCATCTACCCTGTTGTAGATAGTGAGTGGGTCAGTCCACTCATGATTGTGCCTAAAAAAGGAAGAAAATGGTGGGTGTGCATCAACTTTCAGCTACTCAACATGGCAACTTTCAAAGATCATTTTTCATTATGTTTTGTCGACCAAGTGCTTGACACCATTTCTTAACACTGCAATTATAGCTTTCTAGATGGTTATAGTGGTTATAACTAAATTTGAATTGCACCAGAGAACTAGGCAAAGACAACTTTCACAAGTCCTTGGGGAACTTTTTCTAACCACCAGATGCCATTTGGTCTATGCAATGCCCCAACCACATTTCAACAATTAGTCCTTAGCATTTTCCAACAACAAATCAATGGGTAGAAGTCTTCATGGATGAATTTTCTAGCTACGGAGCTACATTTAAGCAAGCCCTAGATTTCCTTGAGTAGGTGTTGAAGAAATGTGTTGAAACAAAACTCTGGCTCAATTGGCAAAAGAGTCATCTTATGGTCCAGGAAGGCATAGTCTTGGGGCACCATATCTCAAAAGTGGAAATCAAGGTGGACCCTGAAAAAATAATCATCCAAGGAATTAAAGAAGTGCAGTCATTCCTTGGTCATACAGGCTACTACTGGTGCTTCATTGATAATTTTTCCAAAATTGTCAAGCCATTGGTGGCATTGACAAAGAAGGATGCATCATTTTTTTGGACCCCTGCATGTGAAACAGCATTTCAGCAACTAAAGCAAAAGCTTGTTGAAATCCTAATTCTACAAGCACCTAATTGGTCCAAGCCATTTCATGTGATGACTGATGCATCAAATTATGCTTTGGAAGAAGTGCTTACATAGATGGATGATCAAAAGCATCCATATTACATTCACTGTGCAAGCTAAAGTATTGCAGGTGCACAGTTGAACTACACCACCATAGAAAAAAATTGATGGCAGTGGTGTTCTCATTAGAGAAGTTCAAGCACTATGTGCTTGGCTATAAAGTGTTTGTGCACACAGATCATAGTGCCATATGGTTTCTAATGAATAAACCAATGGTGAGCCCCCGTGTCATACGGTGGCTCATGATTTTGCAAGAGTTCAATCTCACAATGGTAGATCAAAAAGGTGTGGAGAATGTGGTCACAGATCACTTATCACGACTAAGATGGGATGACAAGAAGAAAGAAAGCCCCTTATCTAATCAATTCCCTAATAAATCTCTCCTTGTAAGGGCTATTAATGCATAAATTCCTAATGAACCAAAATGGTATGACACCATCCTCACTTATCTGCTGAAGCAAGAACTACCGCAAGGGCTAGACACTAGAAAGAAATAATAGTTTCTTCACCGGGTCAAGCATTTCATGGAAATTAAAGGAAACCTTTACAAAGTCTATCCCAATGGCTTGGTACATTGGTGTGTCCCTAATATGAGTCAAGTATGCATTCTCTAGGATGCTCACAAAGGCCCTTATGGGGGCCATTATGCTAGGAGATGCATGACCATAAAAATCCTCATGGTAGGATATTATTGGCCAACAAGCTTCAGGGATGCATACTAATTTGTCTACACTTGTGATCATTGCCAGAGAGATGGTGGAATGACAGCTCAAATAGAGGGGCCACAGCAATGGATTCAACCTCTTACGCCATTCGATATTTGGGGCATTGAATTTCTGGATTCCATTGCACCTTTATCAAATGAAAAAGCATATTTAATAGTCGTAGTTGACTATTGCACCAAGTGGGCAAAATTAGCAACCATCATCGACTGTACATCCACCACTGCTGCTCGGTTTGTAAAAAAAATATCATAAAAACATTTGGTGTGCCTCATACATTAATTTCTGATAATGGAACTCATTTTACAGGTGCCACTTTCCGAAAACTTATGCAGCGCTTGGGAGTTGAGCATAAAGTCACAACACCATATTACCCCTAAGCGAATGGTCAAGCTAAGGTCACTAATCGGGAGATTACAAAAATTCTAATGCACGCCATTAGCAAATACCAAAGGGACTAGAGCACCAAATTAAATGATGCCCTTTAGGCCTATTTCTCCATAGGGAAGCTTCCCATAGGTTATTCTCCCTATGAGCTCATGTACAAAAAACTACCAATACTACCCATCCAATCTGAGCTTCGTACACTCTCTATAGCATGTGACCTTAACCTAAATCTAAGTCTAGCATAGAAAGAATGATTAATGAACCTCAACTTGCTTGATGAAAATTGATTAATGGCCCTATCATCCAATGAAATGCATAAGGCATTCAACAAGAAATGTTATGATCTAAAAATAAGAAAAGTTAAGTTTCAACTAGGAGACAAGGTCCTCTATTGGAATCCTACACATGTACCCCAACAAACCAAAATTCAAATGTTGTGGAAAGGACCTTACATTATTGATGAGACTTTTCTATTTGGGGCCATGATTATCTATAAACCTGACAACCTAGACAAGAAATAATTAGTCAACATTCAATAAGTAAAACCTTTCCATGAGCCCAAGCCAACCAACTCAACAAACACCTCAACAGATGGACAACCACACTCAATCTTTTGGATCTCCCCCTTCCAACTTAGTCATGGGGGAGATGGCCACCCATACTAACACTTTTCATGACTCCTCAGTCTTTTGACATTTTTTTTAACACATTTTTGGTCTTACAACTTTTTGTTTTTATATTCTTTATTTTACATTTTTTTTTACATTTTTTTTTACATTTTTTTTATTTTTCAAGTTATTGATCTTTTCTAAGTTTTTTTTTTACATCATCGTTAATATATTTGATATTTATTGCATAATCTTTTACTTTCATTTATATCTTCTTATGTTTGATGTGTTTCTCTACTCTTTCTGCTAATAAGATGTTAAGTACAATGATAATGTGCTACTCAATGATGGTATGTTTCATTTGTAATTTGATTGTTGATGTCTGGTTTCTAACTTTGAATGTTGTTATTGATGACTAGTACATGGCTTCTTTTCATGTAATAGCTAGTGAGTCCACATCATCCACCCATCCACATACTCTATGGTTTTTCTTATTTTGGAAACGTGTAGTCCCTTCTTCATTAATGCAACTTTAATAAATTGGTAACTTGTGTAGTTTTTGGAATTGGGAAGAAATCAAAGGTTTAGAAAATGTGTGGCTTCAAAGGGATGCAGTATTCTTTGTGCTTTTCTATTTTCCTATGTGCGAGAGTGTTCTCATGAGCTTCTCACCATTCTGCATCATTCCACAATAGGAAGTCAAATAAGTCCTTGCATGATGTGGTCCTCATCAAAAGAGCGAGAGAGAGAGAGAGATGAGGATTCAAAGCACACCCCTTAGACTAAATAAAAGGGTTACAAGCACTGGTTATGGGACTTGTCTTGCTCCTCTAACTAAGGCCCTTTCTCACTTCTTACTTTCTCTCCAATTTGGAATGGTGGTTATTTTGTGGAAGCATTCTTGTGTCTCAGGGGATGAACTAGCCTTAGAATGTCAATGTGAAGTCACTGAAAGTGATTGGTTTTGGTATGGACTAAGGATGGATCCTACCAAGTCATTTAATCACAAACTCCACAAGGGACTTCATGTGACCATAATTAGTAACTCCATTCCATTCTCTCTATCATCCATCTATGTTTTTCATGTCTCACCTCACTGTCAGTTTCATGTTTTGATTCAATGTTTTGGTTTGATGTGTTGGGTTTCTTACTCAATTACATTTGGATTTTTGTACTTAACTTTCTATAACCATTAATCATCCGTGAAGCCCATGGACTCCTTAGTTTGAAGTTATGCAAGGGCATAAAAGGCATGTGCCTACTTTGGGGAGGACCCACTTGCATATCTTTTGGTTTGGTTAAGTTAAGTTCTTTACCCTTAAACATTGTTACAATCAAATTCTTTTTATTTACCCCATCCATGCCATCCAATTGTATGCATCTTCACAACCATTTTTAGTGAAATTCTTCTTTTTATTGTTGTGAACTTATATACCCTCTTTCCAGTATTCCTTGTGTTAAGCTTTTTCTGAATTTTATGGACCACTTCTCTTACTTAACCTATTCGTCAGTCTTTCCAATAACACTATCAAGCAACCAATCTATCATAATCACAACTTGGCTAGATAAAATTACTAACAAGACAAGGTATTCAGCCACTATATGTTACACTTTATATACTAATTATTGATTTTGTTGTGAGTACAGTGGAGAGCATGGACTGAAAGTGGGACTATCTTCACCAAGGAGGATGCAACAATATCACTTGCAGGAGATTGTTCATGATTGCTAAATCTCTTCTACCTCTCCCTCATTCTTCTATTGCCAAGAGGGTTTGGATGTCCTTTGGATTCGAGGGTGTTCTTTCCTATTGTCATGAACACCCAATTTTGTACACAATTGTAATGTTGTATGCTCAGGCACTTTTGTATTTGTCTATTTTCTCTATGTCACTCTGCATGTCAGTGAATAGTCCACACCTCCTAATATATTTTGTAAAGGACTTGTTCCTCTTCTTCTGTACTCGAGGATGAGTTTTCATTCAGTCGTGGGGGTATGATAAATCATGTTTTCATACACTCTGATATCGGAGTGGCCGCGATATCGAGTACGCAATATTGTGGTCCAAGATGCGATATCGTACATTCAATATCGCAAGGTTACTCCCAAGTCTATAAATACAACCCTCGAGCACGTGATGAAGAGTAGTTTTTTGGCAGTCAAGTAGCAAAACTCTTGCATTTTGTTCATTTGAGAGTTAAAATGTTTTCCAAGTGCCCGTAGCAGGAGGTCTAAGTGTGATCGAATCTCTATTCAAGCATTGATGTACCTGAAGACACAATTGTATTGGCAATAAAGACAAACTCTTTGATTCATCCTTGTACCACTTGAGGCTTTCTTTCTTATGCATTTATATATTGTGGTTTCATGCAGTTTTCATTAACGTTATTCATGCAATTAATTTTAATTAATCAAGCAACTCATTAAAATACACAAGCATGACCCCTTCAAACACACATGTGACACTTGGTAGCTTAGAAACGATTAGCATTTGACAACCAAGCAGTATTTACACAAAGTTCAAGATGTGTCCAGAAAGTGGGAACAATTACTTATGTTTGGCTAGATTAGACCATAGTTTACTTAGCATTTAATTACTCTTACTTTTATTCTTGTTCTAGGTGAGTAATTTGATAAAACACAAAATAATAAAAATCTTATGCCTCAGTCACACTTAACCATACAATTGCATTCCACAAGTGGGACTGGGAAGACAACGAACAGACAACACTCATGCACTAATTAGCTCTAGCGTGCTTTGTAATTATAGAACACCTATGATTCGTATGGTTGGGTGTAGGGGTACCTCATCACTCATCACTAATCTTGAAAATTTATTTAAAGTTGATAACAATTTACATCAAGATTTTCTAAATATTTTTTGGAAGGACGATAAATATATTTTTCCTTTTAATTTGAAAGTTTCTTATGAGATTATTATAAAGAATGAATTTATTCATTACAAATTCAATAAGGCCTAGAAGATGCAATTATTATTGTATTTTTGGATGAGATCATATCCATTGCTAAAGGGTTTAGGGTAAGGCTTGATCCTTTTCCTACCCTAAAGGAGAGGATTTTCATGATTAGTTGTAAAGATGAAAACCTAAAAAATTATCCCCAAAATTGGTGGGCATTTTCTTTTGACTCTATCTACTTTGAATTTTTTTAAATATTATTATTCATTTTCAAGGATCCAACACACCCCACAACCCCACACCACACCACACAACCAACCCAAGCCCCACAACATCGGCCCCACCACCCCAAAAACCATCCCCACCCGCAACCCCCCGCCCCCCCAACTGTATCTCCCATGTTATTGTACTTAAAAGAGCATACTAGATAATCCTAAGTCACAAGTTCGATTCTATTAGGGAGCATTAACTTATAAACTTCTATAAATTTTGTGGTGTGCCCATGTTTCACTTATTTCAAGTTTCAACATCGGTAAAGGGACATGCCAAGGTTTCATAAAAAGGTTAAATTCTATTAGGAAAACTAAAACTATAAAGAAAATACAAATAACTCAGAAGTTTTAAAATTAATAAAAATAATATTTTAACATGAGATCATATCCATCGCTAACCTAGTAAGGTACTCCTGGGCATTTTCTATTTGTTTCCTCTCTCAAATAAAGACCATCATCAAGCCTCGCTTCAGAAGAAAGTCTCCTAATTAAGCCACAGTTTTCTACTCCATTTGGCCTTTTTGCTCTTTCTTCCACCTTTGTTCTCATTCGACAATCCACACCCTAGAAAAGATACACACATTTCAGCGAATGGTTAATCTCTGGAATGCATTTCCACACCCTGTGGAATGCTAAGTTTAACATGTTTCCTCTATAATAGTCTCAGTCAACACAGTTTCTCTTCCTCCTTTCCTCAATCTACATGTCCTAAAGTAGCTTATATACTAAATTTTGTTTTCTATTAATAAAATTCTCTTTTCGGGGTTCGACACCCCCCCTATTTGTTTCCTCTAAACCTACCTCAGTTAGAGTGTGAAATTAAATATAGAAATTTTAGTTTTTGGCTAGGATCAAAATTAGTAATATACAATATATTAAACTTAAAAATGTAATAAAAATATAACACTATTTATTCGGTTAAATATCCGGTCTGATTTTGAATGGGCTTCCATGTTCCCTTGCCATGGCACATATTTCTGTAACTATGATTAAACAGTGAGAAGATAAACACATAAGAGAATCGCTGAGGGCTTAATCAAGAGCACAGCATTGTGAACCCCAGCTTTCATTCTTTTCTGCGATCGTTGCATCAGGGGCGGGCGTTACTGGCCATCAAAGTAACGCAGGTTCAACATCGATAAGAAGCACAGATCGGAAGGGAGGGGGTGAGGTTTAAGCAGAAGGAGTGAGTGAGTGAACATATCTTGATCATTTTCTGTCCGATGTCGAACAAAATGAAATTCGATATCTGGTCGTCTTGTGATGATACCTATGCGCCGGAGATTTGCGATTCCCAAGAAAATCTCATGAACCGTTCGCGGTAGATTCGGGCACGCGTACAGAAGCGTGTAAAATCCGCATTGGGTACGTAAATTATAATTTTTCGTTCGATTTTTCAACTCATTGTCGATTAAAATCTTACCTATTTTTACTGCAAATCGCGTCAAATCTTACATGTTTCCTGCAAATTGCATCCGCGTCCAATACCTTTTATTTACAGATGCTCCTCCTATTCCGCCATTGATAGGGATTTGAAACTTCCGCAGACTTTCCAAACCCTTTGTTTCTCAGGGAAAAGTTAGGACGAGCGCAACCACGTATGTGGAACAATGCATTTCCTATTACAAACTTCATTTTCAGTTTTTCATTTGCAGGCAATGACGAAGAAACGATAAACATTTTTTTTGATGCAGGGGTCTTGTCTGCCCAGTCTGATTTGGGTGACTGGGTAGGAGACTTGCCTTATCGGATTTATCTGTTGATGCTTAGAGAATGAATTGTTACCTTTAGAATGCGCTGCACATCTATCATTCTATACTTTATTATTCTATATTTTTCAGTTTCTATATTTTTTATCATTCTATATTTTTCAGAAAATCGATCGTTTCCTTCTAGCGGAATCTGGACGGGCTTGCCGAGCTATGTAAGCATGCATTGCGAGCGATTCTCTTAGATCCTTAATTCTAGTTTTTGTTCTTAAAAAATTTGGATGATATTTCTTCCGTTTTTTAAATGCCAGCGCTACATCTTTACCTTTGTAATCTTAGTGCACAATTTTTCCGGTGAACGTTCGCTCTTGGTTCTCACTTGTTATTTTCCGCTTCTTTCCCTCGTTGCTGTAAAGATTTCTCTCCATCTCTACCGTGATTCGTGAGCACGAAATCCGCTTTTCTTCCCCTTCCATTTTGCTCTTCCAGTTTGCGTGAGAACACGTTCCTGTCGGATCTTTAGTAGTGGATTTTAGTGGATTTTCGTATCAATTGAGTTGCCTATTTTGCTTAGATTTACCTGATCTTTACTTTTCGTTTTAGTTTATTCAGAAGATGATTTTAGAGAAAAGATTTTTATTTAGTGGATTGGTTTGGTATTTTTATTCATGGGCCATGGCCATCTCATGTTGCGTCTCTGGTTTCAGGTAACGGCCGTGATTCTGGCCAGTCATAAATGCACAATCTGTGGCCGTCATTCCAACCAGTCATTAATGTACAACCTGTGCTTTCAGGCCTCTCTCCCTCTGCAAGTGCATACAGAATAGTTCGAAGCATACATTTGTTCAAAGTTCAAACAAAATTTCAGCACCATATCCTTCCCAAATCTTTTTAGGAAGCCCTAGTCAACATCTGCAGTCAACATGCAAGAGGCATGAACTCAACCCACAACAACAAATTTGAAAACTCCAAAGACCCGCCTTTGAATCTCCCGCTATCCCAACTTAACAATGCAGAAGCAGATAGAGCTCTGTGAAAATGGTGGTGGGGAAGGGATTCCTGGTGTAAAAATCTGATAAACTTTATTGGCTTATATGCTTGGTATTAGTTTTCTATGAAAATGTAGCAATATTTTTCCTAATGGCACAACCTATTGTTGATTTCATCCTTTATGTTGATAAAGATACACCAATATGTTATAGAAATTGATAGCTCTTTTGATTTTTTATAATGCTCAGTTACTTCATTGATTCTAAAAAGATGGAATGTTACAAATACCCCATTGCATATGGCTGCATATGCATAAAATATTAAGTGGTATTTTTCAAAACATAGAGATAAAAATCCAACAAGGCCTTGTGAAGATTTTGATGTAAGAACAGGTTTTTTAGAATATGTTAAACGATTACATTCACCTTGTAAGGTTAGCTTAATTAGAAATGAATGACTTTAATTTACTAAAGGACATACAAAAGCATTTAAATGTGAAGATGCTATACTTGATATGGATGGAATAGCTAAAGAAAATCCAGCCAAATGGGTTCTTTAGCAGTGAAGTTTTTTTCTTAGATTAATTTTTTTATTAAACATATAACAAATATTAATACGTATTAATTTTCTTAATTAATTTATGAAATGTGATTTGAAAACTTGAAATAGTGATGTTATATATCATGCATTTTTTAAACACCATGATTAATAGGCTATTAGGTCTTAAGCTTCAAATGAGTTTGTTTATTGATGAAGTTTTGAATAATTTATAAAATTAATTTTTTAACAATGCAAAAATTTATTCTTGTTTTTATGATTTATGTAGGTTGCATCTTCTTCTAAAAGAAATTGGTCAACATATTTTTTCATTTATTGGATCAAAAAAAATAGTCTAAAATCCAAAAAGAGTTGAAAAATTAGTATCTCTTCATAGCATGATTAGATTGGAAGAAAGAAAGGAAATAAAATATAGGCAATCACCTACTCTTTGTTGAGATGTTAATCTACTGACATAGTTAATATTCCTGGAGTAATGAATTTTAATATTGATGATTCAATCCTTGATGAAGATGATTACCATGCAAATGATATTAATGACAGAACAAAATGAAGCAGGTTTTACAAATTTACTCTTTAGAGTAGAGCAAGGAGAAAATATAGGCTAAAATTAGAATTTGAACAATGTGACAATTTCTAAGCTTTGGCAAGAAACTCTTTTGTGATTTAAAGAGAGATAATTTTGTAACATTATCATATATACATATATATATATATGATAATGCTAAAATATTTTATAATACACATGAGACTCAATACTTAATGTTTCATTGCAATCTTTTATGCAATTTTTAAGCATTAACAATATTTTGAATAAAAAATTAATTTGTTCTCTATTCTACAATGTTTTTTATATGATATATGAGATTTAATTTTTTAAAAAAATTAATATATTTAAATTTTCTCTATCACGTCCCCGGCTACGAACCCGTCCCCACTTTTTTTTGAGGCACACGTACCCAACACGTTCAGAATCACGAATCCTCGATTCCTCACTTCCACGAATCGGATTCTTTTGATGCATAGGATGATACTAGTTTCTGGGAAGTGCGGTGTCAAATCTGTGCACAACGTTTAGACGTTGGGAGTTCTTGCGGTTCCTCAAAATGTTGTGCAAGCAGTTGCAGGATTTTCCATCTAGAATGTATGGCAGCCTACCTGAAATTAAAACTCAAATCCAAGAAAGCCTACATCCAGTGTTCAAATCATAAATGCAAATGACCGCTGAATTTGGCGGAGGATTTTGCACATATTCTGGAAAGTTGGGAGGTCGAGGAATGGAACAGACTCCAAGCTGAGGCTCTGGTGCCGTTCAAGGCGCGCTTCTACTGCCCTTATCCTGATTGCAGCGCCCTCATGTGGAAAGATTCTAAGCCAAAATGGTCTTTCCTCTGCTCCTGCAAAAAGATTACATGTAAGTACGCTTGTTCAATCATTTCAATTCTAATGTCTACTAATAACGTTTTCTTTTTAAAACGTATATTACAGTTTTCTGCTTGTCTGTTCGATCGTTTCAAAAAGATTACATATAAGTACGCTTGTTCAATCATTTCAATTCTAATGTATACTAATAACGTTCTCTTTTTTAAACGTATATTACAGTTTTCTGCTTGTCTGTTCGATCGTTTCAATTCTCATGTATACTAATAACATTTTCTTTTTTAAATTTTAAATCATAGGTTATGAATGTAAGCGAGAGTTGTACGTTCAGTGCAAGTCACCATGGAAGAGCGAAGAAGGAGGTGGTTGCGGCTTTTGTCGCAGAGGAATATTCGGCGGAAGAAGGTGTCATAAGAAAGCGGATCAGGATCATGATCGTCAGCAAGAAAAGGAGTTGTTACAACTCTCGCGTCGAGAGCTGTGGAGACAGTGCAAGAAATGCAAATTCATATTGGACAACACAGACGACGATTGCAGAATGGTGACATGCAGGTGCGGTTTCCGTTTCTGTTTGAATTGCGGACATCCGTCCCAGCGCTGCCGCTGCAAAACATTTCTAACGTCGCTGTGCATTTGATGGTCATTATTTCAGAGTGTATTTGTTTAAAAATTAACATGTAAATGTTCAGCGAACGTGACGTGATTTGCTGGTCTATGCTGTAAATGGTTGCTTGCTCTTAGTAGTCTCGCCTGTGGCATATCTTGCTCTGATCATCTTGTTATCTCACCTGCGACTGGTCATGTTTTCTTTCATTTTCCTGATGAGAGCATCTGCTAAAGCTCTTTCTACTTTAAGCTTTGTAGAATGAAGTAAATTTTTTGATAATTATCTTACATGGCAGTTCCCTATCATTTGCATTTCTTGGAATACGATTACAATTTTGTAATGAGAATTCCATTATTAATTCAATAAACATTTGCATTTGCGTTTACGTTTTTTCTTTTACTTAATATCATTTATATATTTTTTTTAATTCGATCTTTGTATTTTTTAACCCTTTTTTTATTATAATATAAAATTTTGGTATGGAAACAGTCAGGATTTTATTTAGAGATGACATTTTTTATCCTTTATAAAGTTATTATTTTCTTTTTTTTAAGCTACTTTAATTCAAAATAATAAGTACTCTTTTTTTGGGAATACCTTAGTTTTCCTTAATTTCCGTATACACCCAAAGGAAAGGCCTCCACTAGCCATATATACACACCTCCTACTTGTCACTTGTCACTTCTCAAATGGAATTAGAGTTATTTTTGTGGAATAAAGAGTTTGTTATCTTAGAGATAAGCTAATTTAGTAAGTGTAAGTTTAAAGTCCAACTAGGAACATGTAATCTCATGTGTGGAAACTCCAAAAGGAAGACCAAAAGTATCCATCCATTTATTGTTCATTATTATAAACTATTCTAAAATACCCCCACCAATTACAAGATGTTAACGAACCTACTCAATTTTTTATCAAGGCCATGGTGCCAAAACCTTTCCTTTTTTGCCTTTAACTTTTTAATGTGGAGGGAGGAGTAGATGTTGGAAAATGAAGACAAATACATTAGTATTATTTGTTGTATTTCCTTTTATGTTTTTAAAAGGATGTTGCATTTTAAATAATGATATGAAAAAAAAAAAGAGGGGGGGGGGGGGGGGGTGTGTGTGGTGGTCAATTTGTAAAGTGATATTTATGTGGGGATGTGTTTTCCTAATGTTTCCATATAAATAGAAGGCTTGGGGTAGCCTTTATGTGTGTGTTTTTGATGCAAAAGCATTGTATTGAGGTTTTACCTTGGAGATGAGAGTCTGAAATCTATTGGAGTAATAGATTGGGTGCTTGGGAAAGCTATAAGGACACCTTGTGTCCTTCAGATTTGAGCAGAATAGAAGGCAACTGAGCATTGTTGTGAAGGTAGGGTAAAAAGGGCCCAAACCACATAAATCTTAATGTTCTTGTGCTATTTTCTCTCTTTATTTTCATTCTACTTTTACAGCAAATATTTGCTGGAGTTTACAATAGTTTTTTTCAGTGATCTACAACGTTTATTTCATCTACTACAACATGATATTTTCTGCCTTTAATATTTTATTCAAATCTACAATGTTCTAATAATTTCTCCAGAGCTTCTTTAGTATATTTTCAAATCTGATTTGCTAATTGTTATATTGAACCTATCGCTTTCAATTATAATAATGGAACCTACTCAATTTTTTATCAAGGCCATGGCAACAAAACCTTTCTTTTTTGCCTTACTTTTCAATGTGGAGGGAGGAGTGGACAAAGCCTATTACTAATCATTCACCTGTTATGGCCCTTTCTTCCATCAAACCTATCTTCACTAATAACTTGATCTACATCACCTCACCAATCATAAGATATAGTAATTGTACAACATGTTTCAAGGCTAGTTATGTTTTTGAAAAGGCCTATCATATAATATAGGCTTCAAGACAAACAAAATATGTATTCATGTATCATACACAATCAAAAAAAAAATTATTGGAAGAGATCAAAGCCTAAACAATATGAAAGTTATTTCAATGCAAAGGAAATGGGGTGAAGATTGTTGTCCATATATATACTAAGCCTTTCCAATACACATTCACAACTTGCAACATAGCTTAAAGTCTATTATATACCTACCACCTCCATCTTCCTAAACTTAATATTATACCCATAATCTAAATAAGCCTCAACCTATAAACTATAAGACAAGCGTCAATATTGTAACCCAATTTATTCTTACATGTCTAATTGAAGGTACAGTGTTGGGGCAATTTACATGTGGGCTACAATCTCAATTTCATTAAATGCTCTACTAGCATGTCCCGCAAATCTCTAACCTTATCAAAAGCTTCTTTGTTTAATAACCTTCAATGTGTATCCTATAGTCATAAATAAGATTCCAAGTGCACTATGTGAGGGGCATTCCCAAATGATATAAACCCATGGCTTAGAAAGGTGTGTAGACTAGACCACTTGAATTCAAGCCCCTTCCATGTCCTCTTATGTAGTGGGAGGTTATGGGCTTTACGGCATATCCATGTGAAAGTTAAGTTCTTTTAGCAAGACTTTGTTAATTGGTGTTTCTTTCATGCCTATAAACACTTCATAACAATACCTTAGATAATGCAACAGTTTGGCAAGTATCCAACTAGTCCTAAGTATCTAACTAGTTCAAATATATATTCTTTAGGAACCATGCTTATGTATCCCTAGGTCCCACCCTACTTGTTAGCAGGCATGTCTTGACCATGCTAATATGTTTCTAGGTCCTACCCCTACTTGCCAGCCTACAAGTATGCCCATTAATAAGTAGGCTCATTACTAGGCAAGGGTGGAACCTAGGTACATTTGTTTAAATAATAATAATGATGATTTCAATTTCAAGGAAGCATAGTAAGGATAAGGATCATCACTTAAACGCTTAACACTCATTCTACCAATGCAGGGTTCTAGAAATAGATGAACAAAAGCTTAAACTCTTTTAAGGAAAAGAGAGTATAATTGTGAGATAGGTCCCATGATGGAGGTTCTCCTCCTCCCTCCCCATGGTTTGGGGGCCATGAAACACTCTAATGCGCCCTTGAGTGACACTAAAGTATTAGAAAACCCATCCCTTCTTGGTGATACCAAGCCAATAGTAGGACCTCCTCATGTTGCATCCCCACTAAGTCCTCTTCATACTTGCCCTCACTTGGAGAACTACATGGCCCTAATTTTGCAATGGTCATAGATATGTAGGCAACCAGGATTGAATAGTTCTAGTATGGTGCCTTGCCGAACCTTGTACCATATCATGAAGGGTCTGAGGATGAGGTGCCCCTTGTAGATACATCATCTCCCCTTCCAATGATGATGTCTACAAGGTTGCTTGTGTACTTGTTTGCTAAGTCCTCATTCAAAGTTTAGAGGTTCTTCTTGAGGCGTATTCTCTCTTGTTAAGAAGTTGTTGCATTGCATGCTCCCTTCTAAGAGTTGCTTGCTTGTTTAGAGGCGTATTCCCTAAGTCTTCCATCCCATATCCATTAGATCTAAGGGAATTCCTTGGGATGCCATACAATGTGAGGCAATGTGGCTATAGATGGTATCAGAGCATTTTTGTATCATGTTATGACAAGCATTCTACTTTCTCATGTTGTTATACCTACGAGGTTTCTTATTTATGGTCCTTCTAGCTATATACTTTGGTGATATAGGATCATATCCTTGTCTACCCTCCAAAGAGTTTCCTTATGGTAGTCTCTTGTAAGAGTTTCATTATGGGGCCAATGCTATGGTGTTAGCAACCCATGTGTGTTGTTCTCACTAGAGGACGTATATGATTGCATTGTGATGTTATCCTCCAACAATTTACCTATGGTTGGACTAATTGCAATTTTACTTCAATATGGCTGAGGAGAGTTTTATTGGTAACTTATAAATTATTGCTCAAGGAAATCTCATCTCTAGTCTCTAGTGGTTCATGTGGGATGAATTGAACCTAGTCTCTACTCGGTCTCCACCAAGATGACATGTATCAAGATGGCATTGATTGGATTGTGCAGGATGTGGTATCCTTGCACCCCCACTTTCCTTAAATATAGTAAGTGTGGGAATTACAAACTAGGACATGTTGGTCACAAGTACCTCAAGATGGAGGGCCTTCATACATGTGCTCATTGTGAACCTTGTTCTGGGTGGATCAAGACCATTGCTAGTAGACTTTGTATGCTCATATTTATGATTGTATGTTTGTCTAGTTTTTTCAGAGTGTTAGCTGCATTTTGAGTTTCACATGTGCATCCCTCTTGTGATGTCTACCTTTTGTTGACGTAAGGCTTTGTAGTTCATGTTGGGTGATGACTTGTTATTGAAAATTGTTGAGGATGCATTTTAAGGCCATGTGTGCCATCCCAAGACCACATTGCTGTGGTCCTTATTTTGATAACCTTGTGTGCTTCAGGTATGGTTGTCCTTGTTGCGGACCTTTGGGGTGTTGCATTTTCTCATTTGATCTCATTGTGTTTCCCTAGGTTTCATGGCTTCACATCTTTGGTTGATGACATTTCTTCAAGCATTTTGATTTGGAGGTCATCCTATTGATGGTTCTTGTTGAGACCTCACCTCTTTTGATGAAAGTATATCCTTGTGGACAAATCCTCTCTAATGTTGCTCTTCATGGTAAGAATTGAATCTTTATTGTTAAGACCTATTGTTCGCTAGAACTAGGTCTCCCTCCTTATGTTTTGGGATGAGATAATGATTTTCTAGTGCCTATGCCTCTTGTGAATTTGTTGAGATTTTGATCCTTGTGGGAACCACTATCAGTGGCTGGGAATGTTTGTTGTATGTGAATCTTTGGAATTTTGAGAGTGTTCCAATTTTCTCTCTCACTATGCCTCATGGTAAGTTCTTTTGTGTGAGTGTATCTAATTGGCCCATCAAGTTTTGCATGATTGATCTCTATGTGTGTTACTAAGGTCTTGCTCTCTATGGTATTGTGAGATCATTATTTCTCTGTTGTATGATCATTGTTGATGGTTGCGTATGAGATTGATGTGTCATGTTCTTGCTAAATCTTCTATTTCTAAGCTATTGTCTCAGCCTTGCAGGCAACATAGGTACAAAGTTGAGGATAATGGTGACCTCAGTTGATTCTATGAGCATTATGTCTATGGGAAAGATAGGTGCTCTCAAGACCTTCATGTATAGATTACATGGTCTCGAGATCTTAACATTGGGTTGTGGATTTATTAGTACCCTTGTTGTGGTGGAGCAGCTAGTACATCCTGAATTATTTGCCTCTCTATGTTAGGTGGGCACTAACATAGGATGGTGAACCATCTTAGACCTTACAGATATTGGGTTAGCAGATCACATAGAACAATATCCTTGGCCATGCCAGATACTAGTGGCCTAGGAGTGGTCGATGCTTTGAGGTCCCACTATGGTAAGTGGTGGATTTTCAAATGGCGTTCTACATTAGTCAATCATTGAATTCATGTTCTGGTTCATTTTCTTTCAATGGAAATCTTGTGGTGGCTGCAGTGCTACAATTGTCCATGTACATGCAAAGACAAAGACAATCTTTTCTCAGAACAACATTATGTGACTTTAGTATTACTCCTAGTGGCCTAACCCTTCAGCTTAGGATGGGCTCAAGTAGTTTGTCCTATAGCCTTCTAGGCCTAGGTAGCATTCTTGAATGTCATGTATTATGCTTACCAAATGTATTCCTACCTTTGACTATGTAATATTGTAATGCTAGACTCTATCCAATCTCGATAAATCATGCACACATAAGTGCTAAATGTTGTTTATCTTTGTGGATCAATTGTCCCCTTATTGTAGGCCTGTACCACACCTTGTGACAAGGCCAACCTTGGTGTACAGTATTCCCCTGTGCTTATCCTTGAAGCACATTCTCTCTATGTCTTAAAAGTGACCTCTATTCCTTGATAGGATATCTTCAAAAAGCTCTATGGAAAATCCTATTTTTGTAGCAGTGTTGTAATAAGGAGGCTAAGGCATGTTCTTATCTATGACCTTGGCATGCCATGATGGTATGTTCTTCAGTGATCATTCTTGAGATAGGATAAGTTGTGGAACTCTTCCTTTTGGGTTTCTTAAGTGGAAGAAATCTTATTCACAAGTGATTGATGCTTACCAAATGTATTCCTACCTTTGACTATGTAATATTGTAATGCTAGGCTATATCTAGTCTCAATAGATCATGCACACATAAGTGCTAAATTTTGTTTACCTTTGTGGATCAATTGTCCTCTTATTGTAGACCTATTCCACACCTTGTGACAAGGCCAAACTTGGTGTATAGTATTCCCCTATGCTTATCCTTGAAGCACATTCTCTCTATGCCTTGAAAGCGACCTCTATTCCTTGATAGGATATCTTCAAAAAGCTCTATGGAAAATCCTAGTTTTGTGATAGTGTTGTAAGAAGGAGGCTAAGGCATGTTCTTATCTATGGTGCTCTTGAATTGATGCTTTGTATTCCTAGTGATCTTGGCATGCCATGATGGTATATTCTTCAGTGATCATTCTTGAGACAGGATAAGTTGTGGAACTCTTTTTTTTGGGTTCCTTGAGTGGAAGAAATCTTATTCATGAGTGATTGATGATGGACTGTAGCCTAAAATTTGAAAAATTTGATCTTGATAATAGGTGGTTCATGATGGCCATGCAAATTACAATGGCAAACCAAATATTCAAATCAAAGGTGATGTTGTCATGACCAACTGCGGGGTAGAGATGAGTTCTAGGTATTAGTACCTAGACTACTTCTCCCATTGTTGGACGTGGTCTTTGGAGCAATTTTTGCAAGTGTTGGGATGATGGTCCATACTTCAATAAATGGTTTTACAATTACACAAATTGTTATTTTCTCTTGGAGGTCTTACATGGTTGATGAGTGGTGAGGTACCCCTACACTCAACCATACGAATATGAGCATTACACGCATGATCCGATCAAACTCCACAGACGGACTAGTTGTGGCATCTAGACAGTTAGCCTTAGCTCACAGTTCGTTGTCTTCCCACCTGGACTAGCATTAGCTTTGTCATGTATGGTTTAGTCCAAAGTGAGGTGTATGATGGGTTTCTAACCTAATGTTACTCCTGAAGGCAATGGAAAGTAATATTAACTAATCTAGGAGAGAGAGGGTGAAAGAATCTAAACTAGCCTAAGTGTGATAAGCATCCGTTCCTTGATTATCCATACACATCTTGGACTTCGTGCATGACTACCACTGGGATTACCAAGCGTAGATCCTAGGTACGCTACTAGGTTACCAAGTAGTCACACTTAAATGCTTGTAATCAAGTCATACTCATTTCATGTTTTAACATGAGATAAGGGTGAGAGAGATTAACTAGGAAAGTAGTAAATAATAATTATTAAATGATTAAACTAAGTGAATGCTACAATGATGAAGTAATCTCGATCTTTATTGTCGTTCATGTGTGTGTCCAAGTACGTCACACTCGAATAAAGGATGTCGTACAATTACAATCATCACACTACGGGCATACACAGAGAGGAAAAGGGTTGAGAGGAAAAACAAGAACTAAAACTTAACACTTAAAATAAAACTAACAAAAATCTACCTATTGGATCTGTCTACCTCTTATTTATAGATGAGGAGATAGGCTACGATATCGCGTACACTATCGTATCAACTATGATACCGCGGATGTGATATCGTGGGTGCGATATCGTGGGTGCATTATCGTCAGTGCAATATCATGGCTGTTAGCAAATTCATGACTTTCATACCCCCACAACTGAATGAAAACTCATCCTTGAGTTAAAGTGAGAACAAGCTCCATTGATTACACAATGAATAGGTATGGGATTATTGACCAGCTAGAATGGATTCATGTCGTAGTATGGAGTCAGAACAAAATTGAGACATAACACAAAAGAAAATCCTATGATTACAAAATTGGATGGAACTCATGTAGTTCTTGGTGGCGGTGGCTCCTCCATGGGTGTCTTTCCCTTTTCTCTTGCTCCAGGTCTTGGGATTTGATGGCATTGAAGTATGGCCTGGAGTTTCTCTCCTTGTAAGGCCTTGAGTGCCTTGGCATGTGCGTAAGTTTGCGCTTGTGCCATAGAGGCACCCCAGTCATCCTTCTCTTTTTCTTCCACCATCCTTTTATTCTCTGTCAACAGTTTATTAAGTTACTCAGTTTTGAAAGTATCCAGCTGGTTCTGAGCAATCTTTGGCCCTGTATTCGGAAGGTTTAATACTTCCGAAATGGCTTGAACAGAAAATTCAACAGTCACACCACAATTGTTAACCATGGTGCCTTCTTCTTTATTGTGCCAAAATTGGTACGTTTCCCCTAAGTACCAGGCACCGCTTTCAGAGAGGGTAGGCCATAATGGGGATCCTTTGAGGTGATCCCTATAGCCTCTGGAGCAAATTCTGCGAAAGGTTCAAAGTTTAATTCCATGATCACTACAGTGAATATGGACCTTTCATGGATGGTCTAAACACAATCCTAGGTCAACGTGAGATATCGTCCCTATTCAGATGCTGCAGCAGCTTCTCCTTTCGCCTGCCTTGATTGTATAGTAGTAGGGTCTTCTTGATGGATACTAAATGATTATTCCTCCTGCTCTACATGTTGTTCATCATGAACTTTTCCTTTACCTCTCCTAGGTTGTTTGATCACTCCTTGAGTAGGACCTTCCTATTGTCCACGTTTCAGGGCCATCTGCAATCACACAAGACCAATTGTTAGTAAGGTTGTTACCAATGTTAGGTTATACCTTACTACTTGCCTTAATAAATTTACTTTATTTCCATGTGATGTTAATTATTGGAAGAACACGTCCCCGAAAGATTATAATGTTGAGTCCTCTTTGCTTAGGTGGTTTCCAAATTTAATTTTCTGGTATAGCTAAGGGGATGAAATTCTTTTTGACACATTCTATTCTTAATTTTACAACTAATTACCCTTAAATATGTCCTTTGGGTGATGATGAATTTCAAAAAATTTCAAAAAAATTATGCGCTATTCAGCGTGTACCCCTCCCCCACGACTAAGCTGAACACTCCGAGTTCAAGTAGGTTTAGACGAAATGAAAATTGGAGTACCAACAAGTGAGATATAGGTATAAAAGCAAGGGTCTCAAAATCGCAAGTCGTAGAGAAAAAATTCAAAAAACTCCCCCACATGAATAGTGGAAAATGATGGTAAGTGTTGCGGGGGGGGGGTCACATATATATATTTTCATCAAAATTAGGGCACTTAGAGAATGTACCAAATTTTTAATATATATATATATATATATATATTTGAAATTAAATGATGTAAACTAAGGACATATGGATGATTGTTAAAGGGTTCCAAGGTAATTCAACTAGTTCTGCAGGCACAAAAATTATGATGGTGTGGAATTTATCAATAAGGACCTCAGATGGTAGAGAAAAAGGCTATGTGATCGTTCATAGGAATGTTGAATCGGAGGGATAGTAATAAGGGAAAGAATATCATGAACAATACGTTGAGGGTAATAAATGGTGTGTGTGAGCTGTGTCATAAGTGAAAATTACAAAAGATTACACAAGTGGGTCCTCCCCAAAGCAGGTTCCAACCTATAATGCCCTTGTGTAACCACACTTAAAATGTTTGTGGGTACTAGAAGGGTTAAATGTAATCCGCACATATTCCACAAAACACACACATGTAAATATCACCAGAATGAGGTAAGAATTCTATGTTACACATGACACGAGCTACAATTACATGAACAGTGAGATGGGGTGAAGTATAGAAGGGATCATAGAGATTGGAACATGAGGTAACTGACCCAGGGCACAGTGAATCCTACATGTAAAGCATGATTAACGTGTCATTTAACCTGTTGTTCCAACATCAGGACCAAGTCCATTCCTCTAATTAGTGACATCGCATTGTTTCATCCCATAATGAACAACTATGAGAGTAGCATAACAACAAGGTGTACGATCACTTGACATTTTGTTCAAGGGAGGAGTGATTTTTGTTTTGTGGCACTT
>MNCI01031498.1:184508-323141 GCA_015680685.1 Gnetum montanum
TTTTTTTTTTTTTTTTTTTTTTTTTTGGATGTTGAATCCAAGGAAGCTGCCAACCTTTAGGCATGGGTGCATGTCTTTCCAATAGGACCCCGTAGAATAGCCTTGAATTTTTTAGTGCCCTTTTGATTACTCTTACTCCCATTTTTCATTAGATCTACAAGAATCTTAGTATGACCACGTTGCATGATAACTCCCATAGATGTCATCAAAGAGAATCTGTAAGTCCCCTTGATGTCACATCCTAATCATTCCCTCTTGTTCCATCCTTCTTCATTCTGGGTACAATGAACACAAAATTAATTTTATGTTTTAAAAATGTCAAGAATATCAATGTACCCTCAAACAGAACCTCTTATTGGTAGAGTCGATGAGTGGGTGTAATGGGCTCACTGTCCAAATAATTGATTTTCTGAGACTTGACAACATAGAACACACCTCAACCAATGATCCACATGAGTGTTTTATTCATAGATGAGATTACTTACAAAAAAACGTAAAAGGACAAAAGGACAAAAAGGGTAAAAAGATAAAACAAGAAATTGAAAAATGAAAAATTGGAAAACAAAAAGTTGTAAAATTAAAGAAAATAAAAAGTGGTTATTAATCCTGCTTATTATTAGAATGGGGGATATCCCTCATAGCTAAATGGTTGAGGATGGCAACGATTAATAAATGACGATGGGGATCCTTGCATGTTGGAAATATTGGAACTTGGTCAAACTTACCCCATCGGGGTTCACACACCTGATTATAGTAAGCATAGTGGGGCAATTTATACGATGTAGTTCCTAGATAGCAAGTTGACCCACTATGATATTTGGGACCATTAGATGGTATGCAAGGATCGGGATGATGCCTTCCATGGTTGTGTTCATTGGGCCGTATTGTTGTTGGAGTGTGAGTTGGTGGCCTTGATGAAGTAACATGAGGCATTGGGTTCGAAGATAAGGGTGCACCACAGGTTTGGACTTGTGCTGAGTTGGAGGGTGCAATGGCCTTGGAATTATGTTGTCCCTTCCTAGGGTCATTTCTAAAGAAGGGACATCTTCGATATGGTTGAGGTCTATCACTGCTGTTGGAAACAATAGCACAAGTAGCATTCGTGGGTTGTTGCTATGGTGTAGATACCTTAGCAACAGTTGGTGGCAATGTAGAAGGAGGGAAAGGATGAGAATGTTGAAAATTGGAAAAAGTGTAAGATGCACAAGGTGGTGGTGGTGTTGAGGACATGGCCTGATAGTTTTGTGGAGAATGGTAATGTGGTGAGATAGACTATGTTGGCCTAGTTGGAGAAATAGGATATTGAACTAGATAAGTGTTTAGATTCAGATAATATGAAGGGTGTCTCTAGTTTAGAAACGGATTCCCCCATGACTGGGATTGTTGCCACTGTGATCAAACACAGTATCTCTGTATGAACTCTAGATGTAACGTGCTTCTCCAATGCTCATATAAATGTAACAAGATTAGGCATTGGCCCTTGGGGTGATCGTACAGGCATATGTTGCATTCATACATATGATTGGTAGTTGAGCTCTTATTTTCTTCATTTCTTCTTTCCGAATGTCTAATGATATTTTGTCTTGCTTCTTGGGTTGTCAAAAATCTATCTCCAATAATATCAATAACTTCTCCACACTTTTTATATGTCCATTCCAACATCTTATTGATCTTTTCCTCAACTTCCTCTAANATGATATGGTACATTAGCCTTTCCTCAGAGAACCCATGGCTTGGATAGTTGTTTAACAATGCGTAATATCTTTCTAAGGCCATGTCCAAGGGTTCATGTTGTGCTTGTTTCCATCCTTGGATTTGTTTCCTCAAGGCCAACACTCTTGCGTAGGCTTGATATTTTTCATTAAATACTTCTACCATTGTTGGCCAACGTCGTATTGAATTTGGTTTTAATGATCTATACCATACTTTTTCTTGGCCAACGAGTGTCATAGGGAAGAGCTTGAGTTTTTTCCAACCATTATCAATGTTGTTCCATGTGTAGGCATCGTAGAAGGCTTGTAAATGTTGATGTGGATCTAAGTCATAGCCTCCTGAGAAATTAGGGAAGTTGTTTAAATTGAGCCTAGGTAGACGGCTCTCTTTACCATGCCTACGGGAGATTCGAACAGCCTCTTGTATTTGCGTTAGGCTTGGGGGTTTATCGTCATCAAGTAAGTTATGCTTTTGTGCATTAGGACGATGTTGCCTTCGTTTATGTTTATAAGAAACCCCCACTTCGAATTGCATACTCCAATCTTCATTGTCAGATAATTCGTTGGTTCTCCAATGAACTTCCTGACTAAGTATGGCATTATTGTAATCTTGTAGGAGAGGCATGGTTGTGAAGTTGTGTGTGAATTTACATGGGACTTTTTATAATTATTATTTTTCTAACAGATATATTGTTAAGTCATTTACAGTGACCTTATATGATATAACTAATCTAGATAACTAGCACCGTCCTCGGAAATGGCACTAATGATGAGTGGCGAGGTACCCCTACACTCAACCATACGAATACAAACATTACACGTGTGATCCAGTCAAACTCCGCAGACAGACTAGTTGTGACATCTAGATAGTTAGCCTTAGGTCGTAATTCGCTATTTTCCCACCTGGACTAGTATTAGCTTTGTCACGTATGGTTTAGTCCAGAGTGAGGTGTATGATGGGTTTCTAACCTAATGCTACTCCTAAAGGTAATGGAAAGTAATATTAGCTAATCTAGGAGAGAGAGGGTGAGAGAATCTAAACTAGCCTAAGTGTGATGAGCATCTGTTCCTTGATTATCCGTACACAACTTGGACTTCGTGCACAACTACCACTGGGATTACCAAGCGCAGATCCTAGGTACGCTACTGGGTTCCCAAGTAGTCACACTTAAATGCTCATAATCAAGTCATACTCATTCCACGTTTTAACATGAGATAAGGGTGAGAGAGATTAACTAGGAAAGTAGTAAAGAACAATTAATTAAATGATTAAACTAAGTGAATGTTGCAATGATGAAGTAATCTCAATCTTTATTGTCAGTCATGTGCATGTCCAAGTACGTCACACTCGAATAAAGGATGCACACTGTGGGCATACACGGAGAGGAAAAGTGTTGAGAGGAAAAACAAGAACTAAAACTTAACACTTAAACTAAAACTAACAGAAAGCTTCCTATCGAATCTGTCTACCTCTTATTTATAGATGAGGAGATAGGCTACGATATCGAGTATGAGATATCACGGCTAGGCTGCAATATCGCGTCGATTGTGATACCGCGGATGCAATATCACGGGTGCGATATCGCAGCTGTCAGCAAATTCATGACTCATCAATGGTGGAACTCTATGTGTTGAAAGACACTTGAGCTTGCACTCCCATGACTTGGGGGCTTATGACACTTTTATGATCTATGATGGGATAGCATGACCATGCACTCTATTTCATAGTGATTCTCTAGCCATATGACATGGCCCATTTTCAAGTCCGATGGATACCTTCTTCAATTGTTGAAAAAACCATGTGTGTTGTACTGAGACAGTTATTCTTCTAGATGGGTTTCAAAAGTAGTTGATGTTTGGGACTTCTTCCAAGCAGTGGTTCCTAGGTGCCTAAATTTTCGAGACTAGTTTTCAAAAACATGATATTGTTACTACATTTGAATTCATGGAATCTCCTTTGTGAGACTGTGTGGTTGATGCAAGCTTGTTGCACATACATCTTTTTTTGTAAGCAAGGTGTGATCTCATGTACACTCTCAAATTTGTGGCTCTAAGAGGGACTTCCTTGTTTGGAGTCCTCTAGTAGACCTTCCTTATTTTAAACCCTTTAGGGATGAATCATGGATTATTTTGAGTTGGTAGTTGATGTGGGTAATGCTCGTTTATTGTAATTTCAAAGTGTCTCAAGGACTAAGTCCTCCAATGGGCAAACTATTCTTGATGACTCTCGAGACCATTAGTTTGTGCACAATGGTAATAGACAGTGGTGTGGCCTTGTCCACCACAAATGTTGTAAATGAGATGGACTAGAGCATATGAAATGAAAACCCAAACCTCCTATGGTGAAACAAAATCCATCTCTGTGAATGTTTGGGGGTTGAACCCTTTGGCTTTTTGAGTTGAGCTTTGAGGTGGAATCGAATGTGGGTAAGACCTACGAATCTATGTCTTTTCTAATCTAGTAGCAATTGGACAATATGGTTATGTTGGCTATGTGAACTACTTTGGCATGTACCATGGCTACAATGCAACTGGGTTGTTGTCCCTACCTATGGAAGGAACCTCTCAATGAGGATCTTCCCTTTGGATTCAAAAAATCGAATGAGATATGTTGATTGGAAGTTGCAGTCATTCTTGGCATGGTAGGAAAATTCATATTTCAAGGATCTAGATGTTTCCTAGAAACGTGTGACAATGGTTGTCCTCAAAGGTGTTTCTGCATGCTTTCCTAGATAAAGCATTCATAGAACAATGCTTGTCCCACCTCTTAGAGTGGGAAGGACATGCTATAAGATGCCATGTAGCCGATCCTTTCCACAAATGGGATATAGCAATTGTAATGAACCATGTGGAAGCAGTTGGCATGAAACATGTGTATGGAGGACTATCTTGAGGTTGGTTTCCCAACCCATCCTCCACTTATTTAAGCACTTGAGCCAACATTCTTGATGTTGGACATACTCAAAGGATATCAATGATAGATTAGGTTAGGATGCTATGATAGCCTCTTGGAGAAGTTTTCCAAGAAACTTTTAGCCTTCTCCCTTGCTATGAATATGGAATATAGTGTTGGATGATAAAAACAAGGATTGTTGTGCTAGTGCGTCTATTGATGACAAGGTCCAATTCAAAAAATCTACCTTTGTACCTTGTTTTGAAGGGGGATCATGTTCAACTCCCTTCCCACCAACCCAGACAATTGTTGATGTGTAAAAAGAAAATATGTTGATGGTATAGATGTGATGAACTAGTACATAGATGGTTTGACTAGCAAGACCCCATGGGTCTTGATGCCAGAAGTAGAACATGGAGTTTTGGCAAGCTTGGGTTACTCATTAAGGCATGGCTCTTTTAGAGCATGTCCTCTCTTTCAAATATGGTTTCCCAAGTCCATCACTAGCATTGAGAGTGGTCCTCATGAGCCTTCAAAATCAATGACAAAAAAAAGGAAAGAATCAATGGGTGTCAAAAAGCCATTCAAGATAGAACTCAGCTAGACTTATGGAAGAAGAGCACGTCTTCTTGGATAGGTATGGGTTTATGCAGAAAGACAAGTCTCTAGACCGAATTAAGAGATGGATCTAGGGGATGCCTTAAAGATGTTGGCCCATTAGGTTGGACTTATCCCTCTTGTCACAAAGTAAGGAAATTTTTTGGGTTCCTCCAAGTGCCCTTTGCATGTCATGCAAGGCCTTAAATGGAAAAACGTATCAAGTGTTGGGGTTGGTACCTTTCTTCAAGCCTAGCATCAGTTGAGTTGAGGGACTCCTCTGTATTGATAGAGCTCCAAATCCATACTTGAAGTGTACTCTCGAAGCTTATCCTATGCTCTGCTCAAAAGGTATCACTTTTTTTGTGCAGGGGAGGATTGTGAGAGAGGTCCCAAGATGGAAGTTATCCTAGTCCCTCCTCATAGTTCGGGGGCCATGGAACACTCTAATGTTCCCTTGAGTGGTACTCAAGTGTTAGAAAATCCATCTTGGCTTGACGATACCAAGCCAGCAGCAAGACTCCCTCTTGTTGCATCCCCTCTAAGTCCTCTTCATACTTGCCCTCTCTTGGAGAACTACATGGCCCTGATTTTGCAATGGTCATAAATATGTAGGCAGCCAAGATTGGATAATTCTGGTGCGGTGCCTTGTTGAACCTTGTACCAAATCGTGAGGGATCTAGAGGTGAGGCATCCCTTGTAAATATATCATCTTCCTTTTCACCAATGATGGTTACAAGGTTGCTTGTGTACTTGTTTGCTAAGTCCTCGTTCAAAATTTAGAGGTTCTCCTTCAAGTGTATTCTTTCTTGTTAAGAAGTTGTTGTGTTGTATGCTCCCTTTTTAAGGGTTGCTTACTTGTTTAAAGAGGTCTTCCACCCCATTAGATCTAAGGGAATTCTTTGAGGTTCCAATAACTTAAGCCAGGGGACTCTTGGATTCTACACAAAATCTGCAGGTTTCACAACAGTTACCCAAAATTTAAGATGACCTTTTCTGAACCCATACGCGTAGCTGCCGCCGCGAAGGTTTAAATCTACATTTTTAATATTGATATAGAAACACACTAAACTGCCAGCCGTATTTATGATTGGATCGGTATGTGTAAAAAACTTTAAAAAATAAATTAAATATCCTCACGCCCTCCTTGGCACACGTTATGTCAATAATTACCGAGTAAAGGCATGAAAAGCTATGGTTTCTGTTGTTAGCATGCTTGGCTGTTCAGCATTCACACTGGCTTACTCAAGTTGTAGCCGATTCCTAGACCCAAACTCCACGAGAAAAAATCAATCTCTATTCATATCCAAATCCAAGAGGAGACTACCCACATTCAGGAAACAATTTCTATGATTAAAATAATGAATCAAATTCCCGACGCCCAAAATGCCCCCGGAAAATCCAAATTTAACCAAGCAGAAACACAAGGCGACAAACAGCGGTATGCCACCTATTCAGCCATGATTTGTAACCTCTGCCGTGCCAAGCAAATTCCTGAGATGGATGTCATTCTGGACAAAATATATTCACAAGACATCAAAGTAGATTTATCCTAGTTTTGTGCAGTAATTGATCACCATGCCAATGCTGGCATGATTTAAAACTCCATAAAGCTTTTAAATTCCGTTCCTAAATTCAATTGCAGGCGTAAAAGAGAATGCTTCAATGTGCTTCTGAATTCTCAAGTCAACAATGGCGCCATTTTAGTGGCTTGGGATTGGTTTGGCACTGCTGTTACACTAGGTCTCAAGCCCAAGTTCGTGTCTTATAATACTCTGGTTGGATTCTATTGCAGAAAGTAGAACAACCTACTTGCAGAAAGTAGAACAACCTACTAGATGATTATTGACGGGTTTTGGGCAGTGGGTGAACTTCGCACAGCAGTTAAGGTTTTGAATGAAATGCTGAAAATGAGATTTGTGGCTTATGTTGATAGCCGGAATTCTCTTGTCGTTGATCTTTTCATGCAGGAAGACTCACTGACGTTTGAGTTTGAGGAAATGAAGAAAAGTAACATAGCATCTCATGTTCGGACATCGGAGATTTTCCTATCTTCACGATCATTGTCTTTGCAATAAAAAGAAGTTCTTGAGAAATTGGTTTTCACTATCATCGTTTGATTGCTTCCTTGCACATTAAGGTCACTTTCTTCTTCTTGCTAGGTTTACGGGACACTTTCTCAAACTACTGAGGTGTCATTAATCTAGCTGTAAGACTTTGAAAGCTTTATAGGTATTGTTCCATATTGATAGGCTATGCTGAGTTCTAACATTCTAATTGGATTATATATCCTAGGGTAGTCTGTATACACAATATTGAATATAATGTATATTTGATGTTTGTTGTGGCATTTAGTAATGGGATGTCACAAATGGCATCAAAGCAATCAATGGCCTAAGGTGAATCAAAGTTAAGGGCAAACCACAATCCAAGATAGACTATGAGGGTGAACCATGAATTACTACAAAAAATGAGCCATGTTCAAGATGAACTATGGCCATGGAACGAGTTCTAATCCAAGGCAAATCATAACACATAAGCCAAGGCCAAGAGAAAAATTAACTAGTAAACAAATCAGAGTTATAGGCAGATTTCATTAGGATCTCTTTGTAATACATTGACTCATGTGAATACCAATTCATGTTGTATGAAAGGACTAATGAAACACATCAATTGCATGAGATTCTAGGTAAGACAAGACATTGAGAAAAAAAGAGACTAGGAAGTAATTTTCTTCTAGGTAACTCCTTACCCATTTTCTAATAGTAATAGACTTTCTATTAGTTAAATAAAGATCCAAACATTTAGATCTTAATTTAGGAAAGTAAGTAAGATAATCCTTAGCATATTCCTTATAAGGTTAGAAACCCTTCTTTGCCAAGTCATAGGAGTAATCCTTCTTCGAAGTCTTATTGACCTTGTTCATCTCATTAAGTTCTGAAACACCACAAATTTCAGCCTAACACTTTGAAACAAGAACAACTCAGAGCCTCTTGAGCTTTTGAGAGGCAAAAATTTGACTAAGGCATGACACTCACACTGGCTTGCCCTGGGAGCTCATGCTGAGCTCACGCTGGAAGCATGAGTCCAACGTGAGTTACCAAAAGTGGCTCAAAGGCACAATCAACCTCAGTTTTCGACTTGCAGATCACTCTCAAGGTTAGACATAGTCAAGCAATCATTGCACTTAAAGAACAGGCTTCAAAAAATCAAAATTTGGTGTAAAAGGTGTCACTTTCAACTCACTCACGCTGAGGTCACGGTAAGGTCATGCTAGCAGCGTGAGTACAGCATGAGTACTATTCACACCTAGACAAAAGCATGCCAAACACACGTTGAGGACATGCTAGGACCAAATCAACTCACATTGGGAGCCCTGGTGAAACAGAGATGCCTCAAACAGCCACAAAACCACTCAAATTGACATCTTGCCGCAATCAATTCAGGGATCGACAAGTTTCAAGCAAGCCAAAGCTGATCTATCTTGTTGTACATCATCATTTTCATTGTAAATGTTCATCATTTGTGACCTTGCCAAGCTCTTACGCTCTAAATTGTATGTGCTTCCATGAGCGTAAGCTAGCTTGAGTAAGCTGACACACGTTGTAAGATACAATGCACCTGGTCAAAAATGTAGCTTACCTACGCACGTCCAACCCACACACAGTTGTTCATCGAACACATGTCACATGATCCATTTTCCTCTCATCTCTCGGCCGTCAATTCCATCCATGAATTCCATGCTCGAGCCTAGCTAAACCTTATAAATACCCTGTCCATTCACATAAACCAAGGGTTGGCAATTTTGAAGGTTGACGACTTAAGAAACATAGACCAGTAATCCTTGGACGCTTGGGCATACTTGACTCCTTGCATCTAAGAACTTCTGAAACACATCACCCTGGGGCTTGATGCTTGACTTGCCATCTATACGTGCAGCTACGCTTTGACTGGTGCACACCCTTTCTAAGCAATACAATAAAGTTCATTTTGCCAGTCATTATATTGTTTACTCTGTTTACATTCAATTTACGTTTTGTCTGCTATACTGTTCTATCTACGCTCTATTTTCATTTCGTACATTACTATTTACATTTCGTACATCATTAGTTACGATAACCCCAGCGTGAGCCATAATTTACGCTCGAGGAAGTCCTTAGTTGATTTGTGTGCAAACCATCCAAGGCACTCTGCCTTTGTTTCCTTTTCCAGCTTGCCCTCAAGCGAAGGCAGGGTCAGCTGTGTCTACCCAACAATCTTTCGGTGTTTTTTTTCCCTTCCAACCTTACACCAATGATTTAGCTCAATACAATAAATTGGCACTAGAAGGAGGGCTAAACTTCTTTTCCGTTTAATCAAAATGCTGATCATGTTACCTGTTCAAATGCTTCCCAAACCAAGTGCTAAAACTAACTCTCACGCTGCACACGCTGGGTTCTAACTCACGCTCACGTTGTGTACACACGCTGCCATACTCACACTCATGCTGCTACAGTACTCACACTGCTACAATGTTTTGCGATTGCTACAGTACTCACGTTGCTACAGTGCCGCTACAGTATTGCTACAGTACCGCTACAGTGTTTTTCAACAAAAACACACAAAAAGCATCCATTTCAAAGCCAAATTCACCACAATTCGCACCTAACTTTAAGCCATTCTAAGTACTAACTGCCACCAAAATGGATCACCTTGTCTAATACATGCAATACACACAACACAACGATTCCGAGAAGACTTCCTCTTACCCGAGATCACCATTCGAGTATGAGTATGAGTTCGCGGCCCTGCCCGAACCCAATAGCCCTTGGGGCCTTGCCTCCTCACAACAATCACAACACTTGGAGCACACACCCAAGGTATTTGCTTCATAGTCTACACACACTGGGGCCCACCCCCAAACAATCTAAACACCTTGTACATACGACGGGGCTTAGCCCCAAGCAACACAAGTACCTTATGCCTACGTTGGGGCCATGCCCCAACCTCCCCAACCTCAACCCAACATTTATGCAGGTGCCACATGTGCCATGCCTATTTCACCAGCACCTCAGACACCTGCTCATCATCCGTCTGGGATGACGTTAAACTATCCATGGCCCTGTACAGCCTTAAACTACCAACACACGTCTAGTATGATGTTAAACTACCAACAACTGTCTGCCGTGACATTAAACTCGTAAACTCCACATCAGACAAGGACCCCTGGAGCCCATACTACCCTTCCTCTAGTGATGGAGTGCCACAGCCAATGAAATGCATGAGCCAATCGTAGAGACACATCTCTTGGCAATCTTCAAGGGTGTAGTCAATGACTTCATCAAGTCCAAACTGCTCTACCAGGTCCCAAAGTCTCTTATCCCAGGCCTTTGACCAAGCAAGGGACATCGAAGAGGTAGTAAGAGCAAGCAATGACCCAACTTATGTGGCCTATAGAAACCAACATGCTCACAAGCAAAACACAATAGTAGCAATGGTGGCCACAAGCACAAAAGCAACCAATTGGGGCCCAACAGCTAAGCAAACCAAAGCCCCAGCTAAAAAAACCACCAACTTTGGTGCCAACTCACCTACATCAATAGGGGCCACTCCAAGGCCCAACTTTCAGAGCAAGGATTGCTCAAAGTATACACCACTACTGATGCAACCCTTTGAACTACTAGAGCAACTCTTAAAAGCTGGGCAAATCCAACACAAACACGTGTCGGTGATTACCTGCCAAAAACATGATAAGTACTATGAACTACTAAGGAACCCCACATTAGCAGTACCAAATGAGCCCCCAATCCCACAACATTTTAAATTGGACCAATACTGTCATTACCATTAATTGGCTTGTCACAGTACAGACAACTGTCGGGCTTTGCAAGATGACTTGCAGAGAATGATAGAACAAGGCCAATTGGTGATCGACATGGCGAGTCAATCCAACACAGATGATGCCTCCTATGTCATAAATTCAATTAGCATAGGTGGCAAGTCCAAACATGTGCAACAACCTTTTGTGATCCGTGTGCCTCCTAAGAAGGCAAAGGTCCCCGTAGCCTCCACAAGCAAGAGGCCTTCCTTTGTTTTCAAAGTGCTGCCTTCGACACCAACAACACCCTTTGTGGTCAAGGTTCCATAGCAATCGTCCATTAAGATGTTAAATTGGCATGATGCAACAACAACAACTTCTAGGCAACTTTTCGTCATCAAGGTGCCACAACAATTTAGTCACAAAACAACCCTTACAACAACTCCTAAGCCATCCTTTATCATAAGGTGCCACAATGTGATGGCCCCTCACCTACTTGAAGCCCAACAGTGGGCAACATCTCGATCCCTCCTCCTTCAAGGGTTAACCCCACTAGCAACCCGGGTAGGCCCACAAAATGGCAACGCAAGAGGGAAAATGAGCACCTTGCAACCCCCATGGCCGAAGCGAAGGCCACAACTAGTAAGCAACAACCAAGAATTGGGGTCCCTACCCCTAAGCAGGCCAAGGAAACCAAGCCCAGGTCCCCTTCCCGAGAGATTTGTCTTCCAAGCCACATGGAGGAAGTCAAGGCCAACACAACAACTAATGACAAGGACTTTGTAGCTGCACTAACCCAGATGAAGCAAACGCTCAAGCAAAAGAACACAACGTTGAGCTTGTACAACCTAGTCATGACTTCATCTACTCACTACCAAGCATTGGCCAAGATCTTGGCCTCCATTCTTGTTACAGAGGACATCCCTGCAAATGAGGCATCCATTCGTGCAACAATGCTGCCCCCTACATCATAAGAATTGGGTTCAACAACCCTAGCCTTTTGCAATGATGCAATCAAAGTTAACCCCAAACGAGGGGAGGTCACTACAGCTCCACTATCCATTAGCATACGTGTTGGGCAGTGCACCATCCGTAGAGTACATGTTGATGATGGTGCACCAACAAACGTAGTCTTTTACTCTGTCATCAACAAGCTAGGCTTGGCAGATGAAATCAGGCCAACCAAAACCACATGCCTAAAATCCTTCAATGGATCACGTGTCACAGTCAGGGGTACAATTAACTTAGCCTTTGTGGCATGAGAGTAATTCCCCATTAGTGCAGATTTCACTATCATAGAGGAGATGCCAGGTTTCAATATGATTCTAGGCAAGCCTTGGCTAGCCCAACTAAGGGCCATCTCCTCTCCCATCCACCAAGAAATCCATCTTCCATATGAAGGTGGTCAAATTATCATCCATGGTGATAACGCTTCCTTTGTGACTATCCACGACATAGACATGGTGCAAGTTTTAGAAGAAGAGTTTCTTGGTGGTACACCTATAACAACCAATGCAGCGCTTAAGGCTAATACACCCGAATGAGTGATTGAAGCCAATAACTTCCCAGAGGATCCTAAGCCTTGCACACTCCCTAATCCATGCCCAGTTAGGAAGCAACTACATGATCAAGACTTTCCCATGGCCAAAAATGTACTAGATGCTTGCCTACCCTTTGCCTCCTCTTGCCATGTATTTTTACATTTTTTTACATTGCACTAGCCTATGCATTTACATTTTGGCCGCTCACTTAGATCACGCATTTTGCTTTGTTTTCACATTCGTCAACTTAGTTTACACATTGTTTAAAACACATAAAACTAAAAAAGCACATGGCCCGAAAAGGCTTTAAACTAATATTTTGACATGGAATGGCCTAAAACTATCACTTTTGCATTTCTTTTCTTTCATACATTTTAAATCTATTTATGACAGGTGTTTCTTGATGTTGTTTTCTTTCTAGTTGATTTTTGCAGGATCTTGTAGGCACATAGCATGACCATGCATGCAGCATTACATCTAACACAAGCAAGGTAAGCACTAGTCTGCTATGACTATAAACTGGCACCAATAGTCCGCTATGACTATAAACTGGCACAACTCGTCCTTGAGTCATGACGTTAAAGTGGCACAATAGCTTGTCCTTGGGTCATGACGTTAAACTAGCACAACATCCAGAGTCCACTAAGACTATAAACTAGCTTGCCTCTTCACAGTCCGCTACGACTATAAACTAGCACTGCACTATCTGCTACGATGCTAAACTTGCGCTCCAAAGGGTTATGACGTGAAACTAACTCGCAACAGTCCGCTAAGACTATAAACTGGCAACATCATCAAAGGCAATACTTGAAAAGATATGTTGCTGCAATTAGCTGTACCTGTTCCACAAAAACTTGCTGCATAATTTGTCTCACGGACCTAGCTGAAACTGATGTTGTTTTGTCTACTTTGAAATTGCACATGATGGCTCCATCTCCTTGGTTATGTTCAAGTTTAAAAGTACTTAGTTAACCAAATTATTTGTGGTTTTCTTGTTTTCCTAGAGTTGTGTTTGCAGGATGACACGCCTGAGGCATTTGTGCATAGATGCACTTCATCATGACGACAAGGTATCACATTCTTCTTGACGCACTTAACTGGGTTAATCAATCTGATAAGTACATTCCCGACTCCTGATACATTCTCTATTTCCCCATCATGCCCCCTTATCCTATTCAATTACATTCCCTACTCACCTCAAAGCTCTTGATACAAGGTTGCACACTATAACTCTTTAAGCAGTTTCAACGCAAAACACAGTACGCAGTACATGATACAAAATACAAACGCATGAGCACGAGCATAGTGCTAAAAGCAAGCTCTTTCAAAAGGACCCAAAAGAAGAAAAGAAAACAAAAACAAAAGAAAATAAGAAACAAACAAAAATAAAAAGAATGAAAAGGTCAAAGAGCAAAATGCACAGAAAAGGATCTTCATGACCCCATTGACATCATAAACCAAAGACCATTGACTCTTCCCATTCAAGCCCCAGGTGAGAAGGCAATTGTCTTAGAAAAATAATTACACTCATGTCTCAAAAGATCATGTTGCACATCATTGTGTGGCTTTGGCTATTTACAATGGATTCCCATAAACACTCTATAAGGATCTCGTTTCTCCAAAGAACACACCTCCTATGTCTTGGTTCCGAGTCTGCTAAACATTGGCTTTTGACAAGGATCAAAAATATGGCTCATTCATGTGAGAGCGTTCCTCTACCACAATTCCTATAGCAATTATAACTCTTGATCAAATCCTGACTTTCCCCAATTACAACCAATCCCCTTGCATCTTGAAACTACACTTCCTCAATCCCATGTACTTTTGAACACAGTGCGATGACATCCAGCCAGGGCTGATGGACAATGCTTGGTACTTGGTTGCTCGTGGTGTTTTGTACTTCTTTGTCAACGTATCTCGGGTGGATTCCTCCAGACGTCAACAAAGAGGGGCCAATGAAACACCACAAATTTTAGCCTAACACTTTGAAACAAGAACAACTCAGAGCCTATTGAGATTTTGACAGGCAAAAATTTGACTAAGGCATGATACTCACGCTAGCTTGTCTTACGCACTCACGCTAGCTTGCCCTAGGAGCTCACGTTGAGCTCACGCTAGTAGCTGAGTTACCAAAAGTGGCTTAAAGGCATAATCAACCTCAGTTTTTGACTTGCAGATCACTCTCAAGGTCAGACATAGTCAGTCAATCATTGCACTTAAAGAACAGGCTTCAAAAAATCAAAATTTTGGGTGTCACTTTGAACTCACTCACGTTGAGGTCACACTAGTAGTGTGAGTACAGCATGAGTACTATTCATACAACATGAGTACTATTCATATAGTGTGAGTACTATACATACAGCATGAGTACTATTCATACAGCGTGAGTACTATTCACGCCCAAACAAAAGCACACCAAACACACGCTGAGGACACTCCAAGACCAAATCAACTCATGCTGGTAGCCTTGGTGAAATAGAGATGCCTCAAATAGCCACAAAACCACTTGAATCGACATCTTGCCATAATCAATTCAAGGATTGACAAGTTTCAAGCGAGCCAGAGCTGATCTATCTTGTTGTACATCATCATTTTCATTGTAAATGTTCATCATTTGTGACCTTGCCAAGCTATTATGCTCTAAATTGTATGTACTTCCATGAGTGTAAGCTAGCTTAAGTAAGCTGACACAGGTTGTAAGATACAATGCACCTGGTCAAAAACGTAACTTACCTATGCACATCCAACCCACACACAGTTGTCCATCGAACACATGTCACATGATCCATTTTCCTCTCATCTCTCGACCGTCGATTCCATCCATGAATTCCGTACCCGAGCCTAGCTAAACCTTATAAATACCTTCTCCATTCACATAAATCAAGGGTTGGCAATTTTGAAGGTTGACAGCTTAAGAAACACAGACCAGCAATCCTTGGATGCTTAGGCACACTTGACTTCTTACATCCAAGCACTTTTGAAACACATCACCCTGGGGCATGGTGCTCAACTTTCCATCTATACATGCAGCTACGCTTTGACCGGTGCACCCCCTTTCTAAGCAATACAATACAGTTTATTTTTCCAGCCATTATATTGTTTACTCTGTTTACATTTAGTTTACGTTTTGTCTGCTATACTGTTTTGTATATGCTCTGTTTGAATTTCGTACATTACTGTTTACATTTTGTACATCATTAGTTACAATAACCCCAACGTGAGCCATAGTTTACGCTTGGGGAAGTCCTTGGTTGATTTGCGTGTAGACCATCCAAGGCACTTTGCCTTCATTTCCTTTTCTAGCTTGCCCTCAAAGGAAGGTAGGGTCAACTGTGTCTACCCGACGATCTTTCGATGTTTTTTTTCCCTTCTAGCCTTACACCGACGATTTAGGTCAGTACAAGTTCTATCCTTTCAAAAGATGTAAATCTTTAAAAGTGAAAATGACCATAATATTCTTAACCTACCTAGGTTCAAGTCATCAAGGAATTTATAAAAATTAGTAAGAAAACTTTGCCAGATTAATATAATGAAATCAAGCTTAGTGTAGATCCCCTTACTTAATGAGTAAGGACTATAATTAAAGGGGTTTGTAAAGAATTTATCAATTATTAGATAATCACACGTATTATTCATTTGAACCTTCTACCTTGAATTAGATGAGTAAACTGAGCTTAATAAACCTTACTATCATACAATTCAACCATAAACTAGAAACAACCTAGAAAGTCAATTGATACAACCAAAACTGAGAAATAGAGAAATTGATCCTAACCAAGATTATACTACTTTTCTACCTAATTTGATCACATTATTTAACCTTAAGGAAGAAATTATTTTTGCCACCCTAAAGTAAATAATTAACAAGTTAAACCAAGGTATGTTCTTTATATCTCCTAAGTTAGGTTTAACGAGGCTATTTTTGGTGATATCTGATTTTGGATTCTGAAAATCATTTAAAAATTTACTAATTAATTTGGCCTTGAAATTACTTCCATTACATAGTACTCTTTAAAATGATTTTAATGGTACAAATTTTATCCCAATTAAAGTTACACTTAGGAAGATATTATTGAAACTGATGAGTGGTGAGGTACCCCTACACTCAACCATACAAATATGAGTGTTTCACACATGATCCAGTCGAAATCCATAGATGGGCTAGTTGTGTTATCTAAATAGTTACTTGTTGATCATAGTTCGTTGTCTTTCCACCTAGACTAGTATTTTCTTGTCACGTATGGTTTAGTCCAAACTAAGGTGTATGATGTGTTCCTAAACTAATGCTACTCCTAGAGACAATGGAAAATAATCTTTAATTAAGCTAGGAGAAAAGGGGAGAGAGAGTTAAACTAATAGGAGATAGGAAGAGAGAATCTAAGCTAGCCTAAGTGCAATGAGCATCTATTCCTTAATTATCCATACACATCTTGGACCTCGTGCATGACTACCACTGGGATTACTAAGCACATGGTCCAAGTACGCTACTAGGATACCAAGTAGTCACATGTAGATGCTCGTGATTAAGTCATACTCATTCCATGTTTAATAATGATAAATAACAATAACAATTAAATAATTAAACTAAGTGAATGCTACAATGATGAAGTAATCTCGATCTTTATTTCTAGTCATGTACGTGTCCAACTACGTCACACTCGGATAAAGGATGTCATACAATTACAATCATCACATTGTGGGCATGCACTAGGAGAAAGGGTTGAGAAGAACTAAAAGTGAAAACTAAAAGACAACTCTAACTTTCCTTTCTTTTCTCCTTACTTCGTGCACCTACATGTGTATTTATAGGTCCACACATGAGTCACGATATTGTGTATTCGATATCGTTACTTAGGTTGCGATATCGCAGACCCGATATTGTCGATCTAATATCGGAGCCCAATGAATCACAATTCATCATACCCCCATGACTGAATGAAAACTCGTCCTTGAGTCAAACAAAATGAGAACAAGCCCCACTAATTACATAGTGGATAAGTATGGGATTATTAACTGACTAGGAATTTATTCATGCCGCAATGGGGAACTCAATAGAATAAAATTGGGACACAACACAAAATTACAAAATTGCAAAATTGTAAACTTTATTTGGCTCATGTGGTTCCAGGTGGTGGTGGCTCCTCTATGGGTTGCTTCCCCTTGTCCTGTGTTCCAAGTTTTGGAATTTGATGACTTTGAAGTAGTGCCTGGAGCTTTTCCTCTTTTGTTCGAGGATCCTGTGTCATACATGCTGATGCTCAAATGTTTGACAGAGTCAGCATCTCCCATGGGCACAATAGTTGCGAGAACATCTTATTTGGTTTGACGTACCAGGCCACAAACAATCGTTGTTCCTCCTCGTAGGCTTTGGCTTTATCCCTGTATACTTGAAAATCCGTAAGCCATCTAGCCAAGTCTACTGTGACATCTCTAGCCTTGATAGCTGGTCTTAACCACCTCTAGTTTAGAATTTGCAACTTCTAGCTTCTGTAACATTTTCTTGTGCTCTGCAAATTCTACTTCATATTTGGTGTAGGTGGTAGCTACCTACTTCTCGAGCTCTGTTCTCAAGCATCCTGCTGTCAACATGGCTAGATTGGCATACCGCAAGTTTGCAATGCCATGTACTCTGTGAGGTCTTAAATCTGCAGGTCTCGGCTTTTAAGTTCTTCCTAGTGAAAAAATGCATATATGTCCAACATGGCCCACCAATCAGTGTGTTAAGCACTAAAAGTGTTGATGTGTGCCTTGGCCATATGGATCTCCTTCTCGATGACTTGCTTGTACATTCCCACCTGGTCTCTAAAGTGCTCCTTTAATTTCTCATGCTGCTTAGCCTCATTTTTCCACGTGCTTATTTTAATGGTTGTCTTTTGATGGATTACCTGTACCTCCTCCATTGAGAGGGTTTGATTCTCTCTAGCCAAATGGTTCATGTCTTGGTTGACCCTAACCAACTGTTCTCGTAATTGCTAAAATTTTTCCTTGAGAACATTCTTCTATTTTTCCATAGTGGTCAACTAAAGGTTGTCAGCAACAACCTGTTTATTCTCTTCTTGTAAGGCTTTAAGTTCCTTGGCATGCACGTAGGTTTGCACTTGTGCCTTGGAGGCATCCTAGTCAACCTTCTCTTTCTTTTCGCCACTCTTTTATTGTCTGCCAATAGTTTATTAAGTTGCTCTGTCCTAAAGGTGTCCAGCTAGTCTGCAGGAACGAATTGAGAGAGGTCTAGTTGTTTAGCTTGTAGGATTACAAGCCTTTCTTGGAGTCTTGCCAACTCCACTTCTGCATGCTCAGCCCTAATATTTGTCATGACCAACTTCCCTTTGGTGGAGATGAGGTCTGATTGTGCTGCTGTGACAGCTTGTGGGATGTCAAAAAAGGACATCATTACCTATCCTATTTGTAGCAATCGATCAAGCACATCCTCATGCTCCGTAGGAGTCATCGAGGGACTAGCCAGATTTTGAGCATCATGTGCTCCTGTGAAATCTGCTAGTCACACAACAGGGACCTTAAAAGATTCTTTGATGTGATCTATGACCACTTCTGCAGCTCCTACTACATCCTAGTGCTGCATGATCATAATTATGGCCCCTTCACCTATTTCCAATTACACTTGGAAAGACGTAGCATTTCCTAAAATTTGTTGTGACCAATGAGTCTCCCCTCCTCCTATTTGGATGGACACCTCACCCTGTGTGTGATCGATAGAAACTAAGGGTCATACGGTGTCATCGATGATGCAGTAGAGATTAGCATCATCATGACTTCCCCAACTAACCGTCTCAACAACGACCCTGAGGTGGCTCATCGACGATTCGTAATCCTATGACAGTGGCAACAGTTGATCTCGCTAGCTCATGCTGGGCCCTGCTTCTTGTTGTCGACTGGGCCTTGTCCTTGAAAGTTGGCTAGGCCCTACAATTTGAGTTGCAGTGGACCCCACCATCTGTTCTTGCTCTTGCTCTAGCTCTAGTGTCTCACTAGCACTTTTCCTTGGAGCTAGTGGCTTTAGCAGTTCAACAAATGAAGCATTTTGGGCTCTTCTAGTGTACCCCAAAGTTCGAGCATGCTTGCACAGCTTCCTGATGAAATAAGGGAAGGGCAACATGAACTTCCTTATCTTGTGTTCTTCGAACCACCTCAAGATCTCCATGAGATACATATGAGGAAGGTTAGCATTAACTTTGCCCATCAATATCGCACTTCCTCTTGCCGCATATGTTGAAATCATGTTTAATCCTCTCGTGGGGAAGATGTGATAAGTACCAATCTTGAAATATATCCTTTCCTCCAGCGTCAACTCTCCATATGTCTGATCTTCTCTACCATACGTCCTCTTAAACCAAGTCTTACACGCATCCGCATTGGAGTGAGTGGGTAGGTGAGCAACTTTTGGTCCTAAATTTGGAAGGTTTAACACTTCCAAGATGGCCTTGGCAGAGAAATCTATACACACACCACCAATGTCAACCATGGTGCCTTATTCCTTATTGTGCCAAAATTGGTACGTTTCTCCTAAGTACCAGGCACCATTGTCAGAGAGGATAGGCCATAATGGGGACCCTTTGAGTTGGTCCCTAATGGCCTCAAGAGTGAATTTCGTGAAAGGTCCGAAGTTCAATTCCATGATCACTACAGCTAATGTGGACCTTTTACAGATGGCCTGAACACATTTCAAGGACAACGTGAGGTGTTGTCCCTATTCAGGCACTGCAGTAGTTCCTCCTTCTACCTATCCTGATTGTACAGTAGCAGGAGTCTCTTGATGGATACTAAATGATTGTGCCTATTGTTCTACACATTGTTTGGTAGACACCTATCCTCTATCCCTCCTGGGTCACTTAGATACACCTTGAGAGGATCCTTCTTATTATCCACACTTTGGGGCCATCTGCAATCACATGAGGCCAATCATTAGTAAGGTTTCTTACCAAAGTTAAGTTATACCTTACTTCTTGCCTTAATAAATTCATTTCTTATTTTGTGTAATTTAAAGCTAGGAATTTTTTTGTGAAAATGTCTTCGAAAAGTTTTAATATTTGGCCCCCTTTGATTAGGTGGCTTTACATTTAATTTCCTGGTATAAGTGAGGAGATGAAATTATTTTTGGCACATGTTTATCATTTTTCATAATCAATTACCCTTGATAGTGTCCTTTGGGCAATGATGAATTTTGAAAAATTTATGCGCAATTCAAAGTGCACCCCTCCCCCATGACTAAGCTGAACACTCCAGGTTCTGGTAGGTTCAAACAAAATAAAAATCAGAGTGCTAGCGAGTGAGTTATGACTATTGGAACAAGAGATGCGCAAGTCCCAAGTCATAGAAAAAAATTTAAAAAACTCCCCTACGTGAATAGTTGCAAATGATGGTGATGTTCATAAGGAGGGTCCATATATATAGTTTTTGAGGATGTGATATCACCTACCCAATAGCGAGGACCCAATATTGCAGTCGACCTGATATCGGGGACCTAATATCGCGGTTGACCTGATATCACAACCTATCAAAAATAGGGTACTTGGAAAAATTGAGAAATTTTGAAAATTCTACAATATAAACAGAGGACTTTAAGTCAATGTAAGGGGTCCAAGGTAAGAATGATCAGGCCAGAAGGCATAAAAAGAATAGTGGTGTAAAATTTGACAATGCAAATCATGAAGAGTATGAGGAAAAAGGACATGTGTTTGTACATAGGAATGTTTGAACGGGCAGGATGATAAGGGAAAGAAGAATGGTATAGTACAATACTCAGAGGGTATAAAATTATGTGAGGGTAATGTGTTACGAGTGCAAATTACAAAAGTCACGCAAGTGGTTCCTCCCCAAAGTAGGTTCTAACCTATAATGCCCTTGCGTAACCACACCTTAAAATGTCCATAGGCACTAGAAGAGTTAAATGTAATCAACATCGATGCAAAAAAACACACACATGTTAAGTACCACCATGATGAGGTATAAATTCAATGCTACACAAATCATGAGTCCCAATTACATGAACAACAAGATGGGATGAATTGTAGAAGGGATTGCAGAGAGCGAGACACAAGGTAACTGGCCCAGGGCAGAATGAATCCTCAATGTAAGGCATGATTAATGTATCATTAACCCATCACTCCAAAATCAAGACCAAGTCCATTCCTCTAATTAGTGACATCGCATTGCTTCATCCAATGATGGACAACCATAAGAGCACCATGACAGCAAGGTGTACGATCACTTGGCGTTTTGCTCAAGGGAGGAGTGATTTTGCTTTGTGGCACTCATTTTTTTTGAAGTATTGCTTAATCCAGAGAAGCTGCCTACCTTCAGGCATGGGTGCATGTCTTTCCTGTGGTACCCCCTAGAATAGCATTATTTTTTTCTGGTTGAGTGCCTTTTGATTGCTCTTACTTCCATTTTTCATTAGATCTACAAGGATCTTAGTACAACCAAGCTGCATGATAACTCCTACAAATGTTACCAAAGAAAATCCACAAGTCCCATTGATGTCACACCCTGGCCATTCTCTCTTAGTCCATCCTTCTTTGCTCTAGGTCTAATAAACACAAGATTACTTTAAGTTTTAATAATTAGGAATATCATTGTACCCAAGGTACATCCTCTTATTAATAGAATGGTTGGGTGGATGTGATGGGCTCACTATCCAAATAATTAGTCACCTAAGACTTGATAGTGGAGAACAACACCTCAACTAATGAGTCACATGAGTGCTTTATTCGTAGATAAGATTACTCATAAAAAGACAAAAAGATAAAGCAATAAATTAAAAGGTGAAAAACTGGAAAAAAAATTTGTAAAATTAAAGAAAAGAAAAAATATTTATTAATTATGTGCTGTTTGAATGGAGGATCACCCCCCATAGCTAAATAGTTGAGCATGGCTAGAATTAATAAATGGAAGGTTTGGATCCAAGCATTTTGGAAACATTGGAGTCCGATCATATCCAAACCATCGAGTGTCTTTTGAGGTGGTGGCAGGAATATACCCAAATTAGGGTTCACACACTTGATTGTAGTTGGCATAGTGGGGCAGATTATAAGATGTGGTCATGTGATAAGGAGTTGACCCACTATGGCACCCATGACCGTAAGATGGTATGCAAGGATCGACATGTCTCCCCATGTGGATATATTCATTGGGCCACATGGTTGTTGGAGTATTGAGTGGTGGCCCTGATAAGGTAACATGAGGCGTTGGGTTCGAAGAGGAAGATGCACCATAGTGTTGGACTTGTGCTGAGTTGGCGAATGCAATGGTTTCTAAACTATGGTGTCCCTTTCTATGGTCATGCCTAAAGAAGGGATGCCTATGATGTTGTGGAGGATTCCCACTGTTGTTGACAGTAGAAACACAAGTAATGTTTGTGGGTTGATGTTGTGGTGCAAATCCTTTAGGTACAATTGGTGGTGATGTAGAAGGAGGTGAAGTATTGAGGAGAATAGTAATAATGTGATGAGATAGAGGATGTTCACCAAGTTGGGGAAACAAGATGTTGAACTTGATAAGCACTTAGATTCAGATGGTATGAAGGGTGTAACCAATTTGGGGATGGCCTCCCCCACAACTGGGATTGTTGCCACTGTGATTGAACATAGTATTTTTGTATGAACTCTGGATGTAACATTCTTCCCCAATGCTCATGCAAATGTGACAAGATTGGTCATTGGCCCTTGGGGTGATCATATAGGCAAATGTTATATTGATATGTATGATTGGCAATTAAGTTCTTATTCTCTTCAACCCTTCTTTCTGATTATCTAAAGGTGTTTTGTCTTGTTTCTTGGATTGTCATAACTCTATCTCCAATAATGTTGGCATATTCTCCATATTTTTCATGTATCCATTCCATCATCCTATTGATCTTTGCCTCAACTTCATCCAATGATTGTAGTACTAGCAAAGATGGTTCCAGCTCCTTGCAGTGAGTTGATTTCTCCTCTTCATGATTATGGACCTCTGTTAAATTGAGATTTTTGTCCTGTTAAGGGTTTTCAACATTCTCCCATTTATCCATTTCTCCTTCTTCTTTTGCTACCTGCTTAATAAGCTCTTGGAATTAATGGGTTCATAGCTCATATAGTTGACCTCGAGCATACATCCCTAGGGTCTCCCTTATTTCATTACGGAGCCCATCAATGATATGGTACATTAGCCTTTCCTCGGAGAACCCATTTCCTGGGTAGTTATTTAACGGTGCATAATATCTTTCTAAGGCCATGTCCAAGGGTTCATGTTGCACTTGTTTCCATTCCTGGATTTGTCTCCTCAAGGCTGACACTCTTGCATAGGTTTGATATCTTTCATTAAATAGTTCTACCATTGTTGGCCAACATTGAATTGATTTTGGTTTTAACAACCTATACCATACTTTTACTTGGCCAACGAGTGTCATAGGAAAGAGCTTTAAGTTTTTGTCATCCATTATCAATGTTGTTCCATGCACAAGCATCGTAGAAGGCTTGTAAATTTTGTTGAGAATTTGAATCACAACCTCCTGCAAACTTGGCAAAGTTGTTTAAATCAAGCCTGGGTAGACGGCTTTCTTTGCGATGCCTGCAGGATATTCGAACGGCCTCTTGTATTTCCATTAGGCTTGTAGTGGCCAGTAGGGGTTCATTGTCACTAGGTATGTTATGCATTTGTGAGTTGGGATGATGTTGCCTTTGTTTATGTTCATAGGAAACCCCTACATCAGATTGGGTACTCCAAACTTCATCTTCATCATTATATAATTTGTTGGTTCTCCAATGAATTTCCGTACTAGTTGTTGCATTATCATAGTCTTGTGAGAGAGGCATTATTATGAGTTTGTGTGTGACTTATTTGCAATTACTTCTTTCTAAAAGATATATCATCAAGGCTTTGTTACAGCAATCTTGTATGATGTAACTAATCTAAATAACTAGCACCGTCTCTGGCAACGGTACCAATGATGAGTGGCGAGGTACCCCTACACTCAACCATACAAATACAAGCATTTCACACACGATGTGGTCGAACTTCACAGATGGGCTAGTTGTGGTATTTAGATAGTTACTCGTTGAACGCAGTTCATTATGTTCCCACCTGGACTAGTATTTGCTTGTCATGTATGGTTTAGTCCAAACTAAGGTGTATGATGTGTTCCTAAACTAATGCTACTCCTAGGAGACAATGGAAAATAATCTTTAATTAAGCTAGGAGGAAAGGGGAGAGAGAGTTAAACTAATAGGAGATAGGGAGAGAGAATCTAAGCTAGCCTAAGTGCGATGAGCATCCATTCCTTAATCATCCATACACATCTTGGACCTCGTGCACAACTACCACTGGGATTACCAAGCGCATGGTCCAAGTACACTACTGGGATACTAAGTAGTCACACGTAGATGCTCGTGATTAAGTCGTACTCATTCCACATTTAATAAAGATAAATAATAATAAAAATTAAATACATTAAACTAAGTGAATGCTACAATGATGAAGTAATCTCAATCTTTATTTCCGGTCATGTACGTGTCCAAGTACATCACACTCAAATAAAGGATGTCATAAAATTACAATCATCACACTGCGGACATGCACTGGGAGAAAGGGTTGAGAAGAACTAAAAGTGAAAACTAAAAGACTACTCTAACTTTCCTATCTTTTCTCCTTACTTCATGCACCTACATGTGTATTTATAGGCCCGCATAGGAGTCACGATATCTTGTATTCGATATCGTTACTTAGGTCACGATATCGCGTACCTGATATCGTCGATCTAATATCGGAGCCCAATGAATCACGATTCATCAGAAACCACTTCCATTGTGTAGTACTCTTTAAAACATTTCAAATAGTACTAATTTTATCCTGATTGAATTTACGATTCAAGAGGTATCATTGTTTGGAGTTTTTAGACAAGCATGCAAGTTAATTAAAAATTAAAAATTTTATAAAAAAAAAGAGTAATTTGAAATTTTGAAAATTTTACTTTTGAGTATAAAGAATTTGAATTAATAATCTTTAGGTTATTTTTTTAAGTGTCTTGAGCTAACCACTAGACCCAATGGCCTGGTTGTTGATAAAATCTAACTTTCTTTTTTTAAGCAGTAATATAAATTTCTCTTTAAAAAAGAAAGAAATAACATCTACAAACATCCCATGATACAAGTGTCTTGCATAATAATGAAAGTGTTATTTAAGTATATATTGAATTTAGGACACTAGCAATTATTTAAGTATATATTGAATTTTAAAACTTGTAATAGATTTTTATGTGAAAATAATACAAATAACTTCATTGTTATGTTGAAAATGATTTAGTAGTTTATACATTTGAAAAATAATATGCAGATTATATTTGAAACGTTGTTATAAAGTAAATAAGTTATTCACTTGATATTATTCAATACTATTGTGAATACAAGTTGACATATTTTTACGTTTTGATATTAATTTTAACATTGTTTGACTTTTTTAAAACACGTGTCATATAAGATTTAAGGTAAACATCAAAAAAATTGACATCAAGTTTGTTAAACAAATGGCAACTTTCATACCTTCTATGCAATTTGGGAAGGAGATCTTCAAGAAACAACATCTAAATCATTTTTCATGGGCCAATCTCATATATTAGAGTGATAGGAATGAGTTTCTTCCCCTCTCATGAAACAAAATTCATGGCAAGGGATATCCATCATAAGCAATTTGATGGTTGATGCATAAGTCGCATTGGATTTTTATACAAACTTATTTGCAAAGTGTCCATGCAATCCCTACAACCTCTTGAAAGAAATACACAACCACAACATCTTCAAACTAACCATCAATGTATGCATGCAATGACCTATGAAGAAATTCATCAAGCTATATTTCAAGCTGAAAAAAACCAAGACCCCAAGTCCTAATGGTTGGACAAATGAGCTCTTTCAGTTTCTCTAATCCCATGTGATGAGTGGCTAGGTATCCCTATGCCCAACCATACGAATCATGAGCGTTCACGCATGACTCGGTCGAAATCCATAGACTGTAAGCACTTAACATACACCAGACTTCTAACCAGTGAAACCTTGGGTTTGAACGGTCATTGTCATCCTAATCTCACTTGTGAAGTTCAGTTACATTGGTTAAGTAAGACTAAGGCTAATCATTTTTATATCTTTTTAATTATCTTTTTCGGTGACTAATTGAAGTATGGAAGGTAAGGAATAAACTATAATCTAATCTCTAATTATCCTAGTTTATATTCTAACTACTCCTAGCATAAGTATCTAGTCCCATCTTCCGAGCACGTTCTGAGCATTTCCTAACACCACTGGGTTACCAGACGTTAAGTGTCACTGGGCTTACCAAGTGCTTGGATTATGTTCAAGATGGTCGTACTTATGTCTTTTATGAACTACGAATGAACACTAACGATCGAAATTATAATAATGAAAACGTAAATAATCAACAAGTAACTGATAAAGCATTAACAAGTAATTAATAAAGCATAAACATATTAAAATATTAAATGCATGAAATAACTAAGTCCAAATGCTGCAAGGTATGCTTGAACAGTTCGTGTTTATTGCCGTCACGCCAATGGGCTCAGATACATCAACGCTCGAATAAAGATCCGATCACTTTTCTTACACCTGCTGCGGGCACTTGGAAAATATTCTATCTCTTGTGGGGACAAACTGCAAGAGCTTCGCTACTACTACTCAAAACGATGCCTAAATGAGGCGGAAGGCCCTCATATTTATAGATCTGGGAAAGTGGCTACGTACACGGGGCCATGTCGACGTAGGGTGGCTACATCGATGGGCCCGCGTCGACGCGACTACGTATACGCAGCCTCGTATACACGGCCCTGTCGATGCATTGACTTTTGACACTTCATCATACCCCCACGATTGAGCAAAAACTCGTCCTCGAGTTACTTTACAATTTGGAAGGTATGGATTCTTATTTACAACACACATAACTTAAACACATACACGACACAACATAAATTTGACCAAGTGCCCGAGTTACAGAGGGGGACAAATTACAAAAATGGTAGTGTTCAAAGATAAAATTGAACACTCCGCTGGTCCTGGAGCCTCTGCTATGTAGGATGATGCACAAAATTGCTGGAGAAGATCACATCGTCCCTGGGGGCGATGGTTCTGACGGACCCTCTCCAGCCTCTAGCCCATGCATTGGTCGCGGCATGAATGTCGGAAGTCTTGCGGCAGCTGCAACTTTTGGAGGCAGCCGAAAAGCCTCCAAGAGAGCCCTCATTTTCTCTTTTTTGCTTTTGGGGTCGTTCACGGTCCAAGCAGCTTCTCCAATGTGTGTTGAAACTGGAACTTCCCAAAGGCAAGGCAGCACCGGGATGAGTTCTTTTAAATTGACAAACCAAGCTGCGAACTGGTTGAGTTCGATATCGAACGCTCAGATTGATGACTGCAGCTGCTGGTAGTCATTCATTCTTCGGGCCAGGTCCTTCGCAACAGTACGTTGGCCTTCAAAGCTTGTGCGAAGGACCTCAAGTTCCACGTTTGCTGTTGTCAGCTTCTGTTTTATTACCTTGTGTGCCTGGAACTCACCCTCGTATAAGGAATACGAGGCGGCCACTTATTTTTCTAACTCTAACCACGGTCTCCTGGCTGTGAGCATAGCAAAGTTTGCATATCGAAAGTTGGCCAATTCCATGTATTCTATCATTTCTTCAATTTGTAGCTCTTTTAGGTAGATTTCTGCTTTGTTGTAGGTGTTCAACCCATCAAAGATGGATGGTCGTATATCGCCTCCCTCTCGGAGCTGCTAGAGTGCTTGGTTCATCTTGGCTTTAGTGAATTGAATGTGCTTCTCGTTCACCTCCTTCTGCAATCCCACTTGGTCCCTATAATGATTTTTGATTTTTTCAAATTTTAGGACCTCCTTCTTCCAAGCAGCAATTTCGATTGCAGAATTCTGTCGCAATGCCCGAACCTCCTCCATTGACTAATTCCTATTTTCAGCTACCAACCTTCTTATGTCTGCGTTCACCCTGGCTAGCTCCTCCTGCTGTTAGTGGATGAAATCCTTCATGTGTGCATTCTCTACACCAACATTACACAAGCGATGAACTTCCACGATCAGCTACACGTTCTCCTAACGAACCTCTGCCAATTTCTTCTCTAAGTGATACACTCAAGCATCTGCTATGGACTTGTCTAGGATCGCCGTCTCCCTTACATCCTCAACAACCTAAAGTTTAAGCTGAAGCTGTTGAAAAGCTTCATCTCTGGTGATTTCGCAGTCAAGGATGGCTGAATCGGCAAGATGGGCTCTTAATTGGGCTACCTCTGTTGCCAAGCGTTGACAAGCAACTTGACCAGCTTCTAGTTGCCCTTCCAAGATGATGCTCTTGCCCCTTGCTGATAGCAGCTCTGACTGGGTTACAATATGTTGTCTGGAAGGTCGAAGACATCCAGAAGCGGTTGCCCAGTTTCTACCAATCGGTCCAACAATTCTTCATGTTGGGCTGCATCAATCTTGCTACGCGAAGTTCCAGCAGACACCTGTACATCTTGTAGTCCATGAATGTTTGGTACAGGTGCTGTCGGTCCATTGAGGACTGTAGCAATTGTATCAGCAACCACTTCGGCCGCAACTTCCTATCCCTGGTGCTGCATCACCAAGACCGTCGCCTCATCACCATCTTCCAAGCGTACCGAAAACGTAGCAGCATTCCCTGAGATTTCAGGGAACAACTGCTGTGTTACAGTTGATACATCTCGAATGCTTGGATCTGTTCTAGGTGGAATTGGTGCTTGGGTGACGGAGAATATCGGCCCTGCCCTTTCAAGCAAGCTAACTGATTGAGCCACTTACTCCAGGTGGCTCATGGCAGGATCATAGACTGAAGTATCTTCTCCTCCACCAATCCTGCGAGATTGCAGTTGCTAGCTCAAGAGCGTTTCTCCGAGCTCACGAATGTATTCTGCTGTGTTTTGCGAGCCCGGCTGTGTTGTTTGTGCAGGTGGTGGAGGTGGTTGCTACTCTTCCTCTGTCTATGTGACGGTAGGCATTTTATCTTTCATCATTTCCCACCACGAGGCAATTGGGGTATGTCGGATGATATCATTAGAGTACTGTGTTATCCCTGCCTGTTTGCATAACTTTTAGATTAGGCAGGGAAAGAGGAGAGCTCATCTGCCACATTCATTCTCTACGAACCTCTTTTCAATCTCCAAAAATAATAGCTATGGAAGACTCATGGGAAATTTCCCACTCAAGGCGGCACACGCACGAGTGGAGAAGACAATGATTTTGCTCGATCTTACCGTTGGATTCAGATGGTAAAACGTGATCTTTGAGTAACTCTCTCCACTGTGGTCAAGGAGCCGAATTCCTTGCGCTCTACCCCGTAGCACCGTTGGATCCATTGCACCTTCACCTCTGGATCAGCCTGCTTAGGAATTTCTGTCACATCTACCCCAATTTCGAGCAACCCCAGAGCTTTTGTTATTGCTTCCAAAGAGTAAGAGACATAAATGTCTTTGATTCTTACTCTTGAACCTAGTTGTCATTTCGTCCAAAAGAGATAGGTTTCTCCTAAGTACCACTCACCACTGGTTGTGATGATTGGCCACATCGAAGAGTTTTGCAATTGGAGTCTCACATCTTCTGGAGCATTCTCGACGAATGGTCCAAAATTTAACTCTTGAAGGACCGTCTGTTGCACCTTGCATGGTGTGATAGCATCAAGGAAAGCTTGGGTCAAGGTGACCTCAAGCCATGGTACTATCCCAGGAGTCTCATCCCCGAGTGATTACTTACCGGAAATCTCCTCTTCGCGAATCTGGCAAATAGATTCCACGTCAGGTCATTAGTAGAAGGGCCCAGTTGCATGGGAGCCCTCCGCATACTCTGGCAATTGCACTCCACATCCCCTTCCCGTACGTGGGTGCTTGTCCCTTGGTTGTGACGGGCCTTTGTCCCTTGGGTGCCTCGGTTTGGGTGCCATCTGAAATAAAACATAACCATCCGTTAGACCGTTCATAAGTAGTTTACGCTAGTCCGTATATACTTTGTCAGTTTGACCAAGTTATGTTAATGACACAGGCACACCGTTAAGTTTCTCAGAGCGTTAAGTTAGGGGTAGGGCCAAAGTTTTCATAATTAACAAACTAGTTAATTAATTAATTAAAAAAAGGCCCCCCCCCCCCCCCCCCCCTAACAACTGAAAGCATACCTCCAGGTGCATAAAAAGAGGCAAAGACATGTTGATGCCGACACACGATGGAGTGTAGATGCGTTGGGAAGGGTTAGGCAGAAAAAATGGTAAAAACTCCCCTCAATTTGGACTCCAAATGATGAAAAATGAAGAAGTGCGGCGGGGTATATATAGGCGTTGGGAGCTGCGTCAATGGGGCTGCGTATACGAGGCCACGTATATGGGACCCCGTATATGCAACATTGTTCACCCGTAGACCAACATTGACCAACCCAAAAAAACACTCGAAATGAAAAATTTGAAAACCCAAATTGAGGCGTTTGAAAAGCAGAAAAAGGCCCGATCATAGCTGAGGACAAAAGGAAGGTAATAAGGAGCGAAAAAGAGACAAAATTGAAGAATGGAATGGAAAAAGAACGCTGCAAGGACAAAATCGAACGATGGGACACTAAAAACAACCAACCAAGAAATCCAAAGGATGGAAAGCTTTAACAAGCAAAACCATAAATATGTAGGTGGGTCCTCCCCATAGCAGGCAACAACCTTTGTAGCCCCTGCATACCCTCAACACCAGGGTCCATGGGCCCAGGTGCCGATAAGTGGTATCAACCTGTAAAGACTTCAAACCAAGAGAACCTGCCAGGGGATGAGAGACTGATGGAAAACACAACGAATACACAAAACATAAAAAGGGCAGTGAGGTGAGTACAGAGAGAAGCAGGAATAGAGGAAGAGGAGAGAATGAAAATTCCGAGTGTCAGCCACATGAAACCCTGTGTGAGAGCGTGGTTAAGTGACCCGATAGAACCTTTCCTGAGGTCAGACCCAAAACCATCCACCATCAGTGACATCATAGCAATAAATGAAGTTCCGACCATCCCCCAAGGAAACAAGAATGACCCCACAGAGAACCACCACTCCAGGAAACATGAGAAGAAGGAAGTGAAACGGGACAAAGTTAGAGGGAACCAAGGAGGTCCCATAACTAGTGTGTGTGGCCTGTGAGAGGAGGTCTAAGGAGTGTGCTTTGAATTCCCCTGTGATTTGTTTGTCTTTTCTTTTATGCGAGGGAACCACACCATGCAAAGACCCATGCGTGTTTGCATGCATTTGACCAAGGGGTGTGCTTTGAATCCTCATTTTATTTGTTTATTTTGTTTTTGCTTCTTCTTTTTTTCTTTTTTCTTTTTGAAGTTTTTGAATTTTTTTAGTGACCACACCATGCAAGGTCAAACTGCCCAAAAGCTTCCGTGGAGAGAGACTTGGAGTGGGAGGAAATCCATGAGGACACACCAGCAACCCGGGGAATAGAACAGAACAATGAATAAAGCACTCCCCTTGAAGTCACACCCAATTCAAACCATTGGGCCATCCCTCAGTCTGGGAACTACACAAGTCACACATTAATTAAAATGTTTTTAAGTGAAGGGGTTACATGTTCATAACAAAAGGAAAACAATGGAATGGTGAACGAGTGAATGACGTGGACTCATTGCCAAGTTTATGAAGTGAACACAACGTAAAATCCAAGGACAACCATTCAATGGCGGGAGCCAGATAACGAGGAAGACTATTACAGTACCCATCATAACGAAAACCAACCGCGCCAAACAATATGACGACAAAATGTAAACAAAAAACATGAAAAATGGAAAACAAAAAAGAATTATAAGACAAAAAGTGGAAAACAAGAAAGTGTAAAACAAAAAATGGAAAACAAAAATTGCAAAACAAATAATGGAAAACAAAAAGTGGAAGACAAAAAAGTGTAAAACAACAAATGATAAAATGGTGAGGGGTGCAGTGAAATGGATCAGCAAGGATGATGGTCTCCCCCACGACTGGGTGGAAAGGAGGAGATGCAAAAGATGGAGCATGGATGACCGGCTGATGACGAGGCTATGGTGCTGGTTGTGTGAAGCTCACCGAAAGATTTTAGTTGTTGGCGGTTGACCAACTATGTTCTGGTGGAATCCCCAGGTTTGTGGATGAGCAACGCCCCAGATGGGAAGGTTTCAGAGACAATATAAGGTCCCTCCCATAGTGTCTGAAACTTTGTCGGTTGGGATATATGTGAGGGGTTCCAATACAATACCTTGTCTCCACATCTAAATGTGACCTTCCAAATGCTAAGATCATGTCGTTTCTTGTTATAGGCCTTGTGGGTTTCATTTGAAAATAGGGCCACTAATCGGTTCTCATCTAGCACACTTAAATTGATTAATTGTTCTCGTTGTGCTAGCGGTAGGTCAAGGCCGAGGTCACAGGTGGTGAATAGTGTCCAGAGTTCTGCCTAGATTCGAAGTGTTGGCAACTTTCCGTACACTAACTCGTAGGGAGAGTACCCTACAAAAAGTTTCCAAGTGGAGTGATAAGCCCATAGGGCATCATTGAGCTTGGTACTCCAATCCCTCCTATATTTGCTAATTGTTCGTGTAAGGATCTTGGTGATCTCCCTATTTGTGACTTCGGCCTGCCCATTGGCTTGGGGATGATAAGGTGTTGTGAATTTATGTGTTACCCCTAAGCATTGCATGAGTTTTCAAAAAGTGACCCCCATGAAGTGAGTCCCATTGTCAGAAATGAGTGCGCAAGGTACTCCAAACCTGGTAACGATTTGTTGCTGGACAAATTTTGCGGCGGTGTTTGAAGAACAGTCGATGACAGCTGCCACTTCTATCCACTTTGTACAGTAGTCCACTGCCACGATGATGTATGTCTTTTCGTTTGACAAGGGGGTGATGGGCCCCATGAAGTCGATACCCCAAATGTCGAAGGGCTCCAGTGGCTGGATCCACTGTTGAGGTCCCTCCAACTGTGCCGACATCCCACCATCTCTTTGGCATCGTTCAAAGGAGCGGACGAACCATTGTGCGTCCTTGAAAAGTGTAGGCCAATAATACCCTGCAAGTAGGATTTTAATGGTCATTTTACGGCCAGCATAGTGGCCCCCACAAGGGCCCTCATGAGCATCTTGAAGGACGTGTAGTGTATCATCGTCAAGGACACACCAACAAACCAAGCCGTCTGCGCACACCTTGTAGAGGTGGCCGTTGATTTCCATGAAACGCTTGGCCTTATGGAGAAACTATTGTTTCTGCCGATGGTTCCATTCCTTTGGCAGCTCTTGGGTTGTAAGGTAGGTGAGGATGCAGTTGAACCAAGGAGATTCCTTGGGTACTTGAGGATCAACAGCGCCTGTGAAGAGCAGTTCATCTGGGAACTGGTCGGATAAGGGCTCCTCCTCTTCTACGTCATCCCATCGTAACCGCGATAAGTGGTCAGCGATCACATTCTTGGTTCCCTTTCTGTCTACCATGGTCAGATCAAACTCCTGAAGAATCACCAACCACCAGATTATACGGGGACTCACCTTTGGTTTGTTCATCAGGAACCGGATAGCACTGTGGTCAGTGTGCACAAACATCTCGTATTCGAGCACATAGTGCCGGAATTTGTCTAATGCGAACACCACCGCCATCAATTTCTTCTCGGTTGTGGTATAGTTAGCTGTGCACCCACAATGCTACGACTTGCACAGTGGATATAATATGGACGTTTCTGATCATCACACTGTGTAAGCATGGCTCCCAAGGCGTAGTTGGAGGCATCTGTCATAATGTGAAAAGGACTGGACCAATCAGGTGCCCATAGAACCAGAGCTTCTACGAGTTTCTATTTCAACTCTTGGAATGTAGATTCACATTCCTTGGTCCAAACGAACAGAACGTCCTTCTTTGTAAACTCTACCGATGGCCAGGCTATCTTCGAGAAGCGCTCTATGAAACGCCGATAGTAACCAGTATGTCCAAGGAATGACTGCACATATTTGACGGTACTTGGTTGGCGGGTTATTCCTTGGATGACCCTCATCTTTTCAGGGTCTACGCTGATCCCTGTTGATGAGATGTGATGCCCCAGCACAATGCCCTCCTAGACCATCAAATGGCTCTTTTGCCAATTGAGCCACAGATTGGTGTCTACACACCTCTTTAGAACCTGCTCTAGATGGTCCAAAGCTTGCTCGAACGTGGCACCATAGGTGGAGAAGTCATCCATGAAGACTTCTACACCATTGCCAATTTGTTGCTAAAAGATGCTTAGGACAAGGCGTTGGTACATCGCAGGCGCATTGCACAGACCAAAGGGCATCTTCTTATATGCAAAAGTTCCTCTTGGACTTGTGAAAGTAGTTTTGGCCTGGTCCTCTGGTGCTATTTGGATTTGGTTATAACCACTATAACCATCCAAAAAATTGTAATATCGGTGTCCTGTGATTGTGTCCAACACCTGGTCCACAAATGGAAGCGAGAAGTGGTCCTTGAAAGTCGCCATGTTGAGCAACCGGAAATCAATACAGACCCTCCACTTACCACCTTTCTTGGGTATGATAACGAGTGGGCTAACCCATTCGCTATCGACGACAAAATAGATGAATCCTGCCTTCAGCAACTATTCAATTTCATCTTTTACAACCTACTTCAATTTGGCATTCAACCATCTTTGTGGCTGTCGCCGTGGCTTCATGGAAGGGTCAAGATAGATTCAATGCTGGCAGATCCTGGGATCAACTCCAGTCAGCTTAGGATAGGACCACACGAATGCAACAACCCATTTGTTTACCATCACCAGCAACTTCTTTTCTGTTCAGGAGCAAGGGCAGCATTGATAATTACCGGCTTGCCATTTTGCAAGAATGCATACTCTAAGTAAGCCAGTAGGGATTTTAGCTCAAGGGGCTCTTGCTTGAAGCTCTCAGGGATCTCTAGCTTTCCCCAGTCATCAAGGTCATCAACGATGGAGGTCTGTTGATGATGATGGAGGTCTTTTGATGAATCTCCTCCATCACATCCGTGTTGTCGATATAGGCTTACACTAGCCCCTCAGATGGTTCCATGCATAATGTGCTGCTAGCAGATCAGCTGTTAGCCACTGGGTGCCCTCTTGGTTAGTGGCTGCTGCGTACAGGCACTGTTGAATTGGTGATTCCTCGATACACCGACTACATGCTTGAATGGATGTCCGCTTAGTGGACCATAACTGCTACACACAGTTACACCCCAAGTCACCGTACGCGATGCATGGAACTCTTTTCTTCTAGATCTTCCCGAAAGGATTTTCCTTTGAAATTTCCAGGGACAGATCTCGGAGTCCTAGTCATGCATCCACCGTGCTTAGCCAGGTTCTTCCCATGTTGATTGGGAAGTTCCCCTTACAGTTTTCTACACGGATGACCAAGAAGTCAGCAGGGTAGGACCACCCACAAACGGTGGTCACAATGTCCTCCACCAAACCCAAAGGAACGGTGATGGATTGGTCTGCTAACTCGAGCCAAATGTTGCTCTTCTTTAGCGGGGGCAGGTTCCAGTTCTTGTACATGTCATGAGAGATTAAATTAACCCTTGACCCTGAGTCTAGAAGAGCTTTGCATAGCTCGTTCCTAGCCACCTGAAGATAGATTAGGGGGCTTCCCGAATCTGTCAATTTCCGAGGAAGAGAACCAACTTTGATCCAGTCAGTCACGGCATGTGTGAGCATGATCGTCTAGATGTTGGAATGCAGTGGAGCGGAGGACTGCTTGGGCGATATGATGTTGGAAGCGTTGGTAGGTTCGGAGGCACTAGCCACAGGCGTAGGTGAGGGTGTGTTCAGATTATTAGGCTAGAAAAAAGGACGTTTGTGTTGTTTGGATTCCAGTCCACTCGGCCAAGGTGCCGGTTGTAAGTTAACAACCCTCATAGCGTTTCATTGTTGTGGTTGTGGCGGTATTTCTTCTTGCATGGATGGAGAAGATGGCAACTGAGAGGGATGGTGTGGAGGAGTGGCGGTAGAAGAGATGTGGATTTGTCCCCCTGGGTGATGGAGATGGATGTCTGAAATATTCAAGGGGATGGTAGTAATTGGGAAAGGCCGCATGACTGGAAGATTCTCTTGGAGAAACCAGTTGCTGAACATAGTACCCATAAGGATCTACTTGCTTGTAAGGGTAATGCTGCCCTAGAGGTGGCATCCCCCATGCTTGTGGTTGCTGCCACTATTGGAAGTATTCATACGGTTGCGAGGACGTTCCACTCGGATAATATCCTTGCTGCTACTGGTGGAATCGCCTGGGGTTGCCTTGTGGATAAGGCAACCTTAGGGGTGTCTGCTGCTGCGCCAAATGAGGGTTCAAGGCATAGACCCCAGACTCTTGAAGGTGGGACACCACAAAACAACATCCCTTAGGATGTTCATATTGGCATACGCCACATCCATCGTCCTCCTTGGTGTCAGAGTCTGCAACCTGCTCTGCTACAGCAACTTTTCCCTTACCCTTATGTTGGGCACGTTCAGCTCCCTTATTCCTGCACCGATCAAGGTCACTACCCTATTCTTTGGACTCTTCTGTGATTTTCAATACACTTTGGAATCTCTCGTCCAAAGAGTCCCACATTTTATCCACCTTTGCCGATATTTCAGATGCGAACTTTTGTAACGGTAAAGTCTTCCTATTCACCGCTGCTTCCAGTGGTGACTCATTCTCCTCATCACAAAATCGGACCTCCCTCTTCCTGAGAGAAGGGTCCCAGTTGAATTCTTCTGCACTTTCCTTTTTCCTGAGTTCTCCTTCCTCTTTGGCCACCTAATTAATGAGGCGCTACAACTAATGGGCCCTTAGCTCTGACAGTTGTCCCTTGGCGTACACACCAAGGGTCTTTCGCATTTCAAAACAGAGCCCATCAATAATGTGGCGAAGCTATGCCCGCTGAGAGTAACCATGACCAGGGCACCAATGCAACAGTGAGTAATACCTGCTCATGGTAGCATTCAAGGGTTCATGATTCCCTTGTTTCCAACCTTGGATTTGCCATCTCAAATTCGCCACTCTAGAGTACGTTTGATATTTGTCATTAAAGATTTCAAGCATTGTACTCCATCTTCTGATTGATTCCGGCTCCAAGGACCGGTACCAACTTTCAGCTTCTTTGATGAGTGTGCAAGGGAACAACTTCAACCGTTGTCAATCGTTATCAATGTTTTGCAGGGTGCAAGCGTCATGGAATGCCTGCAGGTGGGTCTGCGGATCACAGTTGTATCCCCCCCTTCAAATCTGGGGACGTTGTTCATATCAACTCGGTTGATCTAGCTATCCTTCATGTGCCTACTTGGAATGTGAACTGCCTCTGCAATTTGGACCATGCTCCGAGGAGCCAACAACGGCTCATCTAAATCATAGTCCTGTTGGGGACTATGACGTCTGTGACGATTTTTGCTACCCCTTCTTTCATGCTGGCAAGCGCCACGCGATTGGTCGCGTGCTCCCTCACGTTGCCCCTTCCGAACCTGTTTACCATCGTCCTTTCTCTCCAGCCTTCCCCTATTACGCTCAGAGCCTAAGCTAGAGGAAGGTGCAGGAGAGGGGGAGGACGAAGAAGAAGGAGAGGCATCCCCACCGCTCCAGCGGCGATCTCCCCATCTACCCTGGTGGCAGCCGCGATCATCTCCCACAGCTTTGCTATGTGACCCTCCATCCCCTTGAGGATCGTGGTCACTGGGAGGTTTGTTCTAAATGATCAACTGGAGGAACTGCAACCCCAGGGGAAGTTCGGTCAAATGGGTATCATGAAATACGGGATCCCCATCGTCTTGCAACCCTTGCGAGAATAAGGGGTTGGTGAATTGCTTCCCCTTCTGTTGTTCATATCTCTCGGCTTGCTGCTGATCTCTTGTCCGTTGAGCTTCTATGGGACGATAGTCCCGGTAGTCATGGTCCTCCATGACATACTCTGCCACTCAATCCTGGATGCCCAATTTGCCTAGATTGTGATATAGAATCGCAGAAGCAACTCGGTCGGGCGGTAGCACGATGCTACCCTCCATGTCCCGCCATCAAAGATGCTCATCCTGATGTAGGATGAATGTGAAATCAGGGACATATTCATCAGGATGTTTGTACACACCCAACATTCTTGCGACACCGGTGATTCAAATGCATCTCCCCTGTAAGAAAACATGTTGGACGTTAGATGGTCCATATAATCAGTGTACCTTACTATTTACTTGAATTCGCCTAGCATGCGTAAATGGTTCTACCCTGGGTCCGTCCCAACGACTTAAATGATAATTTCACTAAGGTCAGATGACGCATGTAAGACTAACAATCCCCAGCAATGACGCCAATGATGAGCGGCTAGGTATCCCTACGCCCAACCATACAAATCACGACCGTTCAAGCATGACTCGGTCGAAATCCGCAAACTGTAAGCACTTAACATACACCAAACTTCTAACCAGTGAAGCCTTGGGTTAGAACAGTCATTGTCATCCTAATCTCACTTGTGAAGTTTGGTTACGTTGGTTAAGTGAGACTAAGGCTAATGATTTTTATATCTTTTTAATTATCTTTTTCAGTGACTAATTGAAGTATGGAAGGTAAGGAATAAACTATAATCTAATCTCTAATTATCCTAGTTTATATTCTAACTACTCCTAGCATAAGTATCCAATCCCATCTTCTGAGCACGTTCTGAGCATTTCCTAACACTACTGGGTTACCAAACGTTAAGCATCGCTAGGCTTACCAAGTCTTTGGATTACATTCGAGATGGTCGTACTTATGTCTTTTAGAACTACGAATGAACACTACCGATCGAAATTATAATAATGAAAACGTAGATAATCAACAAGTAACTGATAAAGCATTAACAAGTAATTAATAAAGCATAAACATATTAAACTATTAAATGCATGAAATAACTAAGTCCAAATGCTGCAAGGTATTCTTGAACAGTTCGTCTTTATTGTCGTCACGCCAATGAGCTCAGATACATCAACGCTCGAATAAAGATCCGATCACTTTTCTTACACCTGCTGCGGGCACTTGGAAAATATTCTATCTCTTGCAGGGACAAACTGCAAAAGCTTCGCTACTGCTACTCAGAAAGATGCCTAAATGAAGCAGAAGGCCCTCATATTTATAGATCCGAGAAAGGTGGCTGCGTAAACAAGGCCACGTCGACGTAGGGTGGCTACCCCGTATATGCAACCTAGTCAACGCATTGACTTTTGACACTTCATCACCATGCATAGCTCTTACCTAACATCAATCTTATCTAATCAAGTTTCATCAAGGGTAGAAATATCAAAAAAAATCATCACCATGATGATAACCTCCATTAGGCCCAATCAACTGCCACTTCGATAATCGTAGTCAAGATTGACCTTGCAAAGGCCTATGCCACTATCAACTATAAAGCCTTTACGTGATGTAGTATTTGGGCTAGATCAAGCACATTATCCACAACACAAGGTACATGGTGTAGATACAAAATGTTCAATCAAAATGGTTTAGTCCAAGCAAAGGCTTATGACAAGGTAATCTTTTGTCACCCTACCTATTTACAATCATCTCCAATTGTCTAGATGTTTGCCTCTTAGATGTTGGTTTCATTGATACCTAGGTGTCATCCTACCTATGTATCCAATTATCTTTCAAGGTAATACATGCACCCAACCAATACATCTTGCTTTGTGAGGCAATCGCTGTTAACTACTGTTATCTACCTCGTTTGATTGATTTTTTGGTTTCATTTCTTGGGTTTGCCTTGTCGGATGGTTTTTTAGTCTCTTACGGGGTTTGTCTGTTTTTAACAAAAAGTTCCTCTAAACTTTCATGGCTCGGAGAGGACTTTAGGGTTATAACCCCTACAGCTTACTTTTGTGCGGTTCTCTTCCGTGCATAGTTAATATTATGCCTACTTTTTGGTTTTCTTTTTAAAAAAAAAAAGTAAAATTAAGAGTCGTAACCAAAATATTTCCTCTCTCAAGGTAACTTGTGAACTTGTCAAAAGTTTATATACTTAAACAAGGACTTAAGAATATATGTTTAGTAACTGCTTTGAACGCAATTTGTGTCAACTAGACATTCGGAGAAAGCAATTAGTAAAACATCAGCATTGCCTAGCTAGTTTAAACATTCGCACCCGCATTCTTTCCCTCCAAAACTGTGATTAGTTTGCTATTTAATTAGATTATTTTCTATCTATTAAATCATGGACACTGTAGAATGCCTATTCAGATACAAATAACCCAGAAATTTAAATATGATACAAATATGTCTCTATACATGACTGCTATCATATTCATGCATATCCTCGTTTGAATATTTTTTGGGCAAAATAATTATTAACTAACACGATCCATTATTCACATTGATTCACGTAACATAGCCCGACCCAGATTCCTAGCAAGTGCCAACCTCAATTTTTGAAAAGCTTGACTCTGAATGTCACGAGAAGAGTCCGGTTTTCCTGAACCATTGGAAAAAGAGAGTTCTTGCAGCTTGCACAAGAGAAGATTGGTTTCAGATACTGAGATTAATGGATGTCCAGGCCACATTAAAAGTCTCACCTACAATGCAGAAATCGCATCATTAAAAAGAATTTCGTTTATTTATGAAAAAGTCATAATAATGGTATCCTGTGTACTTACTGAATCGTTCAACAATGATGGCCAAAATCTCTTTGGTGTGGATGGATTTTTCATAAGCTGCGCAAAACAAATATTGATTTCTTTTAGAAAGTTAAATATGAATACATAAAGCTTTGAAGTGTTCTTCCTAAATAATTCAAATATGTCGATACAGCTAAACAGATACCTGGAAACAAACCAGTAACTGTAATTACATTACCTGTATCAAAGAATCAACTGCTGCTCGAGCATCTTTGGTAATCCGTTCCCTGTTTTGTTCATTATTACATGCCTGCTCAACATTCCTCAAGGTATTTTTGAGGTCCCTATACCTTAAGTTCAAAACATATCGAAATTTATTTATGTTGAAAAGATAACCATACGACTTTAATCAGTTCTCTTTATATAATATAGAACATGTCATGTCTATCAATTAAAATATCTGAACATACTTATGAAGAAACGCAAGGCCTTCGGAGCTCTTATGCGCTGATCCCAATAAGTCGATCAAATTTTCCCATTGCTGTTGAATAAAAATCAATAAACGTTAAAAGTTATTGGGCACTTGCAGCGTACGTGTATAAAATATAATGGATCTAAAACTGGATTGGAACAGTTACAAAATTATTTTTTTAACAAAAGCGTACCAATGAAAGGAAAACGGTTACATATTTAAGGTTCTAAATCGCCAAACAATAAAGTAAAAAAAGAAAAGCATAACACGCTTTAGCAACATCGCAGGACTTTCTGGCTTTAGAATTCGTTAGCACCTGCAAAGGACGTTTTCGTGTTGTAGTGTATGACATTTACGACAAGGGAAATAACCATCAGAATATTTTTCCCAAACCGACATCCGTAACACAAATTTGTGTTCCTAATGTTAAAATGAAGATTATATCTCATGAATATCTTTAGTGAACAAATGGCGGATCAGAAACATTAAATGAACAGTCAATAGATTGGGTGTTGCTGCCAGAGAACCGGTAGGCAAGGTGAAAACTGGTTACGTTGTTACCAAAGATTGTGGAATACTTTCCTCGACTATGTTGGAACATTCTTCAAGTCATAGTTCTGGATTTATATCAACAATTATATACCAGAGTTTAACCCCGCGTGTTTTTAGTTGTGGAAACAAATCCCATAACATGTAATTTATAGAAGTTGTTCATAACCCTAGAATCAACATTAACTATCTTAAGATTCTCTAAACAGGACCATCCCTCCCACAAACCTAGGCTTGACAATCCCAATAAAAGTAACTCAATCACAAAACTTTGAATGGTACCAACACCATAGAGTGTTCCAGTAATCATATTAATCGAGACTTGCGAAACTCTAAGATCAAATATGATATATGGCATATACCTCAAATGAATTATCAGAATCTGAGGTCCCAACTGATTCTAAAATCTGAGTTGCAATACAGGTAAGTCGCACTTCATCAGCAGCTTGTTGCAACCATTGAATTCCTGCTCCCTTTCTACCATGTTTCCAGTGATTAATGCCAACAATCTGGGATTTTCCAAGAAACAACAAAAGAAAAAATATTTAAATGATTATATGATGAATATGGCCATTGAACAGCCTTCGATAAAATTAAAAACTTTTACAACAATGCCATCATGGTCATACTGTATCATGACATTATCAAAGTGTGCTGCTAAAAAAAGAAGCTATAGTTGGCTTTATATTTAAAACATGAATAAGAGATTTAGAAAAGGAAGAAATCGACTACGGAACTTTTGCAACAATGTCATCATGGTCATATTCTATCATGGCATTATCAGTGTGCTGCTTAAAAAAGAAGCTATAGCTGGTTTCATATTTAAAACATGAATAAGAGATTGAGAAAAGGAAGTACTCAACTACGGTACAAAAAAATTATGCATCTACACCATTTCTTTTGACAATTGAGTTTTTTGATTTCTTTAATCATTACTTTGACAGATATGTCGTAAGTTCAGAACATATTATTTCTTGTAGTGAACGTTTAAAAAGGAGAAGAAAAAAGAAGCTCTATGGATCAAACACTAGCAATTTTGTCCCTTAATGGTGACTTAGATGTAAATATAAGGTGGCAAAATTGCATTATTAGTTTCTGTACTAGTTCACAAATTGATTCGAAACCAATTCAGGTTTCCGAAAGCTTATGTCCACGGCACCAGGATTACTGTCACCAATCTCAGCATTGTAAACACTATAATCTATGAATGCATTAATGAAAATATTAAAACACAATACATAATGTTACCGTTGGTTTGCATAACAATACAATACGTCCATATCAAGACTTGCGTGTTCTCACAAAAATATAACAAAACACTTGAACCTAGAATGTAGCAACAAGAAACGATAAAAAGAAAATCAATACCTTCATTACGTGCATTGCAATATTTTCCAAGCCATAAACACGACACAAATCTAAAACCTGTATAACATCAGTCATACATATGAGATATTCACTTTCACAAGCCTATACACCTAATTGGTACTTTCATATCATAGAAAACGCAAATAATATATTCACAATAGAACAGCGAAGCATACCTTTAATGTCAATTTATCATTTCCGATGATCGGCTGCCGAAGAAATAAAATTTCCAACAATTTAAGACCTTGATTTTCACAAGCCGACAAATAGATAGGCGCCAGCTGGGCCACAAACATACATTACAAAACCAATCAGTGTATCTGGGGAGAAAATAGCATTTCAACTCACATGGTTACCATATAAACTTACAGACAAAACAGCAGAATATTTGCATGTATATGTATAAACATGATGTCGCATATTATTTTTACTCCCAAAGCTCATATTAGTTATACATAGTATGATAAACGTTCATACATGTAGGAGAAGAACCATAGGGTGCAGACTATATATAGCAAATGTGATCATCATCATCATCATGGTGCCTTTATCCCATCTATATAGGCTGACCATAAAGGTAGGCAAAGGATTTGATAGCGATTTGCTATGAACAGCTGTATACCTTATGCTGTTATATAGCACATGCAATATTTCACCAAATATAATCAAGATACTTTTAAAATGAAATAAAATTGCTATAAAAATTTCAATAATTATCAAAAAAAAGTTCAGCATCCCGTACATTTTGTTTCATTTTTAATTACATCTAAAAAGTATAGTGTTAAACCACTGAATTCTAATTACCTGGCCACGGGCATGCCCTGGGCACACAGCACTGCAATTGACTAAGTATTAGCTGCAATTGATATTTCAAATAGCTACGTTGAATTCATATGCCAACCAAAGTTTTTCCAGTAGTTAGTTTCCATGTTGATGTTGCATAAGCAACCATCAATTTTTATTTCAATATTGACAGTCATATCTACATGATTAAAAATAAAATAAATTGGATTAGCCAATTAACATTTTTTTGCTTAATTTTATCTTTTAAATTCTCCTCAACACCCCCAAGACGAGGGGGGTGGTCACGTCACGGGTGGGGCTGGAGCTACCGCCGCTGAGCAACTGGATCACCACTAGCAAGGGCTCGTTGTGGCCCAAAATGCCCGATGTTGTGCGGGGGGTGCCGCACGAGAAGGGGGTTGATGTAACCCAGACGTCGCCCAAGGTTGGACGTCCTGACAACGCCCACACCCGGAAAACGACCACGCAACTGGATATCGACTTGGGAGTGCAACGCACACTCCGGGAGGTTTATCACAAATGTTTGTCTATTTCTCCATGAAGATTTTGTCCTGGAATTGTCGGGGACAGGGTACCCCATATAAGAGAAATACCCTGAAAAGAATGGTGCGCACCAAGGGGTGCAACGTGGTGTCTCCAAGAGACAAAATTACGACAGCCAGAAAATCAGGCTTTACATTGGGAGGGATGGTGCAGTCAACTGGCGCCTAGCCGGGGACGGGTTGGCGGTCTCGTTGTCCTCACCAGGATTGCCTCGTCCCTACTCGATGCGTCGGACTGGAGCATCACAGTGCACCTGTCAAGACTAAACGTCTAGGTCACCAACGTTTACAGGGCCCAGGTGTGGCAAGACCGCATCCGGGAGTTATCCCAGGTGGCGGAGGTGATAACCCACATGTCCAGATGGCTCCTCATTAGGGACTTTAACCAATGGTTATACCAATGGGAAAAGTCTAGGGATTCTGCATCGGAGCCCCTGGGGGCACAAGAGTGCATGGACCTAATGCACCATACAGACCTCATAGACCTGGAGATTGAGGGATGCAAGTACACGAGGAGCAACAGGCGTCAGGGAACCGCCCAGGTGCAATCCCGCATCGACAGGGTCTGGGTCAGCTCAACGCTGATGCTGGAATGGGAGGTCCATGCCTGCGGTCGGGACCGTGTGGCCTCGGATCACAGAGCCATCGTCTGTCACCTAATGACAAACGTTTCTAGGGCCCCACGCCCGTTCAGATTCGAAAGAACCTGGCTGACTAAGCCATGGCTGGGTGAGCTTGTGCAGTCTATCTGGTCAAGGTATAACGATACGCAGGAATCGTGTGATTCCCTCAAGAACGGCCTCTGAACACTCAAACGTCAAATGAAGGCCCTAGCCACAAAGGACAAGTACAGCTTCAAGGAGTATAGGACACAACTGCAATCACACCTACAAGACATCCAGAACCAACAAGAGCGTGGCGCCAATTTCGCTCAAGAGGAACTCGCCCTCTTAGCGGAGCTGCAGACCTTAGACTAGGAAGAGGAGGAATACTGGCGTCAAAGAGCTCGAATACAGTGGCTCAAGGCTGGCGACAGACATACGAAATTCTTCTTTGCCACTGCTAAGGCACACCGAGGGATCCACCACCAATTGCAGCGCCTGATTCACGGCCTGGGTAATGGGGAACAACCTAACTCATCTTATGGCCCAGACACCCTGCTGTACTACTAGCAGCAAATCTGGAAATGGCAAAACACAGACCCCATCTCCCTCTCTATCCCACAGATCCTCACCCCATCCGACAACCAGCGCCTCATGCAACCTTTCTCCCACACCAAACTCCATGCCACTATGCAAGCCATGTTGATAGATAAAGCCCCAGGACCGGATGGGTGGCCCATCGAATTCTTCCGCGAATTCAAAGACTTGATTGGGTAGAATATGCTTGATGCCTTTAACTGGATGCTGGCCTGGCAACAGGTTTGTAAGGAAATCAACTACTCCCGCGTCGTCCTGCTCCCGAAGACGGCCCACATCTCCAGGACATTTCCGCCCCATTGGAGTTTGTCACTCCCTCCTGAGACTTTTCTTGCGGATGGTGGTTGCCAGGATGGTGCCCCTCATGCCACGTCTACTCGGGCAACACCAGGCTGGGTTTGTCAAAGGCCGTCATATCCAAGATCAAGTGCTGCTCCTACAGGAAATCCAGCACTCTCTCAAAATTGCCAGATTCCCCAAACTTTGCATCAAATTAGATATCACAAAGGCTTATGACTCCGTAAGCTAGACCGCCCTCAGGATTGTAATGCAGGCAAAAGGGTTTACGAAATCGTTCGTGGACTTGTGCCTCCAAATTCAAAAGGGAGGACGTTATTTGCTAGACATTGATGGCCACCTCTAGGGCTTCCAAGGCACGGGTTGCGAGCTGCACCAAGGAGACCCCCTATCCCCGCTCCTTTTTCTCCTGGTGATGGACCTCCTACACACATACTGCGCAGAGGAAGGCGTCCATGGTCTAGACATCCACGGAATCAAATGCTTAACCGCCCACTACGCTGACGATACGATGATCTTCACCCATGCCGTTGTGCCCCAAGCTCGGGCGCTCCTGCGGGCAATGGACAAGATGAAGAGGAAAGTGGGGCTGACCACCAACACAGGCAAGTCCGCGATATACTTAACGCATACCCACCCCAATGTCCACACTAAAATCATCCAGATCTTGGGGATTCTCCCGGGGAACAAGGAGGACATGTACCTGGGAATGCTAATGCACAACTGGCACAAACAGCGAACCTGGCAGGCGCTCATAATGAAACTTCAAACGCACACGGCTCACTGGGCGAACAGGTTCCTGTCCCGCAAAGGGAAGATCATGCTAGCAACTACTGTGATGGCGGCCATGGCGAGATTTGCCACCTCCATGGCCACACCGCCATCCGACGTCATGCAGCACATTGACGCGATCACTCGTGATTTCGTGCAGTCCATGGGCAAGAGCGGACAGAAGATGCACCTGGTTTCTTGGGAGAAGATCGCACGCCCCTACCAGGTGGGCGGTGTCGGCATCCTCCAATTTGCCGTCAAGGCCGCCTTGGGCAGGCAACGGCTTCTCCATAGAATCTCCACGTCGTTCGACAACCCCCCCCCCCCAATGGGTGCAACCCTGGGAGGCTACCGCATCTGACTCCCTGGTCTGGCACTAACTCTGTGCGCACGTCCACACCCTCACCCACGAAGACGAGACCGCATTGCAGCCCCGTGAACTGCTCAAACGCCAATTCCCGGAGGATCCTCGTTGGAAGCGCCTATGGAAAGGCCGCCTGCCGGAAAAAATTAAGGCTTTTGGGTGGTTGGTCCTGAACAAGGTGCTTCCCGTACGGATGCGTCTGCAAGCACGTGGCATGCACATTAACACCATCTGCCCGATGTGCAATCAACGCAATGAGACGCACCAACACTTCGTGCATGAGTGCCACGTCGCTAGGAACTTCTGGAGTACAGCTGGCCTCCCCCCACTCGAATGTTACGGCGATTCGTAGACGCTTGCCGCCTTATGGACCCTCTGGCGAGCCAGGAACGATTGGGTCTTTAGAGGGACAGCTATCCCCTCACCTGCTACGCTGGCTCACCAGTTTAGAAGATCGTGGGACGAAATTACTGCATTAATGGGACCGCGTGCCTGTCTCGAGCCGCCAGCTACCGACATTCAAAAACAAACTGATCTCTGTTTCGCAGATGGGTTGGACTACCTTGCTCCAATGCATCACGACGGACCCAGAGATGGACGTCCAACCGTTCTATGCAAACTGGAACGGGGAGTACACGGTGTTTCACGGATGCCAAATCCATGTGACGATTGACACTTTGGCTGAGGCGATTGGTGCCCCCGCAACAGGGGACCTGATTCCCCCTATGGCTCAGTCCCAGGCGGACGCCGCCAAGTTCTTCCAAGGCTCCATCCCCCAAACAGCCAGCGGCCACATCCGGGGGTCGACCCTCTCGCCAGCCTGGTGGGCCACGGCCGCGATGGTGGAGTGTTACTTCATTCAGTTGGGTTCCCACCACAGACTCAACGGGGTGCACTTCATGTTTCTCAAGCGCATACGTGCCGAGACTCCTATTAACCTCCCCCACTTCCTCTAGGAGTGTCTGCAACGACATCGGCCTGGCCGACACCCGGGGGTGATCCATGCTCTTTGGCGGCTTGGCACTCCAGTTCCATTGCTCTGGCCACCACTCAAGCCTACACTAGTGTATCAAAGGCGGAGGGGGAGCAAAGGTAATCCGGCGGGGGGTGACGCAGTCTCAGCTGAGCCTGCGGCCGTGTCCTCCCAGGACCTTGGGGGTGGGGGTTGCATGCGGGGCGGGCCAGCCCAGGCCCCACTGCGGGATTCGTCAGCTGCAGATGCCGACCCCAGAGCGATCACGACTAGGCAGGCAAGCAATGACAGGGGGCTGGTTCGAGCTGCTGGGGGAGCGCTTTCTGAGAAACAAACCCTGCCCCCGCATTCTTACAGGCAGACGCTACAATGGATTGAGAGCATCATCAACAACCACATGACAGGTATTGCCCGGATAATTGAAGAGAATCGTCATCACCTGGCTGCTGGCCCAAGCGCGCAATTCCTGGACCTCCAAACCCTCAAGGAGAGTCGGAGCTCTAACCATGACCACCCCAAAAGCCCCTAACATGGGGTGGGGCGCTAGGACATGCCCGACTCAGTCCGAAATACTGTTTCAAGGTCAGGGGTTGGGACCTTTCACCCGCTAACGAGGATGCCCTGATGCGGTCGGGACTTGCGAGGGGCCCAGGGGTTTGGGTCCATTGTCGGTGTGGGGTCAGCTGCCCTGGCCTGCGCTATACCTTTGTATAGTCGTCCTTTTTAGGAATAAATTTCGCTTGATTTTTTCCCAAAAAAAAATGAAGGTTCTGAATATCTTAACTGTACAAAAGCAGCTCATGGAAAACACTGATCCAGTATATGGAAATCCATAATGATAAGCATATGCAATAAATTTGAATGTGCTGCTTCATGCAGAAAGATAGCGCTCACAAATGATTATCTTCAATACCTGATTATTCAGAGCATATTGATACTTAAAATTTTATTAGAACATATTGATAACCTACATTTTTAGAGCATATTTATATATAAAGCCACCATGAACTCATCCATACTTTGATAAGTCTGGTCTCTATATGTGGTTATTATACCAACCCACTGTCCACTCTCCATGCCAACATTGCAATGCTAAAGAATGGAAGGAAGCCTACAAGCAAAAGGGACTAGTTCACTTCAAACTGGAATATAGGAATACCAGAAAATTCTTATACTCTAGTATAAAATCCAGGTTAATGGGCATTGTATGCCATATAGAATCAGTCATAATACTGAACATTTGGTATGCAATTAGTTACTCATTAGAGTGAAGCTTCCTATAATTATAAAATAGCACTCAGTTGTTCATGCAGATATGGCAACACACTATAGCAATATAAGAAAATCAAATGGAATCAAAATGGACATTTTAGCAAAAGATACGATCAACCTTTCCCCCCATAAAATAAGTACCTGCCATGTAAAAGGATGAGATGATAAAGATTGAGCATAGATAAGCCCATAAAGCTCTTGCAAAGAAATTCCTCCGAGTGCGTATATCTTGTCATGAAGAACAGATCTTGCATGCAGAGATTTTGCTGTTAACAGATCTATCATATGTGCAAGCATCCTGAAAACAATCATGTTTTCCATATAACTCAAAGCATATACCATGAGAAATAATTATCTGTTTTGCATACAAACAAATTATTTGGATGTATAATATTATCAACTAGCACTCATTTCAGGGATGGGGATGGGGATGGTGCCCATCTTTAAACTGCTTCATACTAAACACATCAGACAATATATCGTTGACAGTTAATTACAATCAGGAAACTGGACAATTAAGCCTGAAAAATAAAAATTACAAAATACAAACTTGCATCCAAAATCTCATCTCACCATGGATCAAAAAACTGAGAGCATTCTGCAAGAATCACCTGCACAAATCTTGCCAAAAAAAATAATGTTAAAAAATATATAAATAGTTTTGAAAGTACAATAGCGTCAGAAATATATTCTCTACAATCTGGTAGCATCATACCTCTATATCTCCTGCTATAATTCCCAGTATGAGTTCCCTCAACTGTTCTCTACTAGAAGGTTTCAACTGAATGCACTGCTGAGCTAAGTCAACTATCCCCTCCAATCCCTTAAAACAATCAAGGTTTAAAACTATTTAGATTTAAAGGGGTAGTGTTCTAGTATTAATGAATACTCTGCAGCAACCCATTGATTTCCTAGCTAGATTAATGATAAGCAATTCAATATGAAAGTTTGTGAATATTTATCAAATTAAGCTGCCTTGAGTAACAATTAGTAGGTTATTTGAAGGGGCAAAAACCATCATTGTGAAGAGATACTGTAGGTGGTGGAAGAGAGGTGGCTGTGCAGGATGAAAACATAAAATTATCGTTAACATGATTCTAGGTGCATGAAAAAAGCAGATGGTGTAGCAAGGAAGATAGGAAGCATAAACAGCCACTCCTAGGTTAAGTCTGGTCTCTCCGAGGAAATAGCAAGGAAGCTAGAAAGCATAACCCAGAAGTATCTAGATAATTTTATAGTTATCAATTAATTTCATATGTAATTAGCCAACGATAACTGCACATCCCTTAGATCATTCAAATACCTTTTTTCACAGTTGCATAACACAAGAACTCTTTCAAGATATGGCTTCGCATAGACAACAGCCCTACCACTAGTTACAATTCTACTGCACCTAGAATCATACTTATTCATTTCGGGTTGGAGACTTATATTGGCCTGATTATAAATCACTACAGGAGGCTCTTCTAGCCCCTGATTGACCCATGTGTTTATAAGACAAAGAAACTTGTAAGTCTAGCTATAGCACAACTTCAGGCAATCAAATCTAGACCATTATAAAGGAACCAAATAAAACTTCCCGGTGCAGTATATTAATTATATTTGGTCTTGTGGTTTATAGTACACTGCAATAGGAACAATGCTCCAGCACCCCTGAAAAATGTTTTTAAGATGACCACAGCATTGCCTGCACGTTGACTTGTACATGAAGAGATTTTCTTTTTTTTTTTCTTTTTTTTAGAAAAAACTAACACGGGGGACTTATGGCTAATTGAGGTGAAGGGTTATCAGAACCAAAAGTATGAATATATATATCCCCAGACCATACAGCCAATAAAATACTATAGTAAAACTTAAGCAAAAAATAATGATGTCCCAGCATACCCCTTGGGAATGAACCTGAGTTATCCAACTACAAGCCAGTTGCTCTAACTAGGTGAGCAATGCTTCACTAATGGGACTTATAGTAAATCACAAATAAAATCACCCATTGATCTAAAATTGTATGGAATTGTGTTTGTGTTTTCTTTAGCTGTGATTAATTGTCCATGGTGATTAATCATCAATTGTCATTACTCATAATTTAAACAAAATAAATCTTCCAAACCAAATTTGCAACCCAAAAAAATCAGAAGCCAAGGACCGAAACTCACGCAAAGTCCAGTGGTCTCAATCATTGCCTACGGATATACAGAATGGTAACCAACATAAATTGCTGACTTAAGATCAAACATAGAAACATCAGCACAACGCACTCAATAAGCTTTGCAGTCGTTTGCATGTATACCGTTACCTCATTTAGCTTTCCACTGATACCCACCCTTACTACTCCCACATTCCCATGTGTATTGGGAATACATTGATGCTGGCTCACATCAGTCTACCTACAAATGCCTCTACAGACAAAGGCAAACGCAAAATTACAGCATGTATGATAGCAACTGTTCCTAAACGTGTCTGTTGACTCTTACAATGACAATTCCCTTTTATTCGATGTTCATGATTTGAAATTATTATGCAGATTTCACAAATAAATACTTAGTTCAAATTCACAAATAGATCCTTTTCCTTTTCTTTTTTACCTTTTGAAGTTTTTTCACGAATTTGATGAATTTCATATCCAGCTTTTCCAATTTTGTACCTGACTCTTCCAATTATTCGATTAAAGAGATCTTATTTGTCAAAATATTTATATATGTTTTTTTTTTTCATTTCTCCAAAAACCATGAGAAGAAACTAACTGAATGTATATTAAATCTTTTGTTAATGTGGTTGCAAAAGATTTGACTATTGGAAGCATGATTTAACATACAATAGCAAGGAAAATAAAAAGATGATATACCTTTGTGAATGGCCGTATATAAAGAAACTGCGATATCAATAGTTCCATCCAATTATATGTCACAGAAGCAAGAATATTGACATCCCCTAACATTATCCCCATCAATTTTTGCAAGCCACTGACCGTATCTTGATGGTTGCATTCATTCAAAAAGGTACTATTACTTAGTTTCTTTACTTTTCCTTTCCATTTTTGCAAAGCCTGCCAAACCAAACAGGATTAATAAAAATGCATAGTATAACTTTTGCCCGCAGAAAGCAACAGTAGAAGAAAATACATGAAAAACGTTTTTCTTATGAATGCAAACACCTGCAGAAAATCAGACTTTGAATTGAAACATTGGCCTAGCCCACCAGCAGGCAAAGATGGTCGCAATCGTGGCATTTCAGAAACAAGTACAGCAACGGCCTCAACTAAACCATTCTCGATCTGGAAAGAAAAACATTAGCTATATACAGCAGTTTCAGTGAAAAAAATGACTCCTAAACCAGTGGAAGAATCTCTTCATCTGCAGAAAATTGGTAGAAAAAATGATCATCTTCTTTTCTTTTTCTTTTGCCATTTTCATCTTATAACTAATGCTACAGCTAATATGCTTTGATTCATCATAATAGTTTTACGTATTTAAAAAGTACTTGAGCATAACTATACTCAACATGATGCAGCTGACAAATGTTAAGTAAAAATCAGTAAACCACAAAATGTTAGTATTTATCATAGATAAACCACAAGAATAACATCTTAGATGGTTTGGCTATGTTCAAAGATGATCAGGTAACAAACCTTTCACAAAAGTTTGCTACATCACAATTCCAGGAAACCCACCAAGAGTAAGACTGAAAAAAGCAGGGGAAGAAATTGTTCAAAAATATAAAAACTTGCAAATAGATCAAACTTTAGCTCTTGATAGAAGTGAATATCAAAAGAGGACTCAAGTAGCTGACCCCATATTGTTGGCACAAGACTAGGATGATGATGAAGTTGGGTTTTTTAACCCATATAGCAAGCCTAAAAACATACAAAGGTCCATGTCAAATAGAGAAGCATAAGCATCAAAGATAATACAGTAGAATTTAACTCACGGAGCCTATAAATCATGAATATCACTAATCTGCTCAAAATTGTATTGAACATTCATCATCATGATCCTAGCCTTGTATCAACAAAATGGGGTCAGCTAAAACTTGCATTAAACATTGATTACAATAAATAGTTCATAGGCTTGCCAAAAGTTTAAACACGCATTTCAGTCCATTTTACAAACTGATAAACAAAGTAACATAAGATAAGCCATTATAAATGGGTCTTATAAGACACTAAGGTATATTAAACTTAATGAAACTGAAACTGAAATTTTATTATGTCCATAGAGCCTCTGGATCTATTGCACAATAAAAATGTATATGCCATGAGTTTTGAAAACACCATGCCCTACTACATTAATAGGAGTATGATAGCAGAAGAATGTGAAATGCATACCTCTAGAAAAATTCTCCTCAAAGATAAGATTAAGAGAAGCATAAAGTGCAATTAACTGAAGAATGGATGAAGATGAAGTAAAATGGAATTCAAGGCTTGACAAAGTAGAAGCATTACTAAAACTTGTACAACACGTTCAAGTCTGTGATATGGAAATATTGATTCATTATAAATTTCCAGTTCATATAATAGTCATTATTCATTTCTCAATGATTACAGTTATTACTTTTTCCTTTATAAAATATAGAGTTAAGTGAATTTTTCATGCTATACAAAATTCCTATTAGATTATATTCATTATAGAACAAGCTTTATATGCACTCATTATCATCATCATCCTAGCCTTTTCTCAACTACATGTAGTCAGCTATATAGTTATTTTCCATCATTCAGCATTGTTAAGAACCAAATTAACATTAATTCCTAGATAGTATATATTTTTCTTTATTCTTTCATACCAAGTATATAATGTATATTCCAGTCTGCCTCTTCATTAGTTTTTCTCTTACTTCAATTAAGCAGTCTCTAGTCTTCCTTGTGCATGATCAAACCATCTGATACAATTTTCCTTAATCTTTTCATCTACAAATGGTACACCCAAACTTCTTCCAATAAGAGAATTGTTGACTCTATCTTTAGTAATGACACCCAACACCCACTTTAGCATTCCCATCTCCGTTACATATACATGTTAAACCTAACACTTTTTGATTGGCCAACATTCCATACCATATAGAATCATTAGTTGAATAACAATTTTGTAGAACTTTCTTTTTAATGTAACAGAAATTCTTTTATCACAACGCATACCACTAGTTTCTTTCCTACTTCAATTCTATTTATCACATCATTGTTAATCTTACCATTCATTTATACAAGTGATCCCAAGTATTTGAATGCTTACATTGTGTTACTTCTTTGTTTTGGATATTAATCGGCATATCTTCATTACTCGCTTCTCCACTAAAATTGCACTCCATATATTCTGTTTTACTTCTACTAAGCATTAAGTCTCTTAATTCTAAGATTCTTCTCTAGGTCTCAATTTTCATAGCAAAGGCTTTCTTAGGCATACCAACCAACATAATACCATCTACAAAGAATATGCACAAAGAAATATCATCTTATATTTCTTAAGTCAGCTCATCAATAATGTTGTGAGCAAATAAGGGCATAACACAAATCCTTGGTGTAGGCCTACCTTCACATCAAAGATATTAGTTTCTTTACAAATAATGGAAACTCTAGTTCTGATTCCATCATGCATGTCTTTGAACTCACGCAAGACTATCATGAGCCTACCAAATAATTTCATTTTTTTCTAAATCAATAAAACTCAAATGCAGATTCTTTTTCAAACCTTAATTTCTCCGTCAATTTTCTTAAAAAGAAAAGAGCTTCCATACTTGATTTTCTAGGAATGAAACCAAATTATCTCCAAAAAAACAGTAATGATTCTTGCTTTATGTATGATTCACCATCTTGTCCAACATGTATTATTATATGGGTGTGTTGCATGAGAACCTTCTGTTTCCACACATAATTGGAAAAAATTAGAGCATGTTCAAAAACAGTTCCTTGTATGTAAATTCCAAGTGAAAATGAAAACTTCTTATGATATCTTACTTCTAGAAGCAGATTTGCTTCCTCTTGAGGTTGAAGCCCCTTGTCAACTTATTGCTCATACTCATAAGTTTATTCACATGGAAGAAGCCAATTATGCTAAGGAGATAATGAATGCTACACAAGAAAATGGATGATTGCATCAAGGAAAATTATGGCTTCAACCATGGAATATTATAATAGAGGATCTTTCTTTAAAAAAAGATCTCCTAGAAGACTAAAAAAAAAAGTCTTGGCTAAAGTTTGGCTGAACACATCAAAAAAAAAGCATTTTTATTTACATTCTGTTAGACAAGGTTTGTTATCTAGTACTTAAAAGTATCTATTCTCAACTATTCCTATTCATTTAAGAAATCAAATTGCTAGAGCAAGAATGAGCTCTCATCATCTCCTTGTTGAGACATGTCATTGGATCAATTTACTGAGAGAAGAGCATATTTGTAGACTATGCAAACAAAGCATACAAGATGAAGAACATATCTTTTTATTTTTCCAATCTTTGGCTCACGTTCGAATGAATTATAATATTAATTGTAATCTACTAATTGTTTTCTTTCAAACTAACCCTATCTATTTGGGGCATTACATCAATAATATTTTCAACTTTCTTTGAAAATGTGTTGAGGCTTTGTAACCATCCAACAAATCCTTTGTGATTTCCTGGATTTAATAAAAATTTACAATTTCTAGTTTCCATTACTCTAGAATTATTTCCAATAACTTCAAGGTGTGACTCATAAGCTTAATTCCTATATACTTGCCACAATTTTAAAAAGTCACTCTTATTCTTGCAAACAGTACTATAGTACTTCTCTTCCAACCAACTAACAGTTTTACATCCTCCAAGATCATGTTGAATAAATTTGTTATCCAAGTGATCCCTTTACTACCCATAGACTTCCAAACCTCTATAGGAATACTATCCAGTCTTATCACTTAAAGACTTTTCATTTTTGTTATGGCTTTCTTTAATTCAAAGGCATAAATATAGCTTGCCAACACCACATTTAATTCTTTGCAATAAACTTAATAACTTGGCAATTCCTCATTAACTTAATATAGTAACTATTGAAAATATATCCTCCATCCTTTCAAATTTTCCTTGTTTGTATTCAAGATTCCCTTGTTATCCAGTTCAATACAAGTAATATGGTCAATGTATTTGTTATTTTATATCTTTCAAAGTCATCTTGTCACCTACTTTGTCGCTACTCTCTAGAGCCATAACAAAGTATTTCTTATTGGCATTTGATCTTGATGTTTGTTGTAGTATTTGTAAGTGTGCTTTGTTATGATGGTGTATGTGGTTTAGTATCGATTTTTAGATCTTTCTATGATTTCATGATTGCAATGGATTTGAGTAGTGTTGATGCATATGTGCTCATAAACTGTAGGATTTTACATAAACTTATCATCATCCTAGCCTTATCTCAACTACATGGAGTCAATTATATGACTTCTTGTCCACCATTCACATTTGTTAAGAGCCAAATTAACATTAATTCTTAGGTACTTGATATTTTTCTTTATTCTTTCAAACCAAGTATATCATGCATATTTCAGTCCTCATCTTTATTGTTTCCTCTGTACTTCAATTAAGCAATGACTTCTAATCAGTGCAGCCTCTAGTCTTCCTTATACATGACCAACCATCTAAGACAATTTTCCTTCATCTTTTCATCTACAAGTGCTACCCACAAACTTCTTTTAATAAGAAAATTATTGACTATATCTACTCTAGTAACACCCCAACACTCACTTTAGCATTCTCATCTCTACCATGCATGTACATTAAACCTAACTTAACACTTTTTTATTGACTAATATTCCAAAGCATATAGAATCACAAGTCAAATAACAATTTTGTAGACCTTTCCCTTCAATCAAATGGGAATTATTTTATCACAAAGCACAGCATCCATTTATAGAAATGATCCCAAGTACTTGAATGCTGACTTTGTGTTATTTTCAGAAATATTATATATATCAGGGTTGTGTTATTTTTCACATGTCTAATTCTATGTCTATTTTAGATGCACTATTCTTTTGAATTTCAGCAGTTAATAGAAAATTAAGTACCCCCTCTGCTGTTATAGCATTGTCACATAATAAACTTTTGAGGCTCAAGGCTCATAAGACGATGCAATAACTGGTCATGTTTATAAAACAGAAAATATGCATTGTTGTAGCCCGAAGGAGAAGGTGTTTTACTTAGTTTTATGTTTCAGACTTGTATCTTTATTATGTTTCCATTTTGAACTCTTTGCCTTTATCTCTTATGAGTTGATTTCTAACAAAAAATGTTACTAGAAATAAAATATGTCTACATCGTTACTGTTAGTAAATTTAGAAATAATATGTTATTTTTAGAAAAAGCCAGTCCAGAGATGGATATTTTGTTTGAAAGTTTTATAATTGTCCACCTGTCCTCACAATCTCAGGCCTAAATGATGTGGATGAGAGTCTTTTCCAGATGGAGTTGGGGGAACAACCATTAAAGATATGATGCCACTGGGGATAAAGATTTGCCAACAAGGAGCAAGGATCCCCCGATATGAGCATTTATACCATCAGCGTAAAGCAAAAGTATCCTTGAGTGCATGTTTAATTTGTAGATTCCAAAAATGTAAAGAATTGTTGCATTCTTGGTTTCTTGTTAAAGAATTGGAAATATTAAAAGATGTAAATATTATCTTCAAGCTAGATCCTTGGGCACCTATTTGCATTATATAATTTTCTGTGTTTACGGTTTATTTTTATGTTGACTGCAAGTCAAATTGCTAATGATTGATTGATTGTCTGAAAAATAATATCCTTGTAATTTTGGGCAACATTTTGGGGGACTGTTCTCACTCTCTAGGAATGGACCTTTGTCACACAGCTTCACTCCCCTAGTAAGTTTGTTGTACTTATTCTTTTTTGATTCTCCAAAACTGTCCTTTACTATCATCTTTATGCAACTTTTCATTTGAATCCAAATATTATTCACACTAGCTGTTCAATTACAAGATCCTTCTGAATGCAATCTATCATTAAGTTGTGTAGTTTTTTTTTTTTTCTTTTATAGATTTTACCACTTTATTAAGTTGCTCATTTCTCAAATAATAACTCTTAAGTTCAAGCCTAGACATAACCACTCAAAAAAGAGGTTAGGCTTTCGTCATCTACTAGCCCTCTCAAGACAGTAATAGGCATTCTTTTCTCAGAGTTTCAATTGACCAAACACTTAAAAGCTAAATCAGTAACCATAAGTTTGTTGGATTGTAAAGTGGGCATTGTAAACTGATATGCCCATTTATTGGAAGGTTAGTCCACCACCTCACATGGAAAGTCAATGAGTGGAAAGCAATTTAGAGAAGTTCAAAAGGGGTAAGATCAACAGATTTTTTGGCCAAAGAGCACACTTGCCAAAAACAATCTATGTTGTACTGCAATGCTCTAACCTCTGAGCTAAGAAGGCTATTAATTTTCTGGTGCTAGCTATTCTTATGAGTCAATTATGGAAAAAGAAACTTGTAAGAAAGATGAAACAAACATTTTTTGATATACTGATCTTGATTGTTTATAACTTCTACTATTGAATTGTCTCTACATGGATATTATTTGCATAATAGTAAAACGATAGAATCAAAGGGGTTCTACCTTTTTATTTCTCTCCCAACCATGGAAGATAATTAGTCAATTATCTAATCCAAAGAGGGCATTCAGGTGTAAATCATAGAACATAGTTTTGCTTTTGAAACAAAATTAAAAAAGGAATATGGCGAAATTGGTAGATGCTATGGACTTGATTTTGTTGAGCTTTAGTTGAAAAGCCTCCTAAATGAACGCTTTCCAATACAAGGAAACCTAGGGTATCTGAATAGGTAATTTTGAGCCAAATCCAATTTGAAGAGATTCCTTCAAATCAAAAAGGAGGGGTAGGTGAAGCGATTCAATGGAAGCTATTCTAACGAACAAATCTTAGTAAACCAAAACAAGGCCTAAATTTTGAAAACAATGGCAAATCTTGATTATTATAAATAAATATGATTGAATAAGAATAAAGGAAGAGCCCTTTTCTGCTAGTTAAAGTTTATTATTATAGCAACAAAGCAATTTGGAAAAGGGAGAAAATCCGTTGGTTTACAAAAGTGTGAGGGTTCAAGTCCCTCCATCCCCAAGCCTGGTTTTTAAAGACCAGAATTATCATTGCTTAGGCTTTTTAAAGACCAGAATTATCATTGCTCTCAGATTGAGACAGTTCCTCGATAAGTTTTATGTATGTGTGTGTATCTTTCCAAAAAAAGGGAAGGGCTGGCCCAGAGTAGAGGACTTCAAAATCCTTGTGTTACCCCTAGTGCTGGGATAGCTTAGTTGGTAGAGCAAAGGACTGAAAATCCTCATGTCACCAATTCAAGTCTGGATCCTAGTACTTTGATGTCTTTGATATACCCTCCCCCTAGAAAATTAGAAGGATTATCTATCGGTTTCTACTGTTGTCTAGTTATTCGCGGAAACATTCTGTATTGCTTCATTCCCATAAATATGAGCATTTACATCTTAGCCTTAAAAAGTAAAGTGCTTTGAAAGGCTTGATGCGCTTACCGTGAATTTACCCAAATTTGGAAACAACGAGCTGAAATTGTTCTCTTACTTTAACCTTATAAGACTCTGATAATGCGGCACTAAATTTCCGAGTCAAATTCAAATATTCGCACGCAAAGTCATGTAAGACTGAAATGTTTGGGCTTTTTTCCCAATACTGAGATGTGTTACGTTTGAAAAAGGAAGAAGCCTTCAATAATTTGTTCCTTCAGTGCCAGGAAACCAGGGCCACAATGCACTTTGTGGCTCAGCAGTCATGTTGACGATCTTGGAATGAGAACTTGTAGATGGGAAACAGAAGGATTTTCCCATGCTTTGGGGCCACTGATACATCTAGAAAGCCCATAACATGGTATTTAAAATCAATTGATATATCTGGCAAGAGCGTGCACCAAGATTTGACGAGGTAGGGGAGATGCTTGCGATGGAGGCAAGAGTTTCATTTTTAATGCATTGAATTTATAAGTAGGCATTTATCGACAGTGATGTAGAAAGGGGACTTAATGAAGTAGCATTACACGACCAGATTTAACAACGGTACGATCACCACGCACATTATAGTTTAGAAATGTCACTTTGATCAAGAGCATGCCCAGTGCTTGTGTACCATATGTCCTTGGATATTAAGAATTGTCGCAAGTTGCCTTCTGGCAACCTGAGACATAAATTCGCATCAAAGCTATCATCAGAATTTTGCAGTGCAGTGATGGAATGTCTCAGAGCTAGGACATTCAATAACTCTATTTAAAAGCGTTAGCTAGTTCTCTGGTTTATTCAAGAAGAATGTGTGGGGTTATTCTGCACAGAACTATGAACAGTAGTTAGGCAGGATGGGACATCCCTCTCAGACATTTACCCAGGGGAAATATCGCAGCAACTGCATGACTTCAAGTATTCATCATTAAGAACCATAGCACAATGATCCTGGTAGACAAGCTTCAAGAGTGGACAATCTCAGAAGACAATTTGGCTAGTGTTTTCTGGGGCTGTGGAATTCAGAGCTATGGGTTTGCCTGATTTGCAAGGTCCTTAAATACATGTTAGTTTTTTCTAACATGAAATGCTCCCACAAGCTCAAAAGGAGCTACCCTGTTCTAGCAACTTGTAACAGAGTTCATAGATAAGTGTTGGGTCTAGAACAAAGCTCTCAGCACCTAAAATTAAATTTCACCTTCCTCAAGCATTGAATTTGGGTGAAGTTAAAAATATATTTCCTGCTGATGTCCTAATGATGAAATATGCAACAGTTCTAGCTTCGATTAGGTAGCACAAGCATCTATTGACAGACTGTGGCTAATATCCAGCAAGGTGGGGTTCAAATAAGGAAACCCCACGGTTTGGGACACGGAGAATGCTGGATGAGCAGTCAAGCGCCTCATCAATATCTTAAGTCTTATCGGTATTCGGCTTGCTGCATTCTAAGGAGCTTTTTCCACACCTGTTGTATTGGGCTTTATTACTTTATTAGGTTTCTTCAACTTATTTAAGTGGTGGATATTGTTAGTTTAGTTCAGCACTTATTTGCAGGGGTGAACATCCCAACGTAATGGCCAATTTTCCTGGTGTACACTATGATTAGTTATTGCTGTTAATACAATATAATTCCTTTTGTTTAAAACAAATTCCAAAGAAAAATAAAATAAGGAAAATACTAAATTATGTAAACTTTTGGACTGAATTGTGAAAGCACTTCCTCATTTGCAGTTTGGAATTTGGCAGTCGATGGTGATGGACTTGGCCACTATGCTCCCAATCTTCCCTGATTTTGCAGAGGCTGATCCATGGAAGGAACTACCATTTTGAGACACAGAATCTAAGAAGGTTCCAAACCTGACTTGGCAATGTTTGATTATGTGGGGAAAATCCTTGCTTGGATTGGGTATTTAAGCAGAGAATATCCATTCATTTAGGACAGAAACACATGGTGTTAGATTTGCTAAATAGTAAGTAGTTTTCCCCATGTGTTTTCTGTTGAAGATTTTCTGTCGCAGTGTTAGTTTGGTTCAAGGCTTGTTTGAGGGGAAGAAGACACTGAACTGTTGGCTGATACATATTTAATGTACTCTGTGATTAGCTATTACTATTAATACAATCTGACCCCATTTTCTCAAAATTAAAAAAAAAAGATAAAAAAGGAAGAATCACAGAATTTCTGATCAAGGAGAATCTTTTACCTCACGATCAAGTAACTGAGAATAAGAACCATGTATGCGTAATAATTCCACCTGAAACAAAATAGACTTCTCACCAATGTTTCTTGTAAACTGGCATTCCTGATTGTAAATCAAATCTTTAAAAATGATAAAATTATCGTAGTAAAATGAACTGTGGGAATCAGGATACGGATCCAAACCACTTTGTCAAACCATCCAACTGCCAGTGCAGAGGCAATCCCATCCCAGTAATCTGAATCATTCTCAGGAAACTATAAGTAAACCAAGCAGGGTTACACTAGAGCAATAAAATTCCATGAGTAAATAGAATATTTAAGAAATCTAAAAACATGATATGAAACAGCATTTTTCCAATTTGATTTTAAAATTTAAAAAAAAATCACATTAACATCTACATTGTTCATTTCATTACATATAAATTTAACCATACAGTGAAGTTTCCCAAACTCATATCTGTTTTTTTATAACCATCACAGCATTTCAAAACAACTTTGGCATTTCGGTATCCATAAGTATTGTTAACGTGTGCATTTCCAGTAAAACTGACAAAAACTTGCAACATACTAGTTGACAAACCAATGAGTTATTGTCAAGATAACTTAGAATACCCATTTCATCGCAAAGAGACTTTCATAGTCAGAATTGTGCTTAAACGGCAATTTCAGAAAGTATTAAACAGTTCAAGATAATAATTAAAAAGCTCTAGACTTGAAAGAATAAAAATCCATATTCTTTGAAATCTGGAAATACTAAAATGATTTTTAGGTATTAAAAATATAATATAAAGACTAGGGAGGGTGATCATAAAAGGTTTGAAAGAGAATGTGACTTTTCAACTGGAATTTAACTAATTAAGTATTTAAACCTGAAAAGTTTAAAAGATGTGCATTGATGTCAGGAATAGGTTGATACCATAATGTATGTGTTCATGTTCCTCGTTTCGAATTTTTTTAAAAGAGAAAATTTGTATGAAACCAGAAATGATTGCAGGTTGGCTATAAACTAGCAAACTCAAAGACAATATCAAGTGTAAAATCAACATGCAAAAATGAAAGAACATAAACATTTCAATTAACATCTTCTATGAACATGCAATTGACAAAATAGTTACGCAGGATCCCAGCCATCATACCAGTGTCATGTGTGTATTTAGTCCTCTAACTTCTACTACCAACCATTTGTATGAAAGATCTTTAAATTTTCACATGAACTTGTTAACAGTATTGAACATCTACTTTCTAAATATTGAAAATGATTAACACTGATGAGGTGTAGTAATCACTTAACAAAATGAAAATATATAGAAATTTCATTAGAACCATTTATTTCTGATATACATGACAGAAAACAATTCATTCTTTTCATTCAAGCATCTCTTTTAAAAAGAAAATAATGAGCAAGTGAAAATATGTTAAATTGGAAGTAGCTGAAATATAAAATACGCGACCTTGAATTTTGCTGGATGCTTAAGAGATTTGCGGAAACCAAAATGATGGTGCCACAAATTTGCTTCTACATTTTTATCTTTCATAACAGAAATTTAAAAGCCGTATCTGAATACTGTTTTATAAGTCATTGTTTACACAACTCATTTTTATCTAGATCCAGCAACTTTTTTAATAAACAAAAGTAGGATTTCTTTCTCTTGAAAAGAAGTATGGGATACATAGTTTTTCTTTTCTTGGTAAGAGGTTAAATGAGTATTCTTATTAATAATAAAAGTTTAAACAGATCAGTAGTATTTTTATGCACTGAATGTCTTATTGGTAAAATTTGTCCCTTGCTTCCAATGGGTCATAATTTCAATTCCTCACAATTGCTATAATGAGACTTTAAAAAATTCTCCAAAAGAGATGGTTCATATTTTATCTCTTTCTTTTCTTGTTCCTTTTTTTTTCGTTTTTCTTTATGACAATCCCCTTGAGAGCAATCTACAAATAGTGTAACATAATGCTGTTAAATGCCTGTGTGATTAAAATCCAGCTTCAAAACCCTTAAAGTTTCATAAGAACATAATATCGAGTAAACCATCATTAAGGTTTTAAGATTAACAAAAAAACAAAAGACACAAATCTACAAATAACTATGACTGTTCAAGTCATACAATACAAGATAGAATTGCCAAAGCAATTGGTGTTGATGTTATTGGCTTTTTTTTTCTAATGGACAGTTAAAGAATGTTGTATTACCTATAAGCAGTGATCAAAAAGTCTACAAAAAAGAGTGGAATCGACCAAACATATCCAATTTTTTCAGCCCAGTTATTTTTAAAAGATCGAACAATCGACTTTTTTCAAAAATTCACCAATTTTTACAAAATATTTTGAATAATTTGCACAAGGTTCTAAGAGAAAATTCATTTTAAACTTTTAGATCAAACTAATAAATTTATGAAAGTGAAACTGAAATTTTTACTTTCATTCACTGAGACCCCTTGGATCTATTAGACTAATTTCAGAATTCCTTTTGAGAATTTTTTTTAAAATTTAAAACTCAGTGCTACCTAGTAGAATTGAACCTGTAACATGGAGTTACTAAGCCAAAACCCTTACCACTAGGCTAACACCTCATTGTTTTCATATTTTATTGTTCTACTTTAATCTACTCCATCTTATTGAGATAAGGCTAGGATGACAATGATTGTTCTACTTTAGACTGATAAAATTCAGAGTGCAAGCACTATGTACATGGCTAACGACCTAGTTGCAAGAAATGCAATGGATTGCCAATGTTTTGCATTTTCCGTTTCTGCAAAGGAAACTCACTTCAAAACGTCATTGCTTTGGGTGTTTACTGTTCCTCACATATTAATATATTTTTCCAAGAAAACTGAAAGGTTTTCCAATAGTTACTAAATGAAATACATTTAAATTAAAGAGATCTCACCATAAACTGTAATTTCTTTCATAATATATGAGTTATATTGGTATTTCCTTTCCTATGTATCACTTATGTTTCACTTTTTATATGGAAATATTTAAATTCTTCTAGATTATTGCTTGGATTCTTTATGCCGTTTCTTTTCCGCAACCTTTTCCTTGGCCGTTTTCCATCATGTTTCTGTTGTGGTCACGTTGCTCCATTTCTCATTTTTGGTAACTATGGCTAATGATATGAGTCATTTGAAAAAAACATAATTTTTCACTAAAATTTTATAAGGTTTTACATTTAAAACTAGCAAAGGATTACAAAGGTTATGCTAAAACAGAATGCTATAATATTTTGTATCAATGACATATTTAACATATGTCAGTAGTGGAGAGCTGAAGGAACTTATGCACATTATCTTATGCTTGTATACTTATGAATCAGTTATAGTTTTATGTTTATCTGATTTGTGTTTTCTTCTTTCTTTTGTATTGTCTAAAATTTGTTATATAAAATCTCTTTAAAAGTTCATTTTGCATATTGCTAATTCTTTCCGATGACTTTAACTTTTTTTAATTTTCTCACTTTTTCAATCAGCCAACAAAATTGACGCTTAAACGTTTTAATCTTTACTTATAAATGCTAAAAGAAATGTGTAAAAAAAATATTGAAACAACAGAAAAAGTAAGAAACAGGATGAGGCAACATGAAACAAAAATATGGCATACAAAATATCCCAAAAAAATTAATACAAGCCAGCATAAGCATAGGAAAAGTAAAAGCTCATCAAAACATAGGTAAAATTTGAATATAACAAATTTTTAAAAAATATATTTTCAAGTGTTCTGTTTATTTAACATTGGGAAATACTAACATCCAATACACTTTAAGAAATGCATAACTCTTGGAATAAAATCAGGGTACTGGTCCCGCATGACATGACAATACCAAGACTTCCAATAGTAACGAGCAAGTAGATATGATACATTGCAAAGTACTTATCTAAAGTAAACATTTCACAGATTTTCATAGCATAAAAACCATCATCTAACTTTTGTAATAGGCATGTATGAATATCTCACCGAAATGAGAAACTTTGTTCTATAATCTCCTAGCTTGGAATCTGTGGTCATGCTTATTCTTGTGAAAGCCTTGTCATGATGCTGCAGATATTTTATTTAAAAAACCTTAGTCATAATAAGAAGAAGAATCTGCAGAAACAATAAGCAAAAAAAATGCAAGAATGACAATATCAAAGAATTTACGTTTTGATCCATTAAAAGACATTTCAGGGAGAATCTAAAGAACACGTAAGCCCAAAATTTTCAAGACTTTGATGGTAACCGATTCAAAAAAATTTGTTACCCATAACCAATCAACAAGACGTTCAGGCAACCAGGACAATGATTGCTGATCCACGTAAAAAATTTCCAAAAGCTCCCAAATTGCCTTCATAAGGCCTGCCTTCTCTTCTTCCTGCAGTTTCAGGTGAAATTTCAAACAAATCAGTTCTTGATAAACTTAAACAAAAACATTACCAATTCAAGTGACAATATCATTATAATGCAGACTGTCTGTAAATAATACCAATATAGTACAAGTTCGGCTCCATTAAACGGAATTACAAAATTATTGAAGTATGTGGCTGATAGCACTCTTTGGATATTCATATTTACGATATAAAGTGCAGATGAAACATCGGAGTCTTGCCTTGAAAGACTGATCACAATCTCCTTCTAACAATGATGAGTTCCTCTTAACAGGAGAAAGCAGCTTCATCATATTATGGCTGTAGTCCGTTACATGCTCCCACCTGAAGACATCAATTAGTTAACCAATTTTACGAAGCCCCGCAATAACTTTTCCATGCAAAACAGTACGTTCATGAGTTACAAGTTCTAGCTGCGTTATGAATTTACATCTTTTGGTGGCATTCAGGTGAGTTCCTCAATTCAGATCTTCTCGTACTCGGTTCCAAGACAAATAGCTCAATTCAAAAAATTTTGACATTTCTAGAGTTCTCCGTATGCAGTGCAAACAATTTCAACGTTGTTATTCCTTGCAACAAACGATGAACTAGAAACCTCGTCTAATGCTAAGCAGTAAGTCCTTGGATTAAATTTCAAAACTCGGACATAACATAAACTTTACCGAAAAGACCTAAAGGAGAACCGACATACACTAAACTCTTTTCTTAAAGTAAGAATGCAAGAAACGAAATAAACATCATGTGACAGCCAAAAGTAGCAAAAGAAACATCAGATAAAGTCCGGTACCAGTCGAGAGAATCGAAGGCGCCATGTTTCTGGCCACGGAGAAGGGAATACTCGGCGGCGGAGTTGTAACTAAGCCTTCTGTTTGCTGGCGTGTGATTATCCGGACCTTCAAAGCTTACTTCCACTACAGAAACTCGCGCTTCATCTTCCCCCTGCTGCTGCTCTGTACTGCTGCCGCTGCTGAAAAAGGCGATTCTGAGATTATTTCCAAGAGTCCAGCAAGGTGATATTCGAGCAGGCATTGTGGCCAAGCCATGATCGACTGTGAATATCGCGGATTCCCTACGCTGTGCTTCTTCGACATACGGAGTTACTGCTTCCGATAGTAGCCCTGGCATCTTCGCTCACGCCCTGCAACAATAGAGCAAGTTTCTGTTCCGCGCGTTCGCATTCAAATCAACAATCAATCGATCGCGTTTGCGTTTCTAAGAAATAATCGCTGATTTCTGCATTTCTCGGTTTCGATTTTTGTTGGACTAATAAGATTGCCCTACGGAAAGCTTGACTGCATCTTTTCCTTCTTTTAAAAGAATGCATGAATTCTCACCACGATGACTCCTTTTAGCGATTTAGTATACACACAAATTCACTGATGAGAATAAAAATTGTGAATATCCTAGAATCGGACCGTACGACTACATGAGCAACACTAATTTACCCAGCCTCTGGTTTCTATTACAATTTTAGCTTATCAGGTGTAATCAGCATTTATCGTTTCTGCTGGCTGCTTTATACCGATTCAATTTAATTTGATTGTTGGATTGCTTGCATATTGCTGGGCGTGTTTGGGTCACGACAGGATGGCTACCATGATGTCGGTAAAAATCATTGTCAATCTACTTTCATGGTTACAAATAGAAGTTTGTTGCACATTGGAACCCCAAATAACTGTTACATAGGTAAACCCCAGATTTAATAGAAGTTTATAACATAATGTTGCTTAGTAGAATTAAACCTGGGACCTACGTTACTAGGCCAAGCCCCATATCACTAGGTTAACATCTCATTGTTTTCATTACATGTTGTAATTCAATTATTGTGATCATTAACTTAAAATATTGATCATTGTAATCAAATATCTAAATAATCATATATGTGTAAGCACCAATATTTTTGCTAAGCTTTTGGGTACTACTCAAGAAAGATGCAATGAAGAAAATCAAATATGCACAAATTTCCAAGCAAAATTTATGTAGCAACATTCTACTATAGATCATCTCATCACTTTAAAATATCTTATTAATAGAGTAAAATTTACACTGCAACATTCTACTATAGGTCACCTCATCACTTTAAAATATTTTATTAATAGAACAAACAGTCCGCATAAGAAAACTTTTATTTCCTTTGTAGATTTCTCTAAAGTCTATGATTCCGTCATTTGAAGCAAGTTACTGAGGCACTTGAAAATTTTCAAAGTCCTTAACGCAATATTATTTGTCATCCAAAAACTCTAAAAATAGGTATGCATTCAATTTACAAATAGGCAAAAAAAATATTTAATAGTTTTGTTAGTTAAATAAAAATGTTCTCTTTCTCATAATTTATTTAGGCTTTTTTATTCATAACCTTAAAGAGTGAATGCATAAAATATCAACTCAATTTATAATTATAATTGTAAGTAGTCCCATCAAACTCATACTCTATGGTGATGAACAATGAGGTGTTAGCCTAGTGGTAAGACTCTTGATTTGAAAGCCTCGAGTAATGGGTTCAATTCTGGTGGGCAATGTTGAGTTATAAAGTTATAATTGAACTATATATCTTGGGGTGTACCTACATTGCAAATATTCCAGTACCAACACCCCTTTATTCTATGATGATGATTGATGAGCAGCAAGGTACGCCTACGCCCAACCATACGAATCACAAGCATTCATGTGCAATTCGGTCGAATTCCGCAAACTATAGTTACTAAATACAATAGAGATAAACAATGTGTGCGTGTTGTTCGTTCGTTGTCTTCCTAGTCCCACTTGTGGAATGCAATTGTATGGTTAAGTGTGACTACGGCATAAGATTTTTATTATTTTGTGTTTTTATGGAATTACTCACTTAGAACAAGAATAAAAGTAAGAGCGATTAATTGCTAAGTAAACTATTGTCTAATCTAGCCTAACACAAGTAACCGTTCCCACTTCTCGGACACATCCTGAACTTTGTGCAAACACTGTTGGGTTGTCAAACACTAATCGTTTCTAAGCTACCAAGTGTCACACGTATGCTCAAAGGGGTCGTGCTTGTGTAATTTAACAATTTGCTTAATTGATCAAAATTAATTACTACATAAATAACATTAATGTAAATTGCATAAAATATAAATGCATAAGAAAGAAAATCTCAACTGCTGCAAAGAATGAATCAAAGAGCTCATCTTTATTGCCAACACAATGGTGTGCTCAGGTACATCAATGCTTAAATAAAGATCCATTCACACTTAGACCTCCTGCTGCGGGCACTTGGAAAATATTCTAACTTTCAAATGGACAAACTACAAGAGTTTTGCTTCTTGATTACTAAAAACTTACTCCCAATTGTGTGCTTGTGCACAATATTTATAGACATAGGAGTAACCCTACGATATCGCATCTTGGGCTGCAATATCGTATACCCAATATCATGTACTCGATATTGCAGCCATCTCGATATTGGAGTGATAAAAAACATGATTTATCATACCCCCACGACTAAATGAAAACTCATCCTCAAGTACAAAAGAAGAAGAACAAGTCCTTTAAAAAATATAATAAAGGGTGTGGACTTATTTGACTAACATGCAAAGTGACACAGAGAAAACAGACAAATACAAAAGTGCCTGAGCATACAATATTGCAATGGTGTATAACATTGGGTGTTCATGACAATATGAAAGAACACCAACAGATCCAAAGAACATCCAACCCCTCTTGGTAATAGAAGAATGAGGGAGAGATAGAAGAGATCCAGTAGTCATGAACAATCTCTCGCGAGTGATATGGTTGCGTCCTCCTTGGTGACGACAGTCCCACTTCTTGTCCATGCTTTCCACAGCAATCGCAACAAAACCAAAGATTACTATATATAGTGCAATAGATAATGGTTGAGTACCTTGTCTCATTAGTAATTTTATCTAGCCAGGTTGTGATTGTGATAGATTGGTTGCTTGATGTTGTTAGTGGAAAGACTAACAAATGGGTTAAATAAGAGAAGCTATCCATATAATTCAGAAAAAGCTTAACACAAGGAGTACTGGAAAGAGGGTATTCACAACAATAAAAAAGAGTTAATTACAAACAGTTGTAAAAGTGCATACAATTGGATGATATGGATGGGGTAAATAAAAAGAATTCGATTGTAACAATGTATAAGGGTAAAGCACTTAACTTAACCAAACCAGAAGATATGCAAGTGCATCCTCCCCAAAGCAGGCACAGGCCTTTTATGCCCTTGCATAACTTCAAACCAAGGAGTCCGTGGGCACCATGGATGATTAATGGTTATGGAAAGTTAAGTACAAAAACCCAAAAGTAATTGACTGAAAAACTCGACACATTGAACTAGAACATTGAATCAAAACATGAAACCGACAGCGAGGTGAGACATGAAGAGGATATATGAATGATAGAGAGAGTGGAATGGAGTTCCTAGTTACGGTCACATACAATCCCTTGTGGAGTTTGTGATTAATTGACTTAGTAGGATCCTTCCTCAGTCCAAATGAAAACCAACCACTTTTAGTGACTTCGCATCGACATTCTAAGGCTAGTCCATCCCCTAAGACACAAGAATGCTCTCACAAAACAACCACTGTTCTGAATTAGAGTGAAGGTGGGAAGTGAGAAAGGGCCTTAGTTAGAGAAGACAAGACAAGTCTCATAACCAGTGCTTATAGCCCTTTTACTTGGTCTAAGGGGTGTGCTTTGAATTCCTATGTTTTTTTTTTTTTTGAATGGGAACCACACCATGCAAAGACCTATGCATTTTTTGCATTTGTTTTATAAGGGGTGTGCTTTGAATCCTCATCTTTTTTTTCTTTTTTTGTAATGAGGACCACACCATGCAAGGACTTATTTGACTTCCTATTATGAAATGATGTAGAATAATGAGAAGCTTACGAGAACACTCTTGGACACAAAAAAATAGAAAAACACAAAGAATACCGCATTCCTTTGAAGCCACACCTTGTCCAAACCTTTCATTCCTTCCTAATTTCAGAAACTACACAAGTCACCAATTTATTAAAATTGTATTAATGAAGAAGAGATTGCACACTTCCAAAACAAGGAAACCCATAGAGTATGTCGATGGGTGGATGATGTGGACTCATTGCCTATTACATGAAAAGAAACCATGTCCTAGTCATTAGTAACGACATTCAAAATAAGAAACCAGACATCAACAATCAAATTACAAATGAAGCATACCACCATCGAGTAGTGCATTACCATTGTACCTACCACCTTATTACTAAAAAAAGTAGAGAGAGATTGAAAGTAGAAAAAATGTAAAATAAAGAAGATGAAAACAAAAAGTTGTAAAACCAAAAATGGATGCCTATCTCCCCATGACTAGATTGAAAGGGAGAGATTCAAAAGATTGAGCATGGTTGTCCATCTAACAAGGTGTTTGTTGTCTTGAGCTCATGGAAAGGTTTTATTTCTTAAATGTTAACTAATTATTTCTTATCTGGGCTGTCAAGTTTGTAGAAGATCATGGCCCCTAATGAAAAAGTCTCATCAATGATGTAAGGTCCTTCCCACAATGTTTAAAATTTGGTTCGTTGGGGTACATATGTAGGATTCCAGTAGAGAACCTTGTCTCTTGGTTGAAACTTGACTTTTCTTATTCTAAGGTCATGGTGTTTCTTGTTTAATACCTTAGGCATCTCATTAGATGATAGCGCCATTAACCAATTTTTGTCTAGCAAGTTGAGATTCATTAATCATTCTTTCTGTGCTAGACTTAGATCTAGGTCAAGGTCATAGGTTGTAGAGAGTGTACGGAGCTCGAATTGGATGGGCAATGTTGGTAGTTTTTTGTACACAAGCTCATAGAGAGAATAATCTATGGGAAGCTTCCATGTAGAGTGATAGGCCCAAAGGGCATCATTTAATTTAATGCTCTAGTCTCTTCGGTATTTACTAATGGTACACGTTAAGATTTTTGTAATCTCCCGATTAGTAACTTCAACTTAACCATTGGCTTAGGGTTAATATGGTGTTGTGAATTTATGTTCAACCCCCAAGCATTGCATCAACTTCTAAAAAGTGGTACCTATAAAATGAGTTCCATTATCAGAAATTAATGCACAAGGTACACCAAACCTATTTACGATGTTTTATTGTACAAATCGAGCAGTAGTTGTGGATGTACAGTCGGTGACAGCTGCTACTTCTACCCACCTGGTACAATAGTCAACAACAACTATTATATATGCCTTTCCATTTCATAAAGGTGTGATGGGATCCATAAAGTCAATGCCCCAAATATTGAATGGTTTGAGAGGTTGTATCCATTGTTGTGGTCCCTCCATTCGAGTTGTCATTCTACCATCCCTTTGGCAACGATCATAAGCGCGGACGAATTGATGTGCATCCTTGAACATTGTTGGCCAATAATACCCTACCATGAGGATTTTTATGGCCATGCATCTCCCAACATAATGGCCCCCACAAGGACCCTTGTGAGCATCCTGAAGAACACGAAGTTGATCCATATTAGGGACACACCAACGTACCAAGCCATCGGGACAAACCTTGTAAAGGTTTTCATTAATCTCCATGAAACATTTGACCCAGTGAAGAAACTGTTATTTCTTTCTAGTGTCTAGCCCTTGTGGTAGTTCTTACTTAAGCAGATAAGTGAGGATGGTGTCTTACCATTTTAGTTCATCGGGCATTTATGCATTAATAGCACCTACAAGGAGAGATTCATCAAGGAATTGATTGGATAAAGGGCTCTCTTTCTCCTTGTCATCCCATCATAGTCGTGATAAGTGATTTCTGATCACATTATCCACACCTTTACGATCTACCATTGTGAGATCGAATTTTTGCAAAATTACGAGCCATTGTATGACACTGTGGCTCACCATTGGTTTGTTCATTAGAAATCTAATGGTGCTATGATATATATGCACAAACACTTTGTAGCCAAGCACATAGTGCCTAAACGTCTCTAAAGCGAACACCACTATCATCAACTGCTTTTCTGTGGTGGTGTAGTTTAGTTGTGCACTTATGATGCTCTAACTTGCACAATGAATGTAATATGGACGTTTTTGATCATCCATTTGTGTAAGCACTACCCACAAAGCATAATTTGATGCATTGATCATCACATGAAATGGTCTAGACCAATCTGGTACTTGAAGAATGGGAGTTTCAACAAGCTTTTTCTTTAACTATTTGAATGCTAATTCACATGCAGGGGTCTAGATGAATGATGCATCCTTCTTTGTCAATTCTACTAATGGCTTGGTGATTTTGGAAAAATTCTCGATGAATCGCCAGTAGTAGCGAATATGACTAGGGAATGACTAAACTTCTTTGATTGTTTCAGGTTGACAGGTTATTCCTTAGATGACCCTTATTTTTTTAGGATCCACCTTGATTCCTGCTTTTAAGATGCGATGCCCCAATACTATGCTTTTTTGGATCATAAGATGGCTCTTTTGCTAATTTAGCTGGAGGATTGTTTTGACACATCTCTTCAACACCTGCTCAAGATAGTCTAGGGCTTGCTTGAATGTAGCTCTATAGGTAGAAAAATCATCCATAAAAACTTCTAACCCACTACCGATCTGTTGTTGGAAAATGCTAAGAACTAATCGTTGAAATGTGGTTGGGGCATTACATAGACCAAATGGCATATGTCAGTAAGCAAAAGTCCCTCAAGGACTTGTGAAAGTTGTCTTTACCTAATCCTCTAGTGCAATTCAAATTTGGTTATAGCCACTATAACTATCCAGAAAGTTGTAATAGCTATGCCTCGAAATGGTGTCCAGCACTTGGTCGACGAAAGGCAATGGAAAATGATCCTTAAAAGTTGCCATGTTGAGAAGTCGGAAATCAATGCACACTCGCCAGTTGTCTCCTTTCTTTGGCACAATCATGAGAGGGCTGACCCACTCACTATCAGTGATGGGGTAAATGAATCCCACTTTGAGGAGTTGTTCAATCTCCTCTTTGATAATTTGTTTTAACTTAAGATTCAAACATCGTTGCGGTTGTTGTTTCGACTTAACAATGGGGTTAGTGTATATTTGGTGTTGGCATATTCTTAGATCTATCCTAGTGAGTTCAAAATATGACCAAGCAAAGGTTGCTGACCATTTTTCCATAACTTTTATCAAATTTCTCTTTTTTTCTATAGTAAGCTTGGCATTAATAATAACCGGCCTTCCATTTTTCAAAAATACGTACTCCATTCTAGCTGATAGTGTCTTCAATTCAAGGGGCTCTTGTTTAAAATTGTCAAGAATTTCCAGCTCATCCTAATTGACATCGTGATTTGCTCCTTCAGAGAGATGGTGATGAACTTGCTCGAGTTCATCCATACTCGCAACGTACCCGTACATTAGGCCCTCAATGGTTTCCATGCATAATGTACTATTGCTAGTATCAAGTGTCAGCCACTGAGTGCCTTCTTGTTTTATGGCTACTATGTACAAACATCTCTTGATATCAGCTTTTGGTACACTGCTTGCATGCAGAGATAGATGTCTACTTTACTAACCATAACTTCTACACACAATGGCACCTTGAATCACTATACGTGATACATGGAACTCTCTTCTTCTCGATCTTTCCGAATTCATTTTCTTTTGATATTTCCAAAGAAAGATCTCTAATGCCCATTTTGGCATCCATGATACTTAGCCATGCCCTTCCCATAATGATTGGAAAGTCCCCCTTGCAGTTCTCCACTTTGATTACTAGGAAATCGGTAGGATATGACCACTCACAAATTGTGGTGATAATGTCTTCAACCAGTTCTAATGAAATTATGATGGACTGGTCCACTAATTCCAGCCAGATGTTACTCTTCTTCAAAGGAGGAAGGTTCCACACGGCATACATCTCACGCAAGATCAGATTAACACCAAAACTAGAGTCAAGAAAAGCTTTGCAAGGCTCATTTCCAGCAATCTACAAGTAAACTAGGGGACTCTTAGGATCAACTAATTTTCTGGGTAGGTTACTAGCTCGAATCCAATCAAATATAGCATGTGTCAGCATTATAGTATGGATTCGAGAGGGATTTTGGTTTGAAAGGGACTCGTATAAAGAGGAAACAAAGGAAGATGAAGGAGTAAGGTTACCAACCACTGATGTGTCCGAGGGCTTTGGTGGACTATGAGGTCGAAAGAAGGATCTTTTTTTTGTTCATGGTTCTGGCCTGCTAGATGGGTTAACCAATTGTAAGTTAATAAACCTCATAGCATTTCTTTGCTATGGTTGTGCAGGCAATTCACTCTACATGGACAGAGCATGCGATAGTTGTGTAGGAGGTGGAGGAGTAGGTGAAGGGACAGAAGGTACAAGAGGGTAGTAGGTGGTATCCCTCCTTGGATAGGGTGATTGGTATGTTTCAGGAGGGTAGTGGTGAGATTGGTAAGCAGCAATATGACCAGAGGAGTCCCTTGGAGATGAAGGTTGCTGAATATAGTAACCATAGGGATCTAGTTGCCAGTAAGGGTATTATTGTCCTGGAGGTGGCAATGCCCATGATTGTGGTTGCTACCACTACTAGTACACTTTGTAAGGTTACGGAGGAGTTCCACTTGGATAGTATTGTTGTGGTTGATGAAATTGTTGAGGATTGCCTTGTGGATAAGGTAATCTTTTGGGCGTTTACCTTTGTGCAAGTCGTGGATGTAAGGCATACACCCCAAATTCCTGCAAGTGTGATACAACTGGACAACATCGCTTAGGATGTTCATATTGGCAAACATCACATCCACCATCATCATCTGAATTACTATTCGTAGCCATCTCTATTGCAGCTATCTTGCCTTTACCCTTAGATTTGGCATGCTTAGCTTCCTTACATCTTTAACGCTCTCACTCACCACCTTGCTCCTTAGACTCTTCAACACTTTTTAAAATAGCTTGAAACCGATTATCCATGAAGTCCCATAATTGATTAACCTTGGCTATAATTTCTGATTGCAATTTTTGGAATGGCAAGGTTTTCTGATTCACCACCTCATCTCTGGCCAATTTATCCTCACTGTCACAAAATTGAACCCCCTTTTTCCGAATAGAAGGATCCCTATTGTATTCTTCTAGACTTTCATGTTTTCTCAGCTCTCCCTCCTCCTTAGCTACTGATGAGCGATGAGGTACCCCTACGTCCAACCATACGAATCATGGGTGTTTATGCACGACTCGGTTGAATTTCGTAGACTGCAAGGACTTGCATACATCGAACTCTAGCTAGCAAAACCTTAGTTAGAATCGTCGTTGTCTTCCCAACCTCACTTGTGATATTCTAAAGCAATGGTTAAGTGAGATTGAGGCAAATGATTTTTATTGGTTTTCTTTCTATCTTTTTAAAGTCTAACTCTTTAATTGTAGGGAATGGAAAGTTGTGTAATTCACAATTATCTACTCTATCGCTTAACTCTCCCTAGCATAAGCAACTAATCCCATCTTTTGTGCACATCTTGAGCATACCCTAACCACTGTTGGATTACCAAACATTAAGAATCATTGGGTTACCAGGTGTTTGATATATGTTCGAGATGGTCGTGCCTATGGCACTCATAAAATATGAAAGGACAATAATAGTAAAGGGATAACAATAAAAGCTTCTAAAATTATTAAAGAGTTGAAATATTAAACTATTAAAATGCTTAAGTGATTAAATCCAAATGCTGCAAGGAATGCTCAAAAAGCTCATCTTTATTGCTAGTCATGCCAATGGGATCAGGTACATAGGTGCTCGAATAAAGAGCTATACACCTTTCTCACACCTACTACGGGCACTTGGAAAATATTCTAACTCTTACGGGAACAAATTACAAGAGTTTCACTATAATTACTCCAAAAGATGTCATAAATGTTGCAGTTGCACACATATTTATAGCGAGAGATAGACTCTGCATTAACAAGGTCACGTTAACGCATGGACAGATACATCGACGGGGTCATGTCACTGTGGCTATGTCAACGGGGCTTCGTTAACACGGCCCAGTCGATGTATCGACTAAACACTTCATCATTCCCCCACAACTATGTGGAAACTCGTCCTCAAGTTTATTACAATTTGGAAGGTATGAAGTTATTACAACACAACAATGAAACACATCTACATAAACACTAACTCTATTGACATACCAAGCTCCTGGGTGTACGGAAAAAATAAATTACAAAATTGTGATGTTTAGAGAAAAAATTGAACACCCTGCCACAAAATGCTAAAGTTGCTAGAGAAGGTCACACCGTCCCTAGTGGCAGTGATTCTGACGAGCCTTCACCAACTTCTAGTGCATGTGGCTATTGTGGCATTGATGATGGTTGCCCTGCAATAGTTGCAACTTTCGAAGACAGTCAAAAAGCCTCCAACAATGCCCTCATTTTATCTTCTTTGCTTCTGGGATCGTTCACTATCTAGGCAACTTCACCAATGTGTGCTGAAATAGGAACATCCCAAGGACATGGAAGTGCAGGAAAGAGTTCCTTGAAAGTGACAAACCAAGTAGCGAATGTTTTTTGTTCGATATCGAATGCTTGGATCAATGTCTACAATTGCTGGTAGTCTTTCATTTGTTGGGCCAAGTTCTCTGCAATTACACGTTGTCCTTCAAAATGGGTACGGAGAACATCGAGTTCCACATTTACTATTTCTAACTTTTGTTTTATCTCTTTATGTGTTTTGAACTCGCTCTCGTATAAAGAATATGAGGTGGCCACTTGCTTTTCCAGGTCAGACCGTGGCCTTTTAGCTATGAGCATAGCCAGGTTTGCATAACAGAGATTGGCTAACTCCATGTATTCTATCATTTCTTCAATTTGTAGCTCTTTGAGATGGATCTCAACCTTGTTGTAGGCATTTAAGCCATTGATGATGGGTTGTTACACCTTGCCTCCTTCCTAGAGCTGTTGGAGTGCTTGGTTTATTTTAGCCTTTGTGACTTAAATCTCTTTTTCATTTACTTTTTTTTTGCAATCCCACTTGGTCCCTATAATGATTTTTAACTCGTTCAAACTTAAGGGCCTCATTTTTCCAAGCAGCGATTTCAATTGCTGATTTTTGTCGTAAGGCTTGAACTTCCTCCATAGACAAATTACGATTTTCAGTTGCCAATCTCTTCACATCAATGTTTACCTTGGCTAGCTTCTCTTACTATTGACGGATGAAGTCTTTCATGTGTTGATTCTCATCACCAACATTATGTAGGCAATGAACTTCTGCAGTTAGCCTAACGTTCTCCTAGCGAACCTCTGCCAAGTCTTTGTTTAGATGGTAAGCATGGACGCCTATTAAGGACTTCTTAAAGATTGTTGACTCTCGCTCACCCTCAATCGTTTGAAGTTTGGTTTGAAGTTGTTGGAAAGCTTCATCCCTAGTGAGTCCATGGTTGAGAAGAGCTAGACTAGCAAGTTGGACCCTTAATTAGGCAACTTCCACCACCAAGCGTTGATGATATGCTTATGCCGCTTCAAGTTGCCCCTCTAAGATGAGGCACTTGCCCCTTGTTGAGAGCAGTTCTGACTAGGTTGCAATAATGTTTTCTAGAAGATCAAAGACATCGGGAAATGATTACCTAGTTCCCACTAGTTGGTCCAACAACTCTTTATGTTAGGATGCGTTGATTTTGCTACGCGAAGTTCTTACGGATGTCTGTACATCTCTAAGTCCATGTACATTCGATACAGGCACCACAGGTGCATTAAGGGTTGTAGCAATTGTGTTAGCAACCACTTCAGCTGCAACTTCTTGTTCCTAATGTTGCATTACTAGGATAGTCGCCCCCTCTCCATCCTCCAAGCACACAAAAAAGTAGTAGCATTTCTTGAAATTTCAGGAAATAATTGTTGGGTGGACATCGTTACTTCTTGGACACTGGGGTCAGTTTTAGCAGGCATTTGCATTTGGGTGACTGAAAACATCTACCCTGCTCTCTCTAGCAGACTCACTGATCAAGCCACTTGTTCAAGATGGCTTATCACAGGGCGATAGACTAAAGGATCTTCTCCTACACTAGTTCCTACTGATTGCTCTTGTTAGCTCAAGAGCAATTGTTGAGTCTCACATATGTGTTCTATGATTGTTTGCGAGCCCAACCTTGTTTTTTGCATAGGTGGTGGAGGTGGTTGCTACTCTTCCTTAAGTTGTGTTGTGGCCGGAGTCTTGTCTTTCATCATCTCCAGCCATGAGGTAATTAGGGCATGATGAAGTGTGTCATTGGCATTTCGTGTTATCCTTGCCCATTTGCATAATTTTCTGATTAGGTAGGGAAAGGGTAGAGCTCATCTTCCACGTTCATTTTTAGCAAATCTCTTTTCAATATCTAGGAAAAGCAACTGTGGAAGGTTGATGGAGAACTTTCCGCTTAGAGTGGCACATGCATGAGTAGAGAAGGTAGTAATCTTACTGGGTCTTACCGTTGGATTCAAGTGGTAAGACACAATTTTTGAATAAACCCTCTCTATGGTTGTTAGGGTGCCAAACTCCTTGCATTCTACCCCATAGGACCGCCTGATCCACTCCCCTTTTACCTTGAGGTCTACTTGTTTGGAAATCTCTACCATGTCAGCTTCAATCTTTGAAAACCCTAGAGCTTGTGTAATTACTTCGGTAGAGTAAGACACATGAATGTCTTTGATTCTTACTCTGGACCCTGGTTGCTGATTCGTCCAGGAGAGGTAAGTTTCTCCAAGGTACCATTCACCACTAGAGGTGATGATTGGCCACATAGGTAAAGTTTGCAATTGGGTTCGAACTTCTTCTGGTGCATTTTCTAGAAATAGTCCAAAGTTTAACTCCTAAAGGACCGTTTGTTGTAGCTCCCTTGACTTAATAGCATCAATACAGGCCTAGGTCAGGGTGACCTCAAGCCGTGGCACTACCACTGGTGTCTCGTCCCTTCGTGATTGTTCACTAGGGACATCCTCTTCAGGAATATGATGAATAGATTCCATGTCAGGTTCTTTGCGGAGGGGGCCAGTTGTGTGTGAGCCTTCTGCATGCTCTACAGGTTGTGCACCTTGTCTTCTTCCTATTCTCGGTCACTTGTCCCTTCGTTGGGATGGTCCTTCTCCCATTGGATGCCTCAGTTTGGGTACCATCTGCAGTCACAACATAACCATGAATTAAAATGTGTATAAGTTGCTCAAAATGGCAATCATACACCTTCCCATTTTGACCAAGCTATGACAATGGCACGTGCATCCTATTAGGATCCCCTGAGTATAGTTGAGGGGTTAGAAAAAGCAATAAGACATGAGTTGCAATTTATAGTGTTGTTTTTGTTTTTTCTTGTTTGTCCCTTAAGAGGTGTTAAGTCTTTGATAATTATCATAATTATAGACCTCACCCCCCCATGATGAAGAGCATACCTCTGGTTGTGAAAGGGTTGAAAGAATGGTTGGATTGGGACACACGGTAGAAACGTTTTGTGCTCAAAAAGAAGAGTTGACGTAGAAAAATTGAAAAACTCCCCTAGCATTATGAACAAATGGAAAAATTCCAAAGGCGCAACGATGGTATATATAGTATTTTTGCCATGCGTCGACAGGCCATGCAAACAAGGTTGCGTAAATGCAGGGGGATGCATAGATGGGGCCTAGTTGATGCAGTTGTGCTATGAATGTTGACCTACATTGACCATTAAAGAAAAAGTCCAAAGGGGTGAATTGGAGCATAATCATGGGGTTGATTTGAAGTTGCAGAGACCAGAGAATAGTATGAGTGAAAGAGGAAGGAAGATTGTAGCTAGAAAAAGAGTCGAAATGAGGAGAATATCATAGTATGGAACTTTGTGGATGAGGGACCGTGCGATGGTTAGCACAAAAAAAATCAACCAACCATATCAACAGGATATGAGATTAACAAACGAAACCAAGGGACATACAAGTGGGTCCTCCCCATAGCAGGTGGTAGCTTGAGTAGCCCTTGCATATCATCAACATAAGAGTCCATGGACCCCATAGTTAATTAATTATGACTACGAGTTAATACCCAAATCCATGAGAACTAGCTAAAGAATTAGAAGTTCTAGTAGAACACGATAGATATTCAAGACATAGAACCGGTAGTGAGGTGAATAATGGGAAGAAAATGATGAAGAGAAGAGGGAGTGAGATGGAATTCCTAATGTTGGTTACATGAAATCCCTTGGGAAGTGTGTAATTAAGTGACCCAGTAGGATCCATCCTTAGTCCAGACCCAAAACCAACTAGCTTCAGTGAGATCGCATCAACATTCAAAGATTAGTCCATCCGCTTGGGGCACAAGAATGCTTCCACAAACAACTACCACTTTAACATGAGTGAGCAAGAGGAAGTGAAAAAGGGCTAAGTTAGAGGGGACAAAGCAAGTCCCATAACTAGTGCTTGTAGCCCATGAGAGGCGGTCTAAGGGGTGTGCTTTGAATTCCCATGTATTTGTGTTTTTTTTCTATGGAACCTACACCATGCAAAGACCCATGCGTTTGTGCATGCATTTGGTCCAAGGGGTGTGCTTTGAATACTCATCATTTTTTTGAGTGATGAGGACCACATCATGAATGGACAAATTTCCATGTAACTTCCAGTTAGCAGAGGATATGGAGTGGTAAGAAGTCCGTGAGAACACACACTCGCAAGCAAGGGAATAGAATAGTATGAAGAATGTTGCATTCCCCTTGAAGTCACACCCTGTTCAAACCTTTGGATCGTTCTCAAGTCTAGAAACTACACAAGTCATGAATTAATTAAAGTTGTTTATAATTGAAAGGGATTGCATGTTTTCAAAATAAGAAAAATCATGGAGTGGGTGGATGGATGGATGACGTGGACTCATTGCTTGTCACATAAAATGAGAGTTTAATGTGATTGCCTAGAACAACAATGCGAAGGCAGAAGCTAGATATAATATGTGGACTATATCATCCAACCCATCGCAAAGAGAAACAACTGCACCAGTACATATTGTGACAATAAGATGGCTTACTAATGAAAAGTATAAAACAACTAAAATATAAGTGTGTGTGTATATATATATATATAAATAGATAAGTAAATAAAGAAAGAAAAAGTAAGTAAGAATGGCAAATGTATGAACGATGTTGTAAAACAAAAAGGTGTAAAACAAAAACTTGCAAAAATAGCTAAGGAGCCAGTAGAATTGGTTAGCATGGAAGGTGATCTCCCCCATGACTAAGTTGAGAGGAGGAGATTCAAAAAATGGAATGAGGTTGGTTGTGTGATGAGAGGGTAGTGGCACTGGTTCATTGGAGTTTGTGGAAGGGTTTTAATTGTTGCGTATTAACTAACTGTGTTTTTGTGGGATCCTTAGGTTTGTGTATAAGCAAGGCCTCAGACAGAAAGGTTTCAGAAACAATATAAGGTCCCTCCCACGGTGTTTGAAACTTAGTATATTGTGGTACATGTGTGGGGTTCTAATAGAGTACCTTATCTCCACATCAAAATGTTACCTTTTGAATTATAAGATCATGACGTTTTTGATTATAGCCCTTGTGTATCTCATTTGATGATAGGGCTACTAGTCGATTCTCATCTAGCACATTAGAGTTGATGAGTTGTTCTCATTGTGCTAGTGATAAGTCTAGATCCAAGTCACTAGTGGTAGATAATGTTCGCAGTTCTACTTGAACTGGAATTGGTAGTTTCCTGTACACTAACTTGTAAGGAGAGTAGCCTATAGCAAGTTTCCATGTGGAGCAATAGGCCCAGAGGGCATCATCAAGTTTTATGCTCCAATCCCTCCTATATTTGCTAATGGTCCTAGTTAAGATCTTTGTAATCTCCCTATTTGTGACTTTGACTTGCCTGTTCGCTTGAGGGTGATAAGGTGTTGTAAATTTATGTTTGATCCCCAAGTGTTGCATGAGTTTACAAAAAGTAGTGCCTATGAAATGAGTTGCATTGTCTGAAATGAGTGCATGTGGCACCCCAAACCTATTCACGATTTGCTGTTGGATAAACCGTGTGGTTGTGATTGAGGAATAGTCGGTGATGGCTACCACCTCTACCTACTTAGTATAGTAGTCTATAATGACGATGATGTACACCTTCCCATTGGACATGGATGTGATGGGACCCATGAAGTTGATGCCCCAACTGTCGAAGGGTTCTAGTGGTTGGATCCATTGTTGGGGTCCCTCCATTCATGTGGTCATCCCACTATTTCTTTGACATCGTTCACAGGAGCAGGTGAACCATTGTGCATCTCCAAAGAGTGTGGGCTAGTAATATCCCGCAAGAAGGATCTTGATGGCCATGCGTCATCTAGCATAGTGGCCTCCATAAGGACCCTCATGAGCATCCTGGAGGACGCGCAATGTATCCACATCAAGGACGCACCATCGAACTAAGCCATCCACACACACCTTGTAAAGGTGTTTGTTGATTTCCATGAAGTGCTTGGCTTTGTGAAGAAACTGCTGCTTCTTTTGATGATCCCACTCTTTTGATAATTCTTATGTTGAGAGATAGGTGGGGATGTCATTGAACCAAGTTGATCCTATGGCCATCTCCTTATTGATTGCTCCAGCGAAGAGGAGTTTGTCTGGAAATTGATTGGAGAATGGCTCCTCCTCCTCTATGCCCTCCCATCATAACTGAGATAAGTGATCAACAATCACATTCTCAGTTCCCTTCCTGTCTACCATAGTAAGGTCAAATTCCTGATGGATCACAAACCATTGTATGATACAGGGACTCACCGTTGGTTTGTTCATTAGGAACTGGATGGCACTATGGTCAATATGGACAAACACCTTGTACCTGAGCATGTAGTGTTTGAATTTTTCTAAGGTGAACACCATCGGCATTAATTCCTTTTCTATGGTGGTGTAGTTGAGCTGATCACCCACAATGCTTCAGCTTGCACAGTGGATATAATATGGACATCTCTGGTCATCCAACTGTGTAAGCACGGCTCCCAATGCATAATTAGACGCATCCATCATGATATGAAAAGGCCTAGACTAATTAGGTGCTCGTAGAATTGGAGTTTCTATGAGTTTCTATTTGAGCATTTAGAATGCGAATTCGCATTCCCTAGTCCACACAAACGAAGCATCTTTCTTTGTGAGTTCCACCAATGGCTTGGCGATCTTCGAGAAATTTTCAATGAAGTGTCAATAATAACCAATGTGGCCAAGGAATGATTGAACATCTTTTACAATACTTGGTTGACTAGTGATTCCTTGGATGACCCTGATTTTTTTAGGATCTACACCAATCCCTACTTGTAAAATGTGGTGCCCCAGAATAATGTCCTCTTGGACCATCAAGTGGCTCTTTTGCTAGTTAAGCTGTAAATTAGTTTCCACACATCTTTTTAAAACTTGCTCAAGGTGGTCCAAGGCTTGTTCAAATGTTGCTCCATAGGTAGAGAAGTTATCCATGAAGACTTCTATCCCATTGCCAATCTATTAGTGAAAGATGTTGAGGACAAGGTGTTGGAAGGTTGCAGGTTATTGTATGGTTAAGTGTGACTGCAGCATAAGATTTTTATTATTTTGTGTTTTTATGGAATTACTCACTTAGAACAAGAATAAAAGTAAGAGCGATTAATTGCTAAGTAAACTATTGTCTAATCTAGCCTAACACAAGTAACCGTTCCCACTTCTCGGACACATCCTGAACTTTGTGCAAACACTGTTGGGTTGTCAAACACTAATCATTTCTAAGGTACCAAGTGTCACACGTATGCTCGAAGGGGTCGTGCTTGTGTAATTTAACAATTTTCTTAATTGATCAAAATTAATTACTACATAAATAACATTAATGTAAATTGCATAAAATATAAATGCACAAGAAAGAAAATCTCAAGTGCTGCAAAGAATGAATCAAAGAGCTCATCTTTATTGCCAACACAATGGTGTGCTCAGGTACATCAATGCTTGAATAAAGATCCGTTCACACTTAGACCTCTTGTTGTAGGCACTTGGAAAATATTCTAACTTTCAAATGGACAACGTGCAAGAGTTTCGCTACTTGACTACTAAAAACTTACTTCCAATTGTGCACCTAGGCATGGTATTTATAGACCCGGGAGTAACCTTGCGATATCAAATATATAATATTGCATCTTGGGTTGTGATATCGCATACCCAATATTGTGGCCACCTTGATATCGGAGTGATGAAAAACACAATTTATCAATGATGTTATCTTAATTTCAAATATTAATTACTTTTGATAAATTTTTCCATATTGTTCAAAAAACTAAAATCATAATTTTTGGTGCATGTATAAGATGTACAATTTTACTATAAAAAATAAACATGTGGATATAACTTCATAATCATCATCATCCTAGCATTGTCCTAACAAAATGGGGTCAGCTACATGAGTCTTTTTCACCATTCGCCTCTATGAAGAGTTTTTGCAATTACAAATGGGATCAATGTATTCCTCAGAAGTGTTACAAGAGACATGAAAGACTTATTTGCTAAAAAACAAACATGCAAAAAGGAATCTATTCTAGCTTGGTATTTTCAAAAACAACTTTATCATGTCATTGTTCAACTAGTTATTCTTTATAGATATGTTGCATGAAGTCTATCTCTATCAAATAAATATTGGAAATATTTATTTGGATGACTCTTAATTTGAAAGCTCTAGGTGATAGGTTTAATTTTACTAGGAAATGTTGAGTTACAAAGTTATAATTGGATTATATATCCTAGGGTATACCTATGTTCCAATTATGTTGGAGTATAAAGAAAAAGCCCAACAATTTCAAGGATGTCTTTTCAAGTTTTTATCCTTACAACTAATCCTAAAAACCTCTCCTGTGGGGTAGGAAAAGGATCACACCTTATTATTGTTCATAAGCACCCTCACATATTTTCACTTGCTACTAAAAGGTTTATTGGAAAGAGAGGGATAAACTCGTTATAAAGATAAAAGAATACATCAATTAAAAATAATGAACAAATAAATATATAAGTCGAAGGCTTCCCATCATTGAACTTCAAAAATAAAAATAAATTAACATTGTAGAAAATAAATTAATCATTTAGCTTTGATGGAAAGCTTTATTAAACTCCTAAAGAGAGTTCATAGTTATGTTTTTGTTGCTGGAAAATAACTACACATCAAAGCTTCCAAATAGAGTAGAAAGCAAGTGGTCTAAGACACGTTCAAATGAGAATAAATGAAATAGAAAAAGCAAGTTATTCCCAAGAATGAATTCATTGATGCTTCATTTAAAGTTACAAATTTTGGATATTCATTTTCAAGCATGTAACAAGAAACTCAAAAACAAACCATGCAAAAATGAGTCTTCATTTTCACAAAAAGGACATTGAGGAGAAAAAATTCTCATATATTTAAGACAAGTATTGATAGCAAGACCTTAATCAAATGTTAGAACATCATTCTCAAGCTAATTTCCTCATTAGATTCATCAAAATCTTCATTACTTTCAAGCTATAGTTCAAATATTCATTTTCTGGCAAAAATATGAGCTAACCATAACCCATGGTCAACTGATGGTATACTTAGAAATAAAATACCTTTGTTATTTGGCAACCACAATCATGCCACAACTCATGGTATTATAGAATAAAATTCCCATGACTCATGATCCATACCAAATCAACACAAAAGTCATGAGCTAACAATGACTGTGATCCTATTAATTTCATTCTAGAGGACGAAGGCAACAAGACAACAAGTCTTGAGGTAACCACAACTTGATCACACACCCATGGTGACGCCTCCAAAACTCTATCATGACCTATGATTAATAGACCATAAGCCAACCACTACCTGTGATCAAGGTTTTTAGCACCATGAGAGATCATGACTTGACCATAACCCGTGATTAGGAATCATGACTCATGATCTAATAAATCACAATCAAGTCATCACTTGTGGTCAAATTTTCAAATAAATTCTTAAGCAAGGCTAGCTAATGTAGAAAGCTTAAAGAGACCTTACTTCTACTACATGCACATGTGACAATATATATGAGAATGCATGACCAACAATAACAAGTACGTAGTAAGATGAAGCAATAGTTTATGTGAAGACAAACATACACGACACTCTAAATAAGAAGAAGAAGTTATGAAACCTAAGTCACATAGGAGTGAAAGGAGCTTGTAAGTCAAAGACATTTATAGGCCAAAGATGATGATGAGATGTATCATGAAGAAGATACATGAAAAAGAGTATTGCACCTAACTAATCAAGTTCAAAAAGTATGTATAACACTCCCAAACAAGTGAGTGTTAAATAAGTCTATTCATCAACATAAACATTGACAAAGAAGTATGAAACATCATTTATATTGAATTCAATTGATGGAAACCAAAGCTACAAGAAAGTTATTATAGGTAAGGTCTATTTGCATAAATAATGAAAGATGAACTTGACAATAAGGATGGAAATAATGGTGAGAGAAAGACAGACAAAATGATCATATTACCATCCATTTTGTACAAAATTCCAATGAACAATGACAAGCTTCTAACTAATGAGTTGGGTAAGTGAAGCAAAATCCTTAGATGGAGGAAGACTACATGCAAGTAAACCTAGGGTTTGTAGTAGTAATGATAGAGCCAAAGAAAGAAGGGAATATCCATTTTATAAACGGAATATAAAAATTTCAAACAATGAAATTACTTATTATTCATTCTATTAACGGATGAAATAACTATGCAAGATAGAAAATGAATGCAAAAATATAATGAAATGAACATTCTAGAAAAGACATTGAATTTCAAATGACCAAAAACTTACTTATACATGGGCAATTTAACAAGGTGGTAAGTGGAACATTAATGATAATGATTATACGAGGTTAATTAACGGCTTATAAAATTGGAAAAAGTAAAGGAAAGATGAAATCTGTAATCTAACAAGAGAAAGTGGAAATTTGAAGCTGCACATATTGCAAAGAAGCAAGAGAATAAGTAGAAATCTCATAAGGTTAAAAAAGTGGCCAACAGGAAAGGGAAAAAGGTTGAAACCTTGAGTTGGAAAACAATGAAAATGACTAATGAATCTATGATTCAATCCTGGATAATCACCAATAAGTAGGAATTAAAATTCTTAGAATATGTATGGTCTAAGTTACATAGGTCAAGTTTCACATATTATAATTTAGTAGCGATTTTAGAGGATGTAAGAATTCCAATAAACAAATCAAAGAAATATTGGTGACATAATAAAATGTGAGTTTTGTGTATAAGCAAGAAAATAGAGAAATTGATTTTTCAATAAACAACGATACAATAAGATTCATATTTTAGAATAAAAATTTGGAATCTTCTTAAAGCTAAGTTATAACTATCTTAGATATATATATATATATATAACGAGGTAACAAAATAACTAAAAATAGAATCACTCATCCCTTCTCTGTTTCTCTACCACTTACCCAATTTAGTTTTCCCATCTCGGTCAAGTTTGTTCTGTCTTTGTTTGTTCATAGCATTTTTGAGAAAAAAATCTCTTGCATAAATAATGCTAAAAAACGCAAGGAGTGGTAAAACAAGAGAAGATATGAGTGTTTCTCTACCACTTACCCAATTTAGTTTTCCCATCTCGGTCAAGTTTGTTCTGTCTTTGTTTGTTCATAGCATTTTTGAGAAAAAAATCTCTCGCATAAATAATGCTAAAAAACGCAAAGAGTGGTAAAACAAGAGAAGATATGAGGCGATGGAGGGCGAACACAACACAGCTGCGAAGAAGGAGAATGCATTGGGGCAAGCCTTGCGAAACGTGGCACCCATGCTTCCACTTGCACTATCATCGTCGTGGCATGGGAAGCGGACAGTTGAAGCCTTGCTTCACCGAAACGTACATGGTATGGGACTTGGCCACATCCCCCAAGAACTTGAAGTTCACCATTGTCGCGAACAGTGCACTACTCGCTCTTCGCACGCTTGAGTTACACACTAAGCGGCGTCGTTGCTGCCTGCCAGCCATCCATTTTTGTTTGCAGGTGGTAGATGGTCTCGAAGAAATTAGTAAAGTCGCAAGATCTTAGCTAGATGGTTATCAAGCTTCAATACTTGTAATACCCTTGTTTCTTATGAATATTTGATTTCATTTATCATTAAAAGAATGAAATGCAATATGGATGTGAAAAAGTCAAAATTTCTAGTTACGTTTGAAGAATCTTATCAAAGATCTCTCAAAGACAAGAGGAGAGACATGGAAATTAAAATGAAGAAGTGCCAAATAAAAAGATGAATGAAGAAAAAATTGAAGTCATATTAGAAGACATCAGTACAAAAAGATCTATAACATGTCTAACAAAAGAGGATGAAGAAGATCAATACATGAAGCACTAGTAGCTCAATTAAAAATGAAGAAGGAAGGACAAGCTTCCTTTGTTAATAATGAAAAAGAGCAAAATCAGGCAATGAAGAAGAGTAAAGAGGTATACAACTAAAAGTGGACAAAACTACTTGTAGAAATGATGCCTAATATAGAAGTTGAGGTCATGATAAAAATGTTTCAATTTTTCATATTTTTTCTAGAAAGCAGTATTTGATAAATTTGACATAGGATATGGAGAATTCCTAAAATATTTAAAATGTTGATGTGTTGAGAGGTTTATGGAAGAGTCAATACATGCAAAAAGTTATGGAGGTGTGTCCTACATGATCCATGTGGAAGAATGCAAAAATGGTTCATAACCTACAAGGAGTAGTGACCCAGAAAGATGAAGAAATAAAATTGCTTGAAAATGAAAGGAATGAGTACTAAAAAACATCTAAAGTTTAAAAGAGAAGAAAATAAAAAACTAAAAAGCTAAATCAAACGAATTAAGATGTACAATTATTAAAGATATAGAAGAAAATGAAAAGATTAGCATAATGATTTAAGATATTATACAACAACTACATCAATGACAAAAGAAGAAGAAGAAGAAGAAGAAGCTACAAATCATACAAGTCCCACCAACTATAAGTCATGCTAAATCAAGACTCGTAGGAGTTTCCCATCCTTTGAGAAGAAGAAACTTGCTAGCCTTAATGCCATTGTAAAAAATTCCCTATATGCCACCTTCCCATTCCTAAATGGAGTTGTTCTATAACAAAGATGGTCTTTCTTTGTAATAAATAATGTAATTATTGTAATATGACCCAAAAAGATAAGTTGTATTAAACTCAAAAAGATACATGGTAACAACACACTTGTCTATTAAGGTGATATTTGAGGGTTTAACTTGAGGTATTTATACTTAAGAATTAGATGTCCTATCAACATGGAGTTGTCGAAGTTGATAAAGGCAAATAATAAGTGCTAGGTGAAATGGAACACGAAGGTGACTAGCCATTCCTTTTGGCAATGCTAGATTACTTCTAAGGAATGGATGCTGGATTAAGATAACCCCAAGAGACCCTCATATGATGACCCAAATAAATTATTTTCATTTTGATAATTTTTAAAATTTGTTTTGGCATATTTCTTATTTCATTTATTATACATATTGTCAAATGTTACAAATATTTAATGTTTGTTATGACATTTGGAAATGGGATGTCATAATTAGTATAAGAGAAAATCAAGACCTAGGGTCAAATAGAATCAAGGACTGAATACAATCAAACGATGAACTATAAGCCATGATTTAGGATAAATCATGAATCATTATCAAAAGTGCATCATGTCCAAGATAAACCATGTTATTCAAGAAGATGCATTTTCATTGACTTCTCACAATATCAGTGACTACACTTCTATGAGATCCAATGGTACTTAAATGAGGATAACATTGATCTAGATAGCTCTTATTCATCTTGTTACAATATAAGATTTTCTCCTTGGTTACCTAAGGTAATATGTTTATCTCTTTTACAAGGTTAGAATCCTGTAATCAAGTCTTGTGGGACATTGCTTTGTTATTCAATTTTATCATCCTTAGAATACTTGAATCCCAATAGCTCAATATTGCATATACTTATCTACATTCCAATCATTGGTGATCATATGAAAGTCAAGTTACCATAAGATCCCTCAACCCTATTTAGCTAGTAAGGGCCATTAGTAAGGAGTTAATTAGGAAATTGATACTTAGCAAATAACAATAAGGGCTTTCACATTGTTAAGGAGGAATGAAAAGACCAAGGTAGTAAGTCCCTCTATGATTTTCAAAGTTGTTTGGGACTTCTCATCAAAGGAATTCCACATTTTTTCTATCTTAGCCAATATTTTAGTGATAGATTTCTGTATTAGTAAGGTTTTTCTTTGTACGACTTCATCAAGCAATGTCTCCTCATCTAAGTCACAAAAATGTACCTCCCTTTTACGAATGAGGGATCCATTTTATACTCTTCTACACTTTCACACTTTTTCAGCTCTCCTTCCTCTTTAGCCACATGATCTATTAGCATTTGAATTTGATGAGCCCACATCTTAAAAATTCTTCCTTGGACATAAACACCAAGGGTTTTTCTTATTTCATTTCTAAGCCCATCTATGATATGATGAAGTTGTTTCCTTTGGAGTATCCATGACCTAGGCATCGGTGCAATAGAGAGTAGTACCTACCCAGGGCTACATCCAAAGACTTATGATTTCCCTATTTCCATCCTTAGATTTATCTCTATAGGTTAGACACTCTAGGGTACAAGCTCCAACATAGTACCCCATTGGCAAATGATTTCCAATTCTAAGGAACGATACTAGCTTTTTACTTCCTTAGTGAGCATCCTTGGGAATAATTTTAGTGTCTACCATTCGTTCTCTATGTTTCGCAAGGTACAAGCATCATGAAAGGCTTGGAGATAATTTTATGGATCTAAATTATATCCCCCTTCAAACTTGGGAATGTTATTCATATTGAACCTCTTGATTGTACTATCTTTTTGATGCCTTGTCGGAATTCTTACTACCTCTAAAATGTTTAGCATGTTCTTGGTAGCTAACAAAGGCTCATCATAGTAATAATAATCACAATTGTCCCTTTCATAGCCATGATTTCTATGATGAATTTTGTTATGCCTTCAGTTTCTATGATACTCCTCTCCCCTTTATGATTGTTCTTGTTCTTGTTCTTGATCATCTTAGTGGGATAAATGAAGATTTAAAGGTTAACTATTTAACTACTTATCTATTCTAGTGTTTAACTATCCTAACATAAGTAGTTGTTTCCACTTGTCATACACATCCTAGTATTAATGCTACTGGATTACCAAGTGGTGCTTACTAAACATATGAAATGACCACTACTAGGATTACCAAGTGCTATACGTTATGCTCGAAGTAGTCATACTTATGTGTTCATGATTAAATGCACTAATTACTTAAGATGAGGAATGTAAAGTGCATTAAAAGTAAAGTGCAAATGAGAAAGATTAAACTATTCAAGTGTTGCAATGAATGTTAGAAATCTCATCTTTATTGTCATTCATGCTAAGGTGTTCAAGTATATGACACTCAAATAAAGATTTGTACAATCTTTTTGATTCATACTATAGTCACTCAAAGGAAAATATTCTAACTCTAGAGAAATAAAACTTTAAAAGCTTCACTACACTATGGACTTAATGTGTCATAAATGCCATTGGTACATGCATTTATATAGGCTTTGCCTACATCAACGTCGATGATGCTGTGTTGATGTAAAATGTTTGATGATGCTTCATCAAATTTTAATAAATAAATAGTCATTTCCAACATTTTTAATCTAGTGGTGATGTTATAATAGCCATTTGGGTAGCTAATAATTAGGTGATAGTTTAAATCATGTCTTATCAAGTATGTAACCTATATCAACTAATCATGCCTAATAACGAAATGGTTATGACTAATAAATTTGACATTTTTTTTGGCAATTTTCAAACTTAATATTAGGTGGTTGATTTATACTTACAGTTGAACATAGGCAGTTAACTCCCAATTGGTCATTAGTTACACTATCAGAGTCAATGTCCTAAGGAGGTTCGAATGATCACTAAGAGTCGGAGAAATAAACTTAAATAATTACCAACCCAATGAATCAAAAAGTTGGAGAATTAGTTGGTAAACTACAAATGCAAGGAAGATTTATACCTATAAAGCAAGTAACTAGATCATTTGGCAAACATTGATCATCATGGAGAATCATAAACTTATTCCTTTAAGGCGTATGATACCTATAGATAGAAATGATTAAGGAGAGAATTTAAAAATGATTACAAAGATGACAACATACAATGTGCTTGTATGGTTTCTAGCCAATGAAAGTCAAGATCCACTATGTGCACCATGGACCTTGAATTAACATGTATACCAATACTCACATATTTTTGTAGAATTATAAAATCTAAATATTGATGTCTTATGTCTAAAAGAAGTTATGCCAATGGAATTTTTATACTAACTCCAATCCAATTTCCAAAAGCTAGGATATGAAGATGCCTATAAGCAAAAAGGTTCTTGTGGTGGTTCTTCCTTTGAGCCATATAGATGAGCTTATTTTAGGAACCACAATAAGGACAATTACATGAGCTTTTACAAAGAAGCCAATTTCAAAAGTTTGAATGGATATTAGAAAACATGATTATTTAAATTCTAAAACTTCTAGTTATGGGAATGAAAAATGATCAAGATTACAAATAAGCCATATGACATTATCATTGGTACTTAAAATGTGGTGATCAAGGAGATATCTGTGTATGGTCGACCCATATCTGATTACCAAACTAATATGTCCAAGTGTTAGACTTTGTCAAAGTGTCTTACTTAATTAACTAGATCAAGAAAAGTTTGAAGTATAAGTTATTCTGAACCACTTTTAACCAAGTGTCATTTATCCTCTATGAAAACTTCAATGTATGAGCTAGAAGTGTTGTTCATCACTTCTTAAAATACAAATATGTGAAAGAGCCTTTAGAAGAGGAGCTTGATTTAAAAAAGAAATTTTTCTCAATTCATCATACAATCCCTTTGGTTAGTGCATGCTCCACCTACTTCAAATCCTTAGGAGACAAGTCAAATTCCCAAATCCAAGAAGAAATGATGCTAATGAATAGTATTCATCAAGAACCATAATTCACTAATTTTTCTAATATGATTATTAAAGATGGTTTGACATCCCTTTTCATTGAGACCTTAGACTATATTTGGTATGATGTCTGATTCTTCTAAGTTGCTAAGTTATTGTAGTAAATTTCTAAGGAAGAAATTGAGGAGCAAGATTCAGCCCTACCATCTTGAATAAGACCCTTCAACTATATATTCCTTATGGTTGAATTATGACTACATTCTTTGATCCTAGAGATTAATGAAAATCAAAGACTTTTATTAACGTACTTCTATTTTTTGTTTTCTATTTTCTCTCTTTCATTTAATTTGTACTTTCTAAATTATGTAAGTAAAATATTTTAGGGTAAAACAAGTGTAAAAAATAATTTTCCTACCTTCACTTAGGTAATTAAAGGTACGAGTTTCACTTCATGTAACCCTTGTTAGGACTGGTGATTGGTCATTGGTAGACCTTTAATTCACCTATTATCAATACCTAAAAATTGAGCTAAGTGATTGATAAGATAAGATTTGTTTTCCTAAATTTTTTTTTCAATTATATTTCATTTGTAGAATAAGTGGAAGAACTTTAAAATATTCAACCCCATTTCAAAAATAGAAATTAAAGCAATGAGACATTGGAGGAAGGAGAGAGCACTTGATCATGGAGATGATTCATTAATGTGAACTCATTTGAGGATGAATGAAACATAAGGGGGATAGTTTTTTAGATTTCCAATCCTAAATAGAGTTGTTTTGTAACAAAGATAGTGTTGCTTTGTAACAAATGGTGTGAATATTTTTATAAGACCCAAAAGGAGAAGCTGTAATAAAGCTTGAAATGGCACATGTTAATAATGGACATGTTTCTTCTGGTAACCTTTGAGGGTTTGACTTAAGATATTTAAATTAGAGGTCATATCACCGTGGAGGTGTGGTAAGAATCTTGATTTGAAAGGTCAAAGTTCAATTTTTCTAGGTAATGCTAAGTTATATATCTTTTGGTATAGCTATATTACAATTATTTTGGGATTCCAACATGCATCCTTCTCACCCTTCCAAATTGCAAGTGTGTGTAGTAAGGTGAAAAAATAGTTCATGTGAAGATAAACATACATGACATTGTGCATGTAAAGAAATGATTATGAAAATTGAGTTACATGGGAGTTGAATAAACCTAGAAGTGAAAGATCCCTGTAGGCTAATAATGATGATGAGATGGGTTGTGAAGAAGATGCATGGAAAAAAGTATTACCTACACATGGAAATTAATAATCCACATTATCCAATCAAGTTCAAGAGGTAGGTATAACACTTTTGGAAGAGTAAATGTGAATCAAGTCTAGTTGTCAAGAAAATTACATTAATGAAGAAGGATGGAAATTTCATTCATGATGAATACAGATAATGGAATTTGAAGCTACATGGAAGTTGATGAATGTGTGATTTATTCGTATGAAGAATAGAAGATGAAACCTACTAATGAGGATAAAACCCATGCAGATAGGAAGATAAATGAAATGACCATATTACCATATTTTTTGTATAAGATCATGGTGAAGAGTGACACGCTTCTAACTAATGAGTTGAGTGAGCAAAGAAACAAAAATCCTTAGATGAAAAAAAATTACATGGAAGCAAACCTGAAGTTTGTAGTAACAATGATTAAGCCAAAAAAAGATAGGAATATCCATTTCATGAATGAAAGATAGAACTTTCAAATAATGAAATAACCTATGATTCATTATGTTAAATGATGAAATTAGCAAACATACCTAAAGAATTATGATTATAGTTTGATAATAATCTTGGCAAGAAAAATATTTTATCCTTGTGATTAACTTTTTTTGGGAGGGGGGGGGGGATCTACTGTGTGGTGTCAAAGCCAAAATATATACATATTAAAAATAAAAATCTAGAGTACAGAAGTAGAGGAGTACTACATAGAGGAAAAACCTCAAATCAATAAAAAGAAAAGGGCTAGCTATTTTGGAAATGTCTTTATAGATTTTCATCCTTACAACCAATCCTAAAAAACCTTTGCTTTAGGGTAGGAAATTGGAAATTTTATGAAAAACTTAATATTGGGTGTAGGAGAAGAAAGCTACCACCCTATCAATCTAATCAACATTTTCAAAAGATATTATCTCTATATCTTGATCAATAGTTCTAACAAAATTATTAATACTTAAAATATTTTGAACATGTTGTTCATTCTAAAAATTTGGCATGTAATCACAGATAGATATACTTCCTCAACATTTTTTGTTATGAACCAATTGAAAACTATCTAATTTAATAATAGGATTTTATGAAACTTGAGGAACATATATTTGTTTCCCCATAGTCATTGAAGAATTTTTTGAAACTAATTTCATTGAAACATTTTTGGAAGATACATTCTATTAAATAATAGTAAAAGAAAGAGGTAGGTTAACTGTTGAAACATCAACAAAAGAAATCATTATAGGATTTGTAGCATCTAGAGAAAAAACCTTAGCATGCTCTATAAAATTTGTAAAAGAAACCTTAGTAGCATTTATAGTAACCTGTTGCTAATGTGCTTACATTGCTGATGAGTAGTGATGTACCCCTATGTCCAACCATATGAATCACAAGCATTCACACAAGATCCGGTTAAATTCCATGGATGGGACTAGTTGTGGCATTTAGATCATTATATCTTGATCATAGTTTGCTATGTTCCCTCTTGGACTAGTGCTTTGTTACATATGGTTTAGTCCAAAGTGAGGCATATGATAATTGATGTTGTTTTGGCCTTATGCTACTCCTAATTGATGAGACGCGACATGCATAGTGCTGCGATATTGCGTACGCGATATCGCGGTCCACCGCCATATCTATAAATAAGAGGCGGCACTCCCCTCATTTCCCAATCCTGGCTAGAAGTAGCAAAGCTCTGGCAGTTTGAACACTCCAGAGTTAGAATTTTTCCCATGTGCCCGCAGTAGGAGTCCTAGAGTGAACGGCTCTTTATTCTAGCAACTTTGTAACCTGAACACAAGTTGTGTATGGCAATAAAGACAAACTTGATTGGATAAACCTTGCAGTACATAGTTTTATTTTATTGTTATTTATTACTTTCCTAGTGCGCACGAGTACGACTTGATTACGAGCATCTATGGATGTGTACGGCTAATCAAGGAATCGGCTGCTCGTCGCAACGCGTGAGTACGACTTAACTACGAGCATTGTGACTGCTTGGTAACCCAGTAGCGTATTGCAGGATCTGCACTTGGTAATCCCAGTAGTAGTCCAATGTGTATGGCTAGTTAAGGAATCAGCTGCTCATCGCTAAGCTAGAACGTGTGATAAGTACGGCTTGGCTATGAGCATCCACGGGTGTGTACGGCTAGCCAAGGAATCGGCTGCTTATCACACTTAAGCTAATTAGGTGCCTCAGTACGACCACTTCGAGCACGTGCGTTACGTGTGGTGATCCCAGTAATGATTAGCGTTTGGTAGCCACAGTTGCATGGTTCAGGGTGTGTACGGTAAGTGGGAACGGATGCTAACGTTAGTTAATTTAGAGTTAGGACATTAGTTAGAGTTAGTTAGTTTCTCAACCCTTTCCCTCATAGCTTAGGAGATAAACTGAAAAATACCAAAAAATCACATACCTCAGACTTGCTTAACCATACACTGTGACACATACAAGCAAGCCTGGGAAGACAACGAATGATTAACCCCAAGTGTTTCTTGTGGCGTTAAGGCATTTAGTCTGCGGAGTTCGACCGGATTGCGCGTGCACGCTCGTATTCGTATGGTTGAGTGTAGGGGTACCTCGCCACTCACCACTAATGATAAGAAAAAAATCAATTATTTAAGCTAATTAATAATGAAAAATAAAGTCTAAACTAGCCTAAGTGCGATGAGTATCCATTCCTAACCTTCTGTACAAGCCTTGGACTTCATGTAACTAGCACTGAGATTACCAAGTGTACCATTACTAAGCATACCAAATGATAATACTATTGGGTTACCAAGTAATTACACATAAGAGTTTGTGATTAGTCATACTCATTCTACTTAATGATAGAAAATGATAAAGAGTAATAAATGATAAACATTAACTAAGGGAAACAGTAAGCATTTAAGTAATTAAAAACAATAACAAAGCTAAGTGGATGATGCAATGATGGAAGTAATCTTGATCTTTATTACCGAACATGTAGCATGTCCAAGTATGTCACACTGAAATAAAGATGTTGTACAATCACTTAGCATTACACTGCGAGCATGCACTGAAAAATAAACTAATAAAATTTTGACTACTTCTAGACCTTTCTACTACTAATCGTGCATCCAAGTGTGGTATTTATAATCTAGTAGAGAGGAGGCAATCTTAGATCCCCAACATCGAAGGTTGTGCCATGATATCGGATACTTGATAACATGGCTTAGATATCAGAGCCCTACAAAACATGACTCGTCATACCCCCATGACAGCATGAAAACTCATTCTCAAGTTAAACAAAATGAGGAACAAATTATTTACAAAATATTGGGAAGGTATGGGATTATTGACTAACTTAAATAAACACACAAATTGACTCTTCCATGCTATGGTGGTGTTTTGCAAAAATGGGCACAACATGACAAAGCAACAAAATCGAGGAAGCTTATGTAGTTCTCGAAGGTGGTGGCTCTTCCATTGGTTGCTTCCCTTTGTTGTCAAGCTTTTAAAATTTGTAGTAATTTAGGAGCTCTTGCAAGTTCTCCTCCTCCGTTCTTGGGTCATGTACTATCCAGGTTGATGATCTAATGTGTGTTGAAACTAGTACATCCCACGGACACAGTAGCTACAGAAACATATGATTCACTTTCACATACCATGTTGTGAATTGCCTCTATTCCTCTTTGAAAGCTTTGGCCTTTTCTCTTAATTCATGATAATCTATTGATCTCTTGGCCAGGTTCTAGGCTACATCTCTTTCCTCGTGGTAGTGAGCCTTAATTTTTTCTAATTTTGAGTTTTCCACTTTCAGTTTTTATAGAACATCTTTCCTATATGCAAACTCTTTTTATATAAGGCATAGGTGGTTGCTACTTGCTATTCCAACTCATTTTTGGGCCAACCTACTATTAGCATGGCAAAGTTAGCATAGTGAAGTTTAGCTAATGCCATGTACTCTTTCAAATCTTCAATCTGCAGGTCCTTGTTCTTCACTTCCACTTGGTGGACTAGGGCATAGCTATCCAAGATGGGCTGTCAATCAGGATTCTGTGCTAACATGAAATTGATGCAAGCCTTTGCCATTTAGATTTTTTTTCATTAATCTATTTGTACATGCCAATATGGTCCCAGAAGTGCTTCTCATGCTTCTTGGCCTCGTTTTACCACATGCTTATCTCAATTGTAGACTTTTAATGTATTGTGCACACCTGATCCATTGAGAGGGTTTAGTTCTCTCTGGCTAATCTACTTATGTCCTAGTTGACCCTCACCAGTTGCTTCCTCAACTAGTGGATACTTTCTTTCAAAATATTTTTATGTTTCTTGACAGTGGTAAACCTTGCATTATTGGTAATAAGTTGCTTCTTTTCTTCCTATGAAATGGTCAATTCCTTCACATGGGCATATGCTTGGGCTTCGACAACTCAGGCAATCCAAACCACTTTCTCATTTTCTTATTCAGTAGCTTTATTTTGTTCAAGTAATCAGCCCAGCTGCTCTATTTAAAATTGCTCCAACTGGTCAGGTGCAATGAATTGGGAAGCTCTTATTGCAATCTGTGCACCTCTACTTCTGCATGGTCTACCTTGGTCTATGACATAATCAATTTTCCTTTTGTCGATATGAGGTTGGATTGTACTGTAATGACATCACTAGGGATGTTGAAAAGAGTTGTCATAACTTTTCCAGTTTGCAACTATTTTTCAAGCACATCCTCATGGGCCATCAGAGTGATTGAAGTCTTGGCTAACATTTTTGCATCTTTGGTTTTGGTTAAGTCCATCAAGGGCACAACAACCACATTAAAAGATTCTTTAATGTGGTAAGTGATAACTTCTACTATGCCTACCAAATCTTGGTGCTACATGACCACGACTATGACACCTTCTTTCTTTTCAAGCACCACTTGAAAAGATGTGGCATTTCTAAAGATCTATTGTAACCACTGGGCTTCTCCTCATAATTATAAAGAAATCTACCCCCTTAATGGATCGACAAAAACTATAGGCTGAATGACATCATTTATAACTTGAAAGAGGTTAGATTCATCCCTACTTCCCCAATTGAGAGTTTCAACAATTCTTTACAAGTGGTTCATTGTGGGCCTATAATCTTGTGACGGTGGTAGTGGAACTTGCAACTCTTGCCATTACTTTGGTTCTTGCTCTAGCTTCTTTTGTAGTTCTTATTTTGGCTCCTTTTTTGGTTCTTATTCTTGTTTGTCACCAAGGTCTTTCCTTGGTGCTACTGGTTTGAGCAACTCAAACAATGAAGCATTTTGGGCCCTCTTGGAAATGTCATTGGTGTAACCCAAGATTTCAATGTGCTTGCACAACTTTCTAATTAGGCAAGGAAATGGAAGTGTTTGCTTCCCTACCTATCCTTCCTCAAACTGCCTTTGAATCTCCATGAAGGATAATTGGGCAAGGTTGGCATTGTATTTGTCCATCAAGATTTCACTTCCTATTGCCATGTAGGTTGATATCCTGCTGAGCCCTTTCTTCAGGAAGATGTGGTATGGACTAATTTTGAAATAAATCCTCTCCTCCAGAGTCAACTCGTTGTATATTTTGATTTCTTTGTTATATGCTTGCTTTAGCCATAGCTTTCTGGATTTTGCATTAGACCTTATGAACAATTGCACTACCTTTGCTCCCACATTTGGTATGTTTAGATCCTCTGCAATGGCCTTGACTAAAAAAGAAATAGAGACTCTATTAATGTTGATAGTGGTGTCCCCCTTTTTATTGTGCCAGAATTGGTATGTCTCACCGAAGTACCATTCCCCATTTTTAGAGAGGATGTGCCATAGAGATGATGCCTGAAGTTGAGTTTTGATTACCTTAGGGACAAATGCCATGAATGGCCTAAAGTTCATTTCCACGATGATTGTGGTCAACATGGATCACTCTTGCACTTGAGCCTATGGTTTTGTAGGCTCTTCTTGGACAAACTACCCTATAGTAGGAGCCTCTTGATGAATGCTAAAAGACTAGGTCTTCTATTCTTTATGCTTGGCTAATGGGTCTTATTTTCCTTGTCAGCCTTTGCCACCTCTCAGGCATTTTCTTACATCCTATGAAAGCCCTTCTTGCCCTCCTCTTTTTGGGGCCATTTGCAATCAATCAAGGATTTGGTGTTACTAAGGTGTTTTTTATTTATCATCAATAGGTTTATACCTTATTCATGACCTTAATTTAATTAAGTTCTTAGCTCATGTGATTACAAAGTTAGAAAAATTTCAAGAAAAATGTCCAAAAAGTATTAACTTCTTTTATGACCCTTCGCAGTTAGTTTCTTTTCCCTTATGTATGGCTTATAATGATGGTTATGATTCCTTCGGTAAAAGAATTAGACATTCTAGCATACATATGATTGATTATTTATTAAGATACTTGAGGTTTTTAACATTCTTAGCCTTATAATACCTTTTTGGTGATAGAAAATTGCAAAAAATTGGTGCAAGTTTTCCACACAAGAACCCTCCCCAAACTAAATTGAACACTCCAAGATCAAATAGGTTCAAAAACCACGAAAATGGAGTAGTACAGAGTAAGATATAGTGTGTGAAAGTTGGATGTGTAGAGCTCTTAGTCGAGAGAGAAAAATGCAAAAACTCTCTTAGCTTCAATTGATGATAATGAATTTTTGAACATCATGGGGATCCTATTTATAGGTTTTTATGGACTTGATATCAGGTACTCGACCGCAGGAATTCGATATCAACTCCCACTCGATAGTGGGGGTATTTAAAATTTCATTCTATGAGGACATTCAACATGGAAAATGAAGCTCTATGATTGGTTGGAAGGTTTCATGTAAAATCCAAAGTTTTGAGGTAAGTCAGAATTCATATTTAGGAACTGGTAATGTTAGAAGATGGAATCATAGAAATTAAAAGCTTTGGAAGATCTAAGAAAAGGTGTATTGAATTCATAGTGTAGAATGAATTAGTTATATGATAAGGGAAGGTTTTGAATTTATCATTTATGCACTTGGAAGGTTCAAGATGATGCAATTGTGTTAGATAAGTACAAGTTACAATAGTTATACAAGTGGTTCCTCTCAAAGTAGGCTCTAGCCCTTAATGCCCTTGTATAACCACACCTAAAAATATTCGTAGGCACCAAAGGAGTTGAATGTAATGCATACCTATTGAACAAAACACACATGTTAAAACCAAAAATTTGAGAAAATAACTCTATGTTACACAAAACCACAAGTTATGATCATAGGGACAATGAGATGAGATGGATTTTTGAAAGGATTGTAGAATTTGGGATGTGATGTGCCTCACCATAGGCATAATGAATTCTTGTGTGTTATTAATGGTTAAAGTAATCATTAGCCCTTCTTTTCAAGATTCAAACCAAGTACAAACCATGTTCCAATGACATTACATTGTTTTATCTCTTGGATTGACAACCATAAGACTACCACTATTGCAAGGAGTAGCATCACTTGGCATTTTGTCCAAGGGAGGAGCTTATTCATGGCACCTCTCTCTTTCTCTCTCTCTCTCTCATTCTAAGAAGCCACTAACCTTCAAGCATGGGCAACATGTCTTTCTAGCAGGACCCTTAGAAATTTATTCAATGCCCTTTTATTTTATTTTTATCTATTTCCTTCAGGCATGGGTAACATTTCTTTCTAGTGACATGGTAAGGTAACACTTATTATACTCTCACTCCCACTTTTCGTTAGATTTAAAAAGACATAATTACAACCTTGGCAACATAATTAGATTTTGTTAAAGATTGTAATCCATACACTCAAGCACTTAAGAGTTTTTTTGTTCCATTTGGGTCAGTTTGTGTGTTAGTCAATAATCGCATACCTTTCCAATATTTTGTAAGAAGCTTGTTCCTCCTCTTCTTCACTCATGGATGAGTTTTTGTTTAGTTGTGGGGGTATGATGAATCATGTTTTTTGCATGCTTCGATGTTAGGCACCCAATGTTATATTCTTGATCTTAGGTATTCGATGTCAAAGCCCTAATGTGATGTTGGATATTTGATGTTCCAGGATATATACTAGCCTATAAAAATAATGCTCAGGTTCACAAGCTCTAGTCAATTTTCATATCAATTTTTGTCATAGTTAGTGAAGCTCTTGTAGTTTGTTGTCTCTAGAGTTAGAATATTTTTTGAGTGCCCATAGCAAGAGTCTAAGTGTATATGGATATTTTTTCAAACATTGATATACCTGAGCCCAGTAGTATGATGGGAATAAAAATGAACCTTTTTGATAATCCTTGCAGCATTGAGAATAGATTAATGTTTCCTTTAATGCACTTTACTTTCATGCACTTGCTTTAATGCATTTAAATTAAGTAATTAATTTCTAGTTGTTAATGAACACAAGCACGACCTCTCCGAGGATACATATAGTGCTTGGTAACCCAGCAACGCTTAATGTTTGGTAACCCAATAGTGCTATATGTGTTCAGGATGTGTCCAGGAAAGTGGGATGGATACTTGTGTTATGCTAGCTAGGCAGTAAATGTATTAGATCTTAAATTACTCTACCTTTCATTCTTGTTGTAGGTGATTAAACTTATAAAACATAAAATGAGAAAAATCATGTACCTCAATTACACTTAAACCATACACTTGTTGTAGGTGTTGGGAAGACAACAAACATTCTCAATGCCCATTTCACTTCCCATTTCACTTCCTAGAGAAACTAGTGCACTAGATAGCTATAGGTCCATGGAATTTGATGGGATCGTCTATAAATGCCTTTGTGATTCGTATGGTTATGTGTAGGGGTACCTCGTTACTCATCATTGGTGTCATTGTCAAGGACCTTTTGGTTGTTTCATGCACTATCTAGGATTTAGTGGAAGTCATTCAAAATCATTGGAATGAACCTTAGAGTCATATCATATTTTACAATTATAACAATAATTTTTTTTAAAGCACACTACATTTTTATCATCTAATTGAAAAGGTCTTCTTCTCATACGAGTGCTTCTTTGTCCAAGTCTAATGGAGCTCATTAGTTGATGCTTCAACAATATTGCATGGTATATGCTCATCTTGATGAGTATGTACCCAATTTCACCTTCATCCTACATTAGGATGAATAGCTGTAGTGGTGGGACATGGAGGGCAACATTATGTTGCCACCTGAGCAATCTGTTCTTGCAATGTTGCAACAAATGCTTATATGATGGGGTCTCTAGGAACATCATGCTAAGTATGTTGTGCAAGATGCTAACGCTAGGGATTATCATCGCACTAAGGCACAATTTCTACGAGGTTGATAGCTAGAACAATGCCATGAATTTGTGAAGGGAAAAGGATTTAATGATTCTCCATTCTTGTTGTACCAAAAAGAAAGTGAAGAACCCTTCTCTGGGGGTTTTCCATTTAGTGAAATTCCTCTCTTTGACTTCGATGAAGGAGGTTAAAACTAGAACTTGTAGTTCACAATTCACAATCCTGGTTCTATTAAGATTAGGTCCAATGAGAAAGAAGGATCTAGAGGGGCAAGTCAAGGGAGGGATGCAGATGAGAAACAAGATCATGATCATGGTCGTGATCACCGAAGAGGTGGTAGCAGGCATTGTGATGTTGCTAGTCCTCATTCATCTTTACCTTCACCATCATCTTGTTCTTCTTCTCACTCTAATAGTGATCACAAGAGGTGAGACCACTATGGAGATGATCAAAATGACTAATAGGACTGAAATGATCAAAGGGACCATTGAGAAAGGCAAGATCAAGGGCATGGACATTCAAGAGAGGTACATCATTATGAACAAAGGGGTAGTAGAGGGCATCGTAGGCACCATGATCATGGCCTCGATAAGCGTTTTCTTGCTACTCGAGGTATGCTTAATTGTAGAGGTAGTATGAATTCCAACAAGGCATGTGAAGGATAGTCGAATCAAAAGGCTAGACATGAACAATATTCCTCAGTTTGAAGGGGGATATAACTCTGATGTATAGAACCATCTCCAAGCTTTTCAAGATTCATGTGCCTTGCAAAACATAAAGAATGAATGGTAAAAACTTAAGTTATTCCTAATGACACTCACCAAAGAAGCAAAGAATTAGTACCAGTCCTTGGAGCTAGAATCTATCAGACAATGGAGTAGCATGCTTGAATTGTTTAATCATAAATATCAAACATACCCTAGAGTGTCCAACTTATGAAGGCAAATCTAAGGATGGAAACAAGGAGTGCATGAATCCTTGGATGTCACCATTAGCCGATACTATTTCTTAATGCACAAACATCCTAGCCATGGTTACTCTCAACTAGATCAACTTCTCCACATTGTAGATAGGCTTTGATCAGAAATAAGGAGGACCCTTAGTGTTTATGCCCATGGGCGATTATCAAAACTAAGTGCTTGTTAGATACAAAGACTAATTGAGCAGGTAGCTAAAGAGGAGGGTGAATTAAGAAAAAGAGAAAGTGTAGAAGAATATAATCATGATCTTTTCATTCGCAAGAGGGAGGTTCAATTTTATGATAGTGAGGAAGAATTTGCACCTGATGAGGTGGTGAATAGGAAAACCTTACCACGCTAAAAATTTCAATTTGAAATTACGACCAAGGTTGATCAGTTATGGGACTCCATGGATAGCAGATTTCAAGCTATCCTAAAAATTGTTGAACAGTCCAAAGAACAAGGTAGTGATCATGAGCACAAGAGACGTATGAAAGTTGAACATGCCTATCAAAAAGGTAAGGACAAGATTGCTACAATAGAAGAAGTTACGAAAAGCGAATCAGATGATGGTGGTGGATGTGACATCTGCCAATATGTACATCCTAAGGGATGTTGCCCTATAGTGTAACATTTACAGGAGTCTGGGGTGTATGCTTTAAATCCACAACTAATGCAAAGGCAAACATCTAGATGATTATCCTATCCTCAAGCTAATTTTAGGTAGTCCTGCCAGCAATAGCAATATTATCCTAGTGGAACTCTACTGCAATCATATGAGTAGTATCAACAATGGCAGTAACTATAATCATGGGCATTGATACCACCAAGGCAACAATATCCTTATAGATAGCCTAATCCCTATGGGTACTATGTTCAGTAACCCCTATCTCCACATGACTCCTCCAGTCACATTTCTACTTTGCAATTCCACTACTATCCTTCTAATTATTATCAAACTCATTTTCCACATGAAAGAAGGGATGCTACCTCTTAGCCTTATCCTCCTCCTATCCCTGCATATTTTTGTCCTCTAGCTGCACAGCTACCACTTGCTCCACCTATCCAGGGTGAACTACCAGCTCAACTATAATAATGCAACACTACTAGGGCTATTAATCTCCAACTAGTTCATCAACTAAGTGGGTCGAATACTCAATTAAGGGAATGGACCTTTCTTTCGACCCCATAGTCCGTCCACCTCAGCCCTCAATTACACTTGCAGTTAACAACCCTGTCCCTCTATCTTCCTCTATATCAAATTTCTTCAAGCTAAAATTTAGCTAGGATCAATACTATAATGCTTACTCACATTGTATCTGATTGGATTTGTGCTAGAAACCTACCTAGGAAACTAGCCGATCTTGGATGTTCTCTCATTTATTTGTAGATTGCTATGAATGAACCATGTAAAGCTCTTCTTGACTCAAGTTCTGGTGTCAATTTAATTTCTTATGAGATGTACACTACATGGAACCTACCTTCTCTCAAGAAGAGGAATATTAGATTAGAATTTGTAGACCAGTCCATCACTGTTCCATTGAGATTGGTGGAAGACACTGTGACCACTATATATGGGTGATCTTATCATACTGATTTCCTAGTGATCAAGGTGGAGAACTGCATAGGGGATTTCCCAATCATCATGGGAAGGACATGTCTTGGCACTGTTGATGCAAGAATGGGCATCATAAATCTCTCCTTGGAAATATCCAAAGAAAATGCATTTAGAAAGATCGAAAAGGAGTGATTTCCATGCATCGTGTACAATGATATAGGGTGCAATTGTGTGTAGAAACTTTGGGCCATGAAACAATCATCTATGACTACATGCAAGCAATGTGCACTAAAAGTAGAAATCCAAAGATGTTTGTACATAGCAGTCATAAAATAGAAGGGCACCTAGTGGCTGACCGTTGATTCTGAGAGTAACACACTTTACATGGAACTGACTAAGAGCCTGACATGCGCATATGTCATAGGCATGGATGAACTAAAGTAAGTTCACCACCAACTTTCTAATGATGCAAATGATGATAGTTATTGGGGAGAGTTGGAAATTATTGAAAAGTTTAAGAAAGAGCCCCTTGAACTAAAAATGCTACTGGCTAGAATGGAATATTTGTTTTTAAAAAATGGGAAGTCGGTCATAATCAATGCAAAATCTTTCTTTAGAACAAAAAAATTTCTATTGAATGTAGTTGAAAAATGGGCAGTTTATTTCGCTTGTTATATCCTAAACTCACAAGGATTATTTCTAGGATATGCTAGCATTGTATCCACACTAATCCAACCATAAAGCCAAAGAGAAAACCACAAAGGTGATTGAATCTCAAATTGAAGTAGATTGTTAAGGAGGAAATTGAACAACTCCTTAAGGCGGGGTTCATTTATACCATTGTAGATAGTAAGTGGGTTAGTCCACTCATAATTGTGCCAAAGAAAGAAGGCAAGTGATGAGTCTACATCGATTTTTGGTTATTGAATATCTCAATATTTAAGGATCATTTTCTATTGCCATTTGTTAATTAGGTGTTAGACACAATATCTAGGCATTGCTACTACAGTTTTCTAGATGGTTATAGTGGCTATAACCAAATTCAAATTGCACCAAAGGACCAAGTGAAGACAACATTCACAAGTCCTTACGAGACTTTTGCATATCACAAGATGCCATTTGGTCTATGCAATGCCCCTACTACATTCAATTTCCTAGTTTTGAGCATTTTTCAATGCAAATCAGAAGTGGTGTGGAAGTATTCATGGATGACTTCTCCACTTATGGAGCTACATTTGAGTAAGCCTTGGATTACCTTAAGCAAGTGCTAAAACGGTGTGTTGAAATCAACTTGCAGCTCAATTGGCAAAAAGATCACCTAATGGTCCATGAAGGCATTGTATTGGGGCATAGAATATCATACGTAGGAATTGAGGTAGATCCTGAAAAAATAAGGGTCATCTAAAGAGTAACCTGCTAACTAGAAACTATTAAAAATGGTTGATCATTCCTTGGACATACTGGCTACTAGTGACAATTCATAAAGAATTTCTCTAAGACTGTAAAGCCATTAGTGAAGTTGACAAAGAAAGATGCTTAATTTGTCTAGAACATAGAATGTGCAAAAGTATTCCAATAGTTGAAAGAGAAACTTGTAGAAACTCCAATCCTATAAGCACCTAACTAGTCCAAGTCATTTCATGTCATGATAGATGCATCAAATTATGCCTTGGGAGTTGTGCTTATGCAAATGGATGATAAGAAACATCCATACTACATCCATACGCTAGCTAAAGCATTGTGGGTTCACAACTAAACTAAACCAGCATAGAAAAGAATTGATGGCAGTAGTGTTTGCTCTAGAAAAGGTTAAGAATTATGTTCTTGGATACAAAGTGTTTGTGTACACAGATCACAATGCCATCCGCTTCCAAATGAACAAGCCAATGGTGAGCCCTAGTGTCATATAGTGGATTGTGATTTTGCAGGAATTTGATCTTACGATGGTAGATCAAAAGGGCATTGAGAATGTGATCGTTGATCACTTGTCTTAGTTGCAATGGGATAATAAAGAGAATGAAAGCCCATTACCTGATATGTTTCCTAATGAAATCCTGTTTGTTGGGGCTATAACTGAACAATTGCCCAATGAGCCTAAATGGTATGATGACATTCTCACCTATCTTCTCACCTAAGAGATGCCACAAGGGTCACCGAAAGAAATAGTAGTTTTTTCACCAAGTAAAACACTTCATGGAGATTAATGAACACCTCTACAAAGTGTGTGTTGATGGCCAAGTCTATTGGTGTGTCCCTGATGTTAATCAATTGCACGTTCTCCAAGATGCTCATGAAGGTTCGTGTGGAGAACACTCTGCTAGGAGATGTATGACCTCTAAAATCCTGATCATAGGATACTATTGGCTAACAATATTCAGGGATGCTCACCATTACATCCACTCTTGTGAACGATGCCAATGAGATGTTGGAATGATTGCTTGAATGGAGGAACTGTAGTAATGGATTCAACCACTAGAACCCTTTGACATCTGGGGCATTGATTTCATTGGTCCCATCACACCCATGTCAAATGGAAAGGCATACATCATAGTCACTATTGACTATTTTCTAGAAATGGGTAGAAGCAACAACCATCATCAACTATACATTTTCTACTGTTGCTTGGTTTGTACAACAAAATGTTGTAAATAGGTTTGGTGTGCCACGTGCATTAATTTCTGATAATGGAACTCACTTTACAAGCACTACTTTGCAGAAGCTCATGCAACACCTCACAACACCCTATCATCCCCAAGCTAATCGCCAAGCTGAGGTTACCAATAGGGAAATCACAAGGATTCTAACAAGAATTGTTAGCAAATATAGGAAAGACTGGAGGACAAAACTCAACGATGCCCTTTGGGCCTACCACTCAACATGGAAACTTCCTTTAAGCTATTCTTCCTATGAGCTTGTGTATAGAAAATTACCAACACTTTCTATTCAATCTAAGCTCTGTACACTTTCAATAGCCTATAACATTGATCTTAACTTCAATTTAGCACAAAAAGAAAGACTAATGAATCTCAACCTGCTAGATAAAAATTGATTAGTGGCCGTATCATCTAACAAGTTGCACAAGGCTTACAATAAAAAGTGCCATGATCTAAATATCAAAAAAGTCAAATTTCAACTAGGAGATAAGGTTCTCTACTAGAACCCCACACATGTACCTCAACGAACTAAGTTCCAAACATTGTGAGAAGGATCTTACATCATTTATGAAACTTTTCCTTCTAGGACCATGATGATCTAGAAACCTGAGCATCTAGACAAGAAACAACTGGTCACCATCCAACAAATCGAACCTTTCCACGAGCATAAGCTAGCTAGTACAACAAACACCTGATCAGATGGACAACCATGCTCCATATGTCAAATCTCCCTCTTTCAACTTAGTCATGGGGGAGATGGTCACTCATGCTAACCATATAAGCAGCTCCTAAATTTTTCAAATTTTTTTTTTACACATTCTTTATTTTACATCTTCTTATTTTTATGTTATTAATCTTTTCTAATTTTTGTTTTACACCATCATTAGAACATTTGCTATTTCTTGAGAATTTTACACTTTCTCTTATTTTATTTTGATGTGATTTTCTGACTTTTTGTTAATAAGTACCAGGTATAGTGGCAATGTGTTATTTGATGATGCTATGTACTATTTTGTTATTTGATTATTGGTGTTTGGTTTCTAACTTTGAATTTCATTATGGATGATTTAAACATGGTTTCTTTTTCATGCAACAAGCAGTGAGTCCACAGCATGCACCCATCCACAAACTCTATGGTTTTCCTTCATTTGAAAACATGTAGTCCTTTTTTCATTAACAAAACTTTAATATATTTGTGACTTTAGTAGTTTTTGGAATTGGAAAGAATTCAAGTTTTGAATAGGGTGTGACTTCAAGGGGATTTGGTATTCATTGTACCTTTCTATTTACCTAAGTGGATGTGTGTTTTCATGGATTTCTTACTGTTCCATGTTTACCAATAAAAGGAAGTTGAATAAGTCTTTGCATGGTGTGGTTCTCATCATATATATATATAACAAATGATGAGAATTCAAAGCACATCCTTTAGACAAAATAAACACATACGTCTTTGCATGGTGTGGTTCCCATTTAAAAAAAAACAATGGTAATTTAAAGCACATACCTTAGACAAAATAAATGATCTACAAGCACTAGTTATGGAACTAGAAAGACATGTTACCCATGCCTAAAGGTCCATTCTAATTAAGGCCCTTCCCTAGTTCCTACTTCTCTTTTCTTCTCTAATAAGGAATAGTGGTTGTTTTGTGGGAGCACTCTTATGTCTTAGGGGGATGGAATGATATGAGAATGATGATGTGAAGTCACTAAATGAGGTTGGTTTTGGTATGGACTAATGATGAATCTTATCAAGTCATTTAACCATAAAATCCATAAGGGACTTCATGTGACCTTAATTAAAAACTCCATTCCACACTCTCTCATCCATCTATGCTTTCCATGTCTCACCTCACTGTTGCTTTCATGTTCTTGTTCGATGTCCTAGTTTGATGTGTCAAAATTCTTAGGTAGTTTCTTTTAGGTTTTTGTACTTAGCCTTCCATAACCATTAATCATCCACAAAGCCTATGGACTCTTTGGTTTGAAGTTATGCAAGGGCATAAAAGGTGTGTGCTTGCTTTGGGGAGGACCCACTTACATATGTCTTGGTTGGGTTAGTTAAATTCTTTACCCTTAGACACTTTTACAAATAAATCTTTGTGTTTACCCCATCAATGACATCCAATTGTGCACATCTTCACAACATTTTTTAGTGAACTTTCCTTTTTATTGTTGTGAATTCTTACATCCTCTTCAAATATTTTCTTGTGTCAAATTTAATGGACTACTTATCTATTTTACCCTATTTGTTAGGCTTCTTGGTAAGACTACTAAAGAAATCAATCTACCACAGTCACAACCTAGTTGAGTGTAACCACCAATGAGATAAGGCATTTGACAGCTATGTGTTACACATTGCATATTGATTCATAATTTTGTTGTGATTGCAGTGGAAAGCATGGATTGGAAGTGAAACTATCTTCACCAAGAATGATGTAGCAGTACCACATGATGAGGCCTATTCATGATTGTTGGATCTTCTCTCTTACGTTTTAGCTACCAAGAGGTGTTGGATGTCAATTTTATCTAGGATGTTCACTTCTCTTGTCATGAATATCCAATTTAGTAAAGATCGTAACTCTGTACACTTGGGCACTCAGAGTTTGTTTGTTCCATCTAAGTTAGTTTGTGTGTCAGTTAATAATCCCATACCTTTTCAGTGTTTTGTAAGGAACTTGTTCCTCCTCTTCTTCACCTGAGGATGAGTTTTCATTTAGTCATTGAGGTATGATGAATCATGTTTTTCATGTGCTTTGATATTGGATACTTGATGTTGGAGCCTCGATGTGAAGTATCCAATGTTAGAGCCCTGATGCGATGTTGGATATCCAATGTCACGGGATATACACTAGCCTATAAATATATCACTTTGGCTCACAATTTCCAATCAGTTTTCATATTAGTTTTTTTCATAGTTAGCGAAGTTCTTGCAATTTGTTCTCTCTAGAGTTAGAGTATTTTTTGAGTGCCCAAAGTAGGAGTCTAAGTGTATATGGATCTTTGTTTGAACACTGATGTACCTGACTACAGCAGCATGATGGGAATAAAAATGAATCCTTTTGATAATCTTTGCAACATTGAGAATAGATTGATGTTTCCTTTAATGCACTTTACTTTCATGCACTTATTTTAATGCATTTAAATTAAGCAATTAATTTCCAGTTGTTAATGAACACAAGCATGACCACTTCAAGCATACATATAGTGCTTGGTAACCCAACAATGCTTATTTTTTAGTAATCCAGTAGTGCTATATGGGTTCAGGATGCGTCTAGGAAAGTGGGACGAGTACTTGTGTTAGGCTAGCTAGGCAGTAAATGAATTAGATCTTAAATTACTCTACCTTTCATTCTTAAAACTTATAAAACATAAAATGAGAAAAATCATGTACCTCAATTACACTAAAAACCATACCCTTGAGCCTCACAAGTGTAGTTGGGAAGACAACAAATGTTTTCAATGCCCATTTCACTTCCTAGAGAAACTAGTGCACTCTAGAGCTATAGGTCCATGTAATTCGACTGGATTATGTGTCAATGCCTTTGTGATTCGTATGGTTAGGTGTAGGGGTACCTCGTCACTCATCAGTAACTGATTCAAAAAATTGAGGAACGAGGTAAATAACTTAGAATTTGTATGAAAACACACCTTCTAGAAATTTCATTAGTTATAAATTCATATAAATCATCACTCAATTTGATGGGTGGTGAGGTACCCCTATGTCCAACCTTACTAATCACAAGTGTTCACACATGATCTGGTCGAATTCCGTGGATGGGACTAGTTGTGGCATCTAGATTATAATTTTCTATCTTTCCACTTGGACTAGTGGTAGCTTTGTCATGTATGTTTTAGTCCAGAGTGAGGCATATGATTTTTATTATTTTATATTTTATAAGTTTAATCATCTACAACAATAATGAAAGGTAAAGTAATTTAAGATCTAATTCATCTATTGCCTAGCTAGCCTAATACAAGTACCTGTTCCACTTTCCTAGACACATCCTAAACACATATAGTGCTACTGGGCTACCAAACGTTAAGTGTTGCTAGGTTACCAAGCACTATATGTATGCTCAAAGTGGTCATGCTTGTGTTCATTAACAACTGAAAATTAATTGCTTAATTGAAATGCATTAAAGTAAAGTGCATTAAAGGAAACATTAATCTATTCTCAGGGCTGTAAGGATTGTCAAAAGAGTTCATTTTTATTGTCATCACACTACTATGCTTAGGTACATTAGTGTTCAAACAAAGATCCATACACACTTAGACTCCTTCTATGGGCACTCAAAAAATATTCTAACTTTGGAGAAAATAAGTTGCAAGAGCTTTACTACTTTGACCAAAACCTATATTTATAGGCCAACGCATGCCCCTCGATGTTGGATACCCAATGTCGAAGCAGATGAAATAATGTGATTCATCATACCTCCACAACTAAATGAAAACCTGTCCTCAAGTGAAGAAGAGGAGGAACAAGTTCTTTACAAAATATTGGGTAGGTAAGGGATTATTGACTAATAGATAAACTGACTTAAATGGAACAACAGACTCTAAGTGCCCAAGTGTACAAAGATACAATTTTTACAAAATTGGATGTCCATGATAAGAGAAGGGAACACCCTAGATAACCCCGACATCCAACACCTCTTAGCAGCAAAAGAATGAGAGAGAAGATCCAACAATCATGAAAGGTCCTCATTGTGTGATACTACTACATCATCCTTGGTGAAAATAGTCCTACTTCTAGTGCATGCTTGAATCAATATGCAATGTGTAACACATAGTTGTTAAATGCCTTGTCTCATTGGTGATTACACTTGGCAAGGTTGTCATTGTGGTAGATTGATTCCTTTAGTCATGTTTGCAGGAAGGTTGAGAAATAGGGTAAAATAGATAAGTGGTCCATTACATTTGAAAAATTTTGAGATAAGGAAATATTTGAAGAGGGCGTAAGAATTTACAACAATAAAAAGGAAAGTTCACTAAAAAATGTTGTGAAGATGTGTACAATTGGATGTCATTAATGGGGTAAACAAAAATAATTTGATTGCAAGAGTGTTTAAGGGTAAAGGACTTAACTAACCCAACCAAAAGATATGCAAGTGGGTCCTCCCCAAAGCAGGCACAAGCCTTTTATGCCCTTACATAACTTCAAACCAAAGAGTCCATGGGCTCCATGGATGATTAATGATTATAGAATGTTAAGCACAAAAATCCAAAAGAAACTAACTAATAATTTTGACACATCAAACCAAGACATCGAATAAAAACATGAAACCAGTTGTGAGGTAAGACATGGAAAGCAAAGATGGATGAAAGAGAAAGTGGAATGGAGTTTCCAATTAAGGTCACATGAATTCCCTTGTGGATTTTGTGGTTAAATGACTTGATAGGATACATCCTTAGTCCAAACCAAAACCAACCATGTTCAGTGACTTCGTATCGTCATTCTAAGACTAGTTCATCCCCTGAGACACAAGAGTGCTCCCACAAAACAACCACCATTCTTTATTAGAGAAGAAAAGAGAAGTAGGAAGTGAGGAAGGACCTTAGTTAGAGGGGACTAGTCTCATAATTAGTGCTTGTGGCCCATTTATTTTGTCTAAGGGCTGTGCTTTGAATTTCCATCATTTTTTTGAAATGGGAACCACACCATGCAAAGACATATGCATTTATTTTGTCTATGCAAGGTGCTTTCAATTCCCATCTTTTTTTTTCTAATGAGAACCACACCATGCAAAGACTTATTCAACTTCCTTTTTTTGGTCAACACAGAATGATAAGAAATCCATGAAAACACATGTGCGCCTAGCCAAATAGATAGGCACAAAGAATACCAAATCCCCTTGAAGTCACACCTTGTTCAAATCTTTGAATCCTTTCCAATTTTAGAAACTATCAAAGTCACAAATTTGTTAAAGTTTTGTTAATGAAAAGGGACTGCACATTTCCAAAACAAGGAAAATCATTGAGTTTGTGAATGGATGGATGCTATGAACTCGCTACTTATTGCAAGAAAAAGTAACCATGTCCTAATTATCTGTAACAAAATTCAAAGCCAAAATTTGGACACCAATAATCAAATAACAAAATAGTACATACCACCATCAAGCAACAAATTACCATTATACATGGAACTTATTAACAAAAAGTTAGAAAATCACACCGAAATAAAATAAAGGAAAATATAAAAGAAAGTACAAAATATTCAAGAAATAGCAAATGTACTAATGATGGTGTAAAATAAAAATTAAAACAGATTAATAACATGAAAACAAGAAGATGTAAAATAAAGAATGTGTAAAACAAAAAGTTGTAAAATAAAAAATGTGTAAAACAAAAAGATGAAAAACACTTAAGAATCCTGAACTAAACATTTGGCTGTGACAAGGATTAATAAGTGGATAAACAGGATCCATGCATGTATGAAACATTGATAACTATCCCTACCCTAGCCACTAGGTGTTTGCTAGTGGTGTGGTGGCTAGGTAGAAAAACTGTTGGTCACACACTTAATTGTTAAATGTATGGTGGATCAGGGTATGAGGTGTGTTAACATTATGGATGTCTAGCCCACGATTGCATCCTTGATCATGATATGGTATGCATGGATTTATTTGTTGACCCACACTATTAGATTCATTGTTTGGATTTGGGATTGGAGTATTGATGGATGGTGGCCCTTGTGTATGATTAGAGGACATTGGTTGTGACAAGAAAGGTGGTGCACTAGATTAGCATTGTTCTGGCTTAGATGATATGGTGGATTCATGCATGGTCTACTTTGGCTTACTAGCAAGGGTAAATGAATCACAATGTAGTTGATACCTTGCTTTGGTGAAAGGTCCATTGGCTGAGTTGTGGTATGGCTGATACGGATTTGGAGATATCATAGTGGCTACCGAAGGTGTAGGGGTTAGGAGAAAATCAAAAAAATTTGGGTCCGGACCCCCATGACTAAGAGCAAACCTTCAGTAGCGATAGAATGGAGAAAGAATAAAGAACAATAAAGATACCCAAAAAGAGACAACTATAACATCGATGAAATGGATGTCAAGATGGAAATGAACAAAATAATATAGATTGCAAAAATGTTAGGGAAAAGAATTTAACTAGTGCACCAAATAGGAATGTCAATGGGTCCTCCCCAAAGCAGGCTCATGCCCTTAATGCCCAGACAAACCCACACTCAAAGAGTTCGTAGGCTCTAGGAATGTCCTTTGGAACAAGAGTTAAAGTCTTAACCACAAGAGTTTACCAAAAAGAAAACAATGCATCCACCAAAATATGCACTAATGATACAACCGACAATGAAGTGAACAATGGAGAGAAGGATGGAGAGAAGAGAATGGAATGGGATTCCAAGAACAAGGTGATGTACAGCCCCTTGTTTAGTTGATGATTAATGTGACTCGAAAAACCTCATTCCAACTTCGGCCTCAAACAAACCACTTCCAGTGACTTCGCATTAATGCATTTGGCCAATCCATCCACTTGAAGTAACAAGAATGCCTTCACCCAAGAGCCACCACCATTCCAACGAAACAAAGGAGGAGAGAATGGGAAGTGAGAAGGGCCTTAGTTAGAGCGAAAATTTTTATTTTAGTTCCATAACCAGTGCTTGTAGCCCAAATGATTATTTCATCTAAGGGATGTGCCTTGAATTCTCACTTTCTCTTTTTTTTTTTGGTTTTATGTGTTTATATATGAGAACCACACCATGCAAAGACTTTGTTATTTTTATTTGCTTAGCTTCCCGATAATTGGGTAATGTCAAAACTGTAAGAAAACTCAAGAAGAAAACATCTAAGCACCCAAGAGAATGGCCAACAAAAATTCATCAAGTTTCCTTGGAGTCACACCCTTTTCAATCCTTGAGTCCTTCCTTAGTTTGAGAAATGCCCAGTCACCGATTCGTTAATAATTCTTATTTAGAAAGGGACTGTACATTTCCAAGCCAAGAGAGACGATAGAAATTTGTGGATGTATGGATGAAGTGAACTCATTGCTTGCTATATCAAAAGAACCATACCTCAGTATAAACATCATAACTTAAAGGTAAAAATCAAACATTAGCAACCAATAGAAAACAATTCATACCATCATGAACACTTATTGGTGAAAAACTTAACAAAATGGATAAGTCACACACAAGAAATGGAAAAGTATGAACAATGTTGTAAAACAAAAATAAGAAAAGTTAAAGAAATTTGTAAAACAAAAATGTGTAAAACAAAAACATGTAAAAATGTGTAAAAAAAAAATTTAAAAGAACTGAGGGCCACAAATGATTAGCATAGGTGACCATCTACCCCATGACTAAATTGCAAGGGAGAGATCCGAAATAATGAGCATTTGTTTGAATTTCGTAGAAGTGCCCAACTTCTCCCAATTGATGTCTCCAGGTTAAGACTTGGAAGTTGGTGATGCTCATATTCCAATGTGTCTATGCTCTCGCTATGGGTGTAGGCTATTTCCCCAATTTGTTCCATGCATATTGGGTTACTCTCTTGATTATCCGTCAACCACTAGGTGTTCTCTTGTTGACTGGTTGCTACATACAGGCACCTTTGAATGTTATCCTCTGGTGCACACCGGTTACATGCATGAAATGAGCATTCCTCCATGTCATCACCCTCTAAGTCACTGTATGTGATGCATGGAACTTTCTTCTTTTCGATATTTCCATAAATGTTTACCTTAGATATTTCCAAGGAAAGATCGTGGATTCCTAGGTGTGCGTCTATTGTATTTAGCCATGCCCTTCCCATTATAATTGGGAAGTCCCGTTTGTCATTTTTTTACGTGGATCACCAGGAAATCAGCTGGGCATGACCAACCACACACAGTGGTAATGATGTCCTCCACCAATCCCAAGGGAATGGTGATGGACTAGTCAGCTAACTCTATTTGAATATTGCTTTTCTTAAGTGGTGGCAGGTTCCAGGCTTTATACATTTCTCATGAGATTAGGTTACTCTGGAACCTGAGTCAAGAAGAGCCTTATGAGGTTCATTCCCAGTGACTTGGAGGTAGATTAAGGGACTTCCAGGGTCAGAGAGTTTCCTGGGAAGGTGGCCTACCTTGATCTAGTCGGTAACAGTATGTGTTAACATAATCATATGCGTTAAGCTCTGTTGTTGGATTGAAGGATGCTCTGAAGCCTTATTTGTTGGAGGAGCGTACACAGACTCAACTGCTTGTGGTTGTGAGAGCTTGTCTGGGCTTTTGGTTCTGAAGAAAGGTCTTCTCTTCTTGCAGTTGTCAAAACTAGCAGCGGGTTAAAGGTTTACAGCTCTTGTAGCATTACATTGCTGTAGTTGAGTGGGGAGTTCCCCTTGCATTGTTGGAGCAAGAGGTATTGGAACTTATGGTGCGAGAGAGGCTGATGGATTTGGAGGATGCTATGGATGTCGAGCGGCTCCCAGAGGAGAAGGAGTTCTTCTAAAATACTCCTGAACTTGGTAGTGATGTTGTGGAGTTGCGTGACCCATAGAGTCACTTCAAGAAACTAGCTACTGCTGGTAGTAGCCATATGGGTCTGGTTGCTGGTAAGGGTATTGTTGTCTAGGCGATGGCATCCCCCATGACTGTGGGTGTTGTCACTGCTGGTGTTGCCCGATAGGTTGTGGCGGCATTCCACTTGGATAGTACATTAATGGTTGGTGGAACTGCCTTGGGTTACCTTGGGAATAAGGTAACCTTCGGGGTGCCTGCCATCTGTTAAGTCTTGGGTTAAGTGCATACACCCCAGACTCTTGTAGATGTGAGATTATTGGGCAACATCCCTTAGGATGGTCATATTGGCAGATCTCACATCCACCATCATTGTCTATGTCTAAATCCACAAACTCATTGGCGATGTTCATTTTTCCCTTACCCTTGTCACGTGCATGACCTGAATCTCTCCGCTTTTTCTTGTCATGGTTACTACTTCGTTCCTCCTTAGACTCCTCTACGATTTTCAGGACAAGTTAAAGTCTACTATCTAAGGAGTCCTATATCTAATCTACCTTAGCCGCCACTTCCATTGTTAGCTTTTGAAGTAGCAAGGTTTTTCTATTCACCAACTCTTCGAGTGGTGACTCGTCCTCTTCATCATAGAATCTCACTTCCGCCTTCTTGAGGGAAGGATCATGGTTATACTCTTCCGTGCTTTCTCTTTTCCATAGCTCCCCTTCTTCTTTAGCTACTTGCTCCAAAAATCAATAAATTTCATGGGGTCTAAGTTTTGATAATCTCCCTTGGGCATAAGTCCCAAGGGTTCTCCTAGTTTCATGTCTTAGCCCATCTACAAGGTGGCAGAGTTGATCCCGTTGTGCATAACCATGGCCTGAGCAACGATGTAGCAATGCATAATACCAGCCCATGGCAGCATCCAAGGGTTTCTGATTACCATGCTTCCATCCTTGGATCTACTTACGCAAGTTAGACACTCTGGAGTATGTTTGATATTTATCGTTGAATAGGTCTAACATCGTACTCCACCTCCTAATGGTTTCCATTTCTAAGGACCAGTACCAACTCTCTGCTTCCTTTATGAGTGTCCTAAGAAACAACTTTAACTTTTGCCACTCATTCTCAATGTTCTGCAAGGTGCAGGCATCGTGGAATGCCTGTAAATGATTTTGTGGATCAGCGTTGTATCCGCCCTCAAACCATGGGATATTATTCATGTCTAAGTGCTTGATTCGGCTATCTTTTTGATGCCTTGTTGGTATTCTAACAACCTTCATTATATCTAACATACTTCGGGTGGCAAGTAGGGGTTTGTCATGATCATCTCTCTCATGACGTCTATGATGCCTATGTGGTTCCCTACTTTCCCTTCTACCATGCCTAGACTCTCTAGACTGCCCTCGTCCTCGCTCTCGACTCTCTCGTCAAGGTCTCTCATCTCGCTTACCCTTATCCTCACCATTATGCTCTTGGTAACTATGTCCTGATGTGGAAAGAGAGGGTGAATGATGTGATGAAGGGAAAGAAGAAGGAGAACCATCACCAGGACGATGTTTCTTACCTTCTCTTTGATGGCTATGACCTCGATCATGATGATGATACAAATGCCCATCCTTGTCATGTGTTTTTGTTCCCTCAGTGAACAATTGGCATTCACGGGGTTCAAAACCAGGGTTGTGTATCGTGGAGCGTAGGTTTTGATACCCCACCTCCTCACTATCATTAGGAGGGGGAACATCTTTCAATAGAGAACTGGTTATAAGTGGTTCACCATCTCCAATTTTACTTAGGATGTGCGAGACCCCTTTTTCCTTCAACAATGTATGGTGGCTCTCCTGCCTGTCACACAGGTGACCTGGGTTCGATCCCTGGCAATGGTGCCAATGATGATTGGCAAGGTACCCCTACACTCAACCATACAAATACAAGCGTTACACGCACGAGCCGGTCAAACTTTGCAGACTAAGTTCCTACACGCCTGATGGAACACTTAAGATTAATCATTCATTGTCTTCCCAGACTTACTTGTATTCGTCACGGTTGTATGGTTAAGTAAGTCTGAGGTATGTGATTTTTATATCTTTTCTATTTTATCTCCTATGCTGATAAGGTGAAGGATGAAGAGACTAATTAACTAACTTTAACTAACTAACTAGGCTTTAAATAACCTAGCATCAGCATCTATTCCCACTTACCGTTCACACCCTGAACCAATGCAACCTTGGTTACCAAACACTAGTCGTTGATGGGATCACCAAGTGTAACGCACGTGCCCGAAGTGGTCGTACTGAATGCACTTAACTACAGGAGAAGGGTTGAGAGAGATTTAATTAACTAATAAAGCATTAAATGATAAATAATAAATAACAATAAGTAAAATCCTATTTAGCCTATTCCATGCACTGCAAGGTTTATCCAAAAAGTTTGTCTTTATTTCCATACACAAACTTATGTTCAGGTACAATATTTGCTCGAATAAAGATCCATTCACTTAAGGTGTTGCTACTATAGGTACATGGAAATTATTCTATCTCTGGAGAGGTAAAACTACCAGAGTTTCGCTATGGTCTAGGCCTAGACTGAGAAACAAGGGAGAGTTGCCTCTTATTTATAGATTTGACGACCCACTGTGATATCGCGTACGCGATATCGTGGCCCATGCGATATCACATCCCATCATACCCCCATGATTGAATAAAAACTTGTCCACGAGTTCCTTACAAAATATTGGGACTGTATGGGATTATTGACTTAAATAAAACTAATGGTGAATGGGATGATATGTGAACGGATCATCATTACAAGACAAGACAAAAATGGTGTTCATGACAACAAGAGTGAACACTTTATACATTTGACATCAGGCCTCATTTGGCAGCTAAGAAAGAGAGAGAGAGAGAAAGAAGTTTTGCTATTGCCAACACCAAGATTGCACCTTTCATTGTCTATCCATAAGCATGCCATCAATTTGGCTCCTTGCATAGCTGCTTTCAGCATTGTTGCATTTCAAGTGTTTCCTCTAGATCCAATCTGTTGTTGTATGATTTCCATCTGCACACACAACACAGTCTTAATATTAGCAAGGGTAAATGAATCACAATGTAGTTGATACCTTGCTTCGGTGAAAGGTCCATTGGGTGAGTTGTGGTTTGGCTGATATGGATCTGGAGATATCATAGTGGCTACCGAAGGTGTAGGGGTTAGGAGAAAATCAAAAAAATTTGGGTCTGAACCCCCATGACTAAGAGTGAACCTTCTATAGCAATAGAATGGAGAAAGAAAAAGAACAAGGAAGATGGAGAAAAGGGGACAACTATAAGGACAATGAAATGGATGTCAAGATGGAAATGAACAAAATAAAGATGACTGCAAAAATGTTAAGGGAAAGAATTTAACTGGTGCACCAAATAGGAATGTCAATGGGTCCTTCCCAAAGTAGGCTCATGCCCTTAATGCCTTGACAAACCCACATTCAAAGAGTTCATAGGCTCTGGGAATGTCATTTGGAACAAGAGTTAAAGTCTTAACCGCAAGAATTTACCAAAAAGAAAATAATGCATCAACCAAAATATACACTAATGATACAACTAGAAATGAGGTGAACAATGGAGAGAAGGATGGAGAGAAGAGAATGGAATGGAATCCCAAGAACAAGGTGGTGTACAGCCCCTTATGTGTTTCATGGTTAATGTGACTTAGCAGATTCCATTCCAAGTCCAGCCTCAAACAAATCACATCCAGTGACTTCGCATTAATACATTTGGCCAATCGATCCTCTTGAAGTAACAAGAATGCCTTCACCCAAGAGTCGCCACCATTCCAACAAAATGGAGGAGAGAATGGGAAGTGAGAAGGGCCTTAGTTAGAGGGAAGATTTTTATTTTAGTTCCATAACCAGTGCTTGTAGCCCAAATGATTATTTCATCTAAGGGATGTGCTTTGAATTCTCACTTTCTCTTTTTTTTATGTGTTTATACATGAGAACCACACCATGCAAAGACTTTGTTATTTTTATTTGCTTAGCTTCCTGATAATTGGGTAACGTCGAAACTTTAAGAAAACTCAAGAAGAAAACATCTAAGCACCCAAGAGAATGGCCAACACAAATGCATCAAGTTCCCTTGGAGTCACACCCTTTTCAATCCTTGAGTTCTTCCTTAGTTTGAGAAATGCCTAGTCACCGATTCGTTAATAGTTCTTATTTAGAAAGGGACTGTACATTTCCAAGCCAAGAGAGACCATCAAAATTTGTGGATGCATGGATGAAGTGAACTCATTGCTTGCTATATCAAAAGAACCATACCTTAGTATCAACATCATAACTTAAAGGTAAAAACCAAACATTAGCAACCAATAGAAAATAGTTCATACCATCATGAACACTTATTGGTGACAAACTTAACAAAATGGATAAGTCACACACAAGAAATGGAAAAGTATGAATGATGTTGTAAAACAAAAATAAGAAAAGTAAAAAAAAAACGTGTAAAACAAAATCGTGTAAAACAAAAATGTGTAAAACAAAAACTTAAAAGAATTGAGGGCCCTAAATGATTAGCATAGGTGGCCATCTCCCCCATGACTGAATTGCAAGGGAGAGATCCAAAATAATGAGCATTTGTTTGAATTTCGTAGAAGTGCCCAACTTCTCCCAATTGATGTCTTCAAGTTAAGACTTGGAAGTTGGCGACGCTCATATTCCAATGTGTCTATGCTCTCGCTATGGGTGTAGGTTGTTTCCCCAGTTTGTTCCATGCATATTGTGTTGCTCTCTTGATTAGCGTTCAACCACTAGGTGTTCTCTTATTGACTAGTTGCTACATACAGGCACCTTTGAATGTTATCCTCTGGTGCACACCGGTTACATGTAGGAAATGAGCATTCCTCCATGTCATCACCCTCTAAGTCATTGTATGTGATGCATGGAACTTTCTTCTTCTCGATCTTTCCATAAATGTTTACCTTAGATATTTCCAAGGAAAAATCGTGGATTCCTAGGCATGCGTCTATTGTACTTGCGAGATATTTCCATAAATGTTTACCTTAGATATTATCCATATCGAGCCTAGGTAGATGACTCTTTTTGTAATGCTTGCAAGATATCTTAACAACCTCTGTGATATGCATTAGGCTCTTAGTGGCCAATAAAGGTTCATTGTCATCAAACAGGTTGTGAGGGAAATTTCTATCTTTATTCGTTTAATTGTGATGATGCTAACTATGTTCATGGTGACGTCTTTGACTTTTCTCGTGGTTTTGATTTCTATTTTTGTTCCACCCCTCTATTAGAGCTCAATCTCTATACCTATGTTCATCTTTGTCAGAACTAGATGTTGAAGGAGAAGAGGAAGATGACGAATTGAAAAAGTTTTCCATGGTTGTTGATGAGAGCAGTTACTCTAGTAGTTATTCTAATTATTAGAGTGGTTACTCTAGTAGTTACTTTAGCAATTATTCTAATTATTAGAGTAGTTGCTCCCAAGCCTATAAATACAGTGCCCAGGCACACAATTGGGAGGGAAATCTTTTTAGCAGTCAAGTAGTGAAACTCTTGTAGTTTGTTTGAAAGTTAGAGTATTTTCCAAGTGCCCATAGCAGAAGGTCTAAGTGTAGACAGATCTTTATTCAAGCATCGATGTACCTGAGCATAGCATTATGTTGGTGATAAAGATGAGCTCTTTGATTCATCCTTGTAGCACTTGAGATTTCTTTTCTTATGCATTTATTTTATTTTATTTTCTTATGCATTTATTTTATTTTATGCACTTTACATTTATGTTATTAGCACAACAATTCATTTCGATTAATTAAACAAATTGTTAAATTACACAAGCACAACCACTTCGAGCATGCATGTAATGCTTGGTAACCCAGTAACGATTAGCGTTTGGTAATCCCTACTATGTTGCATTGGTTGAGGATGTGTACGACAAGTGGGAACAGATGCTGGTGGTAGGATTAGTTAGAAGTTTGTTAATAAGTAGTTAAGTTAAATTAGTCACTTAGTTACCTCTCTCCTTCCCTACTAGTGCAGAACATAAAAACATAAAAGCTATAAAAATTATATGCCTCACACTTACTTAACCATACAATCGTGACATACAAGTAAGCTTGGGAAGATAACGAACAACCAACTTGTCTTTGTTCCATAAGGGTTCATAAGCACTTAGTCCTTAGAATTTGACTGGATCATGTGTGAAACACTTGTATTCGTATGGTTGAGTGTAGGGGTACCTCGTCGCTCATCATTGGCACTGTTGCCGGGGACTTAGTTGTTTGTGCACTAACTAGAACATAGGAAAGCATTCACATCATTGGAAGGAACCCTTAGGGTTGGTTAAGAAAATAATGAACATGAATACATTGCACACTGAATAGACAGGTATGTCTCCTTCGTACGAAAGTGCCTCACTGCCTAGATCTGAAACAGGAAATAGTCGACGATGTAATACACATGACGTTGATCCACTAGTCCCTCAATAAGATCAAGTGGTATATATTCATTCCAATGAGTATATACTAGACTTCACCTTTATCCTCCATCAAGATGAACAACTATGTTGGCGAGACTTAGAAGGTAACATAGTGTTACCTCTTGATTGTTTAGTCCTAAGCATGCTTCTTTATGCTCTTACACAAATTGGCATGCCACACTTACACATAGAATACACTGTGCAAGATCATGACTCAAGAGAATACCATCCCATAGAGGCACAACATCAAAGGGACTTGCAATAGGAGAGACATCATAAGTCTTTGAAAGGTAAGTGGTCCCAAGATGCCCCACATGTCTTAAGCGAAAATGAGGGTGGTGAACCTACCTCAGGTAGCTACCCACACAATGATGTTCCTCCCCTTGACTTTGGCCAAGGGGTTGTGTATCAAAACCTTCATTTCACTACTCATAACCCAGGTTCTAATACCCATAGGTACAAAGGATCCAAAAAAGGGACACGAACTCATGATAAAGGTGGACATTCTAATCGCAATCACTATTGGGGCCAAGACCACAGAAGAGAAGGTAGCAGACACTGTCATGGTGATGGTTCTCCTTCTTCTTCACCTTCATCATCTCCTTTATCCTCTCCTTCAATATCTAGATGTGATCATAAAGAAAAAGACCATGGGGATAAAGGTAGGCAAAGTGGAAGTCATAGATGAAACAACCAAGAAAGGGGATGAGGGCACTCTAGAGAGTCATAACATAGAAGAAGGGAGAGTAGGGAACAATGTAGGCATCATAGATGCCATGGACGAGATGATCACGATGAACCCCTGCTCGCTACTCAAAGTATGTTGGACATAACTGAGGCTGTTAGAATTTCAACAAAGCATCAGAAAGATAGTAGGATCAAGAGATTAGATATGAACAACATCCCACGATTTGAAGGGGGATACAACGTTGATCCTCAGAATCATTTACAAGCATTCCATGATGCATGTGCCTTACAAAACATAGAGAATGAATGGAAAAAACTTAAGTTGTTCCCACAGACATTAGTTAAAGAACCAGAAAGCTGGTATCGATCTTTAGAATTAGAATCGATTTGTAGGTGGAGTCCTATGTTAGAACTATTTAATGACAAGTACCAAACATACTCCTGAGTGTCTAACTTGCGAAAGCAAATCCAAGGCTGGAAACAAGGAGGACATGAACCCTTGGATGCTACGATGGGCCGATACTATACACTATTACATCGTTGTCCTAGCTATGGTTATTCGTAGTGGGATCAACTATGCCATATCGTGGATGGGCTTAGGCATGAAACGAGAAGAACCCTTGGGACTTATGCCCAAGGAAGACTATCTGAGCTTAGGTTCCATCAAATTTAAAGACTATTAGAGCAGGTTGCTAAGGAAGAAGGTGAGCTACGAAAGAGAGAAAGTGCAGAAGAGTATAATTGAGATTCTTTCCTTCAGAAGAGGGGAGTAAGATTTTGTAAGGATGAAGAAGAGTCACCACTCAAAGAGATGGTGAATAAGAAAACTTTGCCTATCCAAAAGATGACATCAGAAGTCTTAGCAAAGGTATACCAAATGTGGGATTCCCTAGATAATAGATTTCAAACTATTCTTAAATAGTAGAGGAGTCTAGAGAGCAAGGTAGTGAGAAAAGGAAAAAGAAAGAGGCTAAACATGCACGTAGCAAGGGTAAGGGAAAAGTTGCCATCATTGAAGAGGTTGTGGATTTGGAAATAGATAATGATAGTGGATGTGAAATATGTCAATATGACCATCCAAAGGGATGTTTCCTTGTAATCTCACATTTGTAGGAGTTTGGGGTGTATGCACTCAACCCATGATTAAACAAAAGGAAAACGCCCCGAAGGTTACCTTATCCTCAAGGTAACCCAAGGTAATTTCACCAACCCTTAACATATTATCCCAGTGGAACTCCACCACAACTAATTGAGTAATATCAATAGTGGTAGCATCCATAATCATGGGGAATCCCACCACTAAGGCAACAATATCCTTACCAGCAACCTAACTTGTATGGATATTACATGCAGTAGCGAATCTCCCCATGTGACTCTACTGGTCACGTCACTCCTCAACCTCACTACCAAGCCCATGAGTATTATGGGACTCCCTCTTCTAGAGGTGATATTGCACAAGCATATCATCCTTCTCATCCAGCCACATCTCTTCCACCAATAGCTCCACTACTACATACCCCCATGATGCAAGGTAAAATCCCTACCCAGCCATAGCAACGTAACGCCATGAGGGTTGTTAACTCTCAACCTATTGTTGGTTCCAACAACCACATGAAGAAAAGACCTTTCTTTAGAACCAATAATCCAACCAAGCCCTTGCAATCGTAAGTGGCTTATTCCTTAGATGCCTCAGTATCAATCAAAACTTTGGAGCCCCCTTCAACCCAATCACTGCACTCAACACATACGGTCATGCTAACACATGTCGTCACCGATTGGATCAAAGCTGGCCACCTTCCTAGGAAATTCTCTGATCCTGGGAGTCCTCTAATATACTTACAAATCACTGGAAGTGCACTATGCAAGGCTCTTTTGGATTCAGCTTTTGGTGTCAACTTGATTTCTCAAGAAATGTACAAGGCCTGGAACTTGCCTCCATTGAAAAAGAGCAACATCTATCTAGAGTTGGCCGACCAGTCCATCATTGTCCCATTGGGATTGGTGGAAGACATTGTTACCACTATTTGTGGGTGGTTGTACCCAGCTAACTTCCTAGTGATTCAGGTAAACAACAGTAAGGGAGAGTTCCCAATCATAATGGGAAGAGCATGGCTAAGCACCATTGATGCATGCCTAGGAATCCATGATCTTTCCCTAGAAATATCAAAGAAAAATACATTTGGAAAGATCGAGAAGAAGAAAGTTCCATGCATTGCATATAGTGACAGGGTGTAATTGTGTGCAGAGGTCATGGTTTGTGCAAAGTTTAGCATTGCCTTCATGTAATCAGTATGCACAAGTGATTAACATACAAAGATGTCTGTATGCAGCAGCCACACGATAGGAAGACACACAGTGGCGGACAGCTGATCAAGAAAGCAGTTCACTCATATGCATGGAACCAATTGAGGGTTTGACTTGTGCTTACATCGATAGCATAGACACATTAGAGCAAGTCCACCACCAACTTCCAAGTCTTAACCTTGAAAATATCAACTGGGGGAAGTTGGAAATCCATGAGAAATTTAAGCAGGAGTCCCTCAAGCTAAAACCATTATCCACTGGTATGGAATACATGTTTCTTAAAAATGGAAAATTAGTAATTATCAATGCTAAGCTTGCTCCTCAACAGAAAGAAGAACTGTTGAAGGTAATAAATAAATGGTCAGAAGCCTTTGTTTGGTCATATCCTAAATTAACTGGAATAGATCCTAGGATATGCCAGCATAGAATTTACATTGACCCCTCCATGAAGCCTCGAAGACAACCGTAGAGGCGATTGAACTCTAAGCTGAAGGAAGTAGTTAAGGAAGAAATCGAATAGTTTCTCAAGGCTGGGTTTATATACCCCATTGCTAATAGTGAATGGGTTAGGCCCTTAGTTATTATGCCTAAAAAGGGATGCAAATGGAGGGTGTGCATAGATTTCAAGCTACTAAATATGGTAACATTCAAAGATCACTTTTCATTTCCATTTGTCAACCAAGTCTTAGACACCATCATAGGGCATGGCTATTATAGTTTTCTGGATGGATATAGCAGATATAACCAAATACAAATAGCCCCAGAAGACCAAGGCAAGACTACGTTCACCAGTCCTTGGGGAACGTTCGCATACAAACATATGTCGTTTGGCTTATGTAATGCCCCTGCAACATTTCAATGACTAGTTCTAAGCATATTCCAATAGCAGATAGGGAATGGCATGGAGGTCTTTATGGACGACTTCTCCACTTATGGAGCAAACTTTGATCAAGCCTTGGACTAGTTGGAGCAAGTGTTAAAAAGATGTGTAGAAACTAATTTGAGGCTCAATTGGCAGAAAAGCCATTTGATGGTCCAAGAAGGCATAGTACTAGGCCACAAAATCTCACACACAAAGATAGAGGTAACCCAGAGAAAATCAAAATTATCCAAGGAATTACCTATCAACCGAAAATTGTCAATGATATTCGGTCATTCCTTAGGCATACTGGCTACTATGGGAGATTTATTGAGAACTTTTCAAAGGTTTCCAAATCATTGGTGGAATTAACGAAAAAGGATGTACCTTTTGAGTGGACCAGGGAATGTGAATTAGCTTTTCAAACTCTGAAATAAAAGCTAGTAAAAACACCCATTCTACAAGCTCCTGACTAGTCCAAACCATTCCATATCATGAATTATGTGTCCAACTCTGCTTTAGGAGCTATACTTACATAGTTAGATGACCAAAAGCATCCTTATTACATCCACTGTGCAAGTAGAAGTATCGCTAGTGCACAACTTAACTACACTACCATAGAGAAAGAATTAATGGCTATAGTGTTTGTACTAGAAAAGTTTAGACACTATGTATTGGGATATAAAGTATATATACATACAGATCATAGTGAAATAAGGTTCCTCATGAATAAGCCAATGGTAAGCCCTCGGATCATACGATGGCTTATAATTTTACAAGAGTTTAATTTAATGATGATCAATTGTAAGGGCACTGAGAATGTAGTTGCTAATCATTTATCTCAGTTGCGATGGGAAAACAAAGAGGATGAGTATCAAATTTCTAATCATTTCCCTGATGAATTCCTCTTTGTTGGTGTAGTGAATAATCAATCACCCATGGAGACAAATTGGTACAGTAGCATTCTTACCTATCTCCTCACCCAAAAAACACCACAAGAGTTAAACCTTAAGAAGAAACAATAGTTTCTTCATTGAGCCAAGTACTTTATGGAGATCAATGGGCAACTTTACAAAGTGTGTCCAGATGGCTTAGTTTGATGGTGTGTTCCCGATATAGATCAATTCTGAGTTCTCCAAGATGCTCATGAGGGTCCTTGTGGGGGTCATTACACTAGTAGATGAATGGCCATCAAGATCCTGCTTGCAGGATATTATTGGCCTACATTATTTCAGGATGCCCATTGTTTTATCCAATCTTGCGAGCGCTGTCAACATGATGGGGGAATGACTGCTAAAATGGAGGATCCACAACAATGGATTCAACCATTAAAACCCTTCAACATTTGAGGAATTGATTTTATGGGGCCAATTACACCAATGTCCAATGGAAAAACTTATATTATTATTGCCATTGATTACCTAACAAAATGGGCTAAAGCAACTGCTGTTAAAGATTGTACATCATCTACAGTTGCATGATTTGTTTAACAACAAATCATAAACAGGTTTGGTGTGCCACGTGCACTTATTTCAGACAATGGTACATACTTCACAGGTGCAAATTTTTGGAAATTAATGCAACGCTTAGGGGTTGAGCATAAATTGACTACACCATACCACCCCGAAGCGAACAATCAAGCAGAAGTCACCAACAAGAAGATTACGAAGATATTGACAAGAACCATTAGCAAGTTTAGGCGAGACTAGAGAACTAAACTGAACAATGCTCTTTGGGCATACCCCTCCACATGGAAACTCCCTACAAGCTACTCTCCCTATGAGTTAGTGTATAGTAAATTACCAATGCTTCCCATTCAAACTGAGCTCTATACACTATCCACGACATCTGACCTCAACCTTGACCTTGATCTAGCATAAACAACTGTTAGTAACCCTTAACTTGCTAGATGATAATTGATTAGCTGCCCTATCATCTAATGAATTGCAAAAGGCCTTCAATAAACAATGTCATGACCTAAGAATTAGGAAAGTTAAATATCAGCTAGGAGATAAGGTTCTCTATTGGAATCCCACGCTTGTGCCACAATGTACTAAATTTCAAACACTATGGGAAGGACCTTATATTATTTATGCAACTTTTCCTTCAAGGGCCATGACAATATATAAACCTGAGAGCCCAGATAAGAAACTTTTGATCAACGTGCAACAAACCAAACCTTTCTAGGAGCTTAGGACAACCAGTACACATGCTACCTCTCTTGATGGACAACCCTGCTCACTATTTCGGATCTCCTCCTTCCAACTTAGTCATGGTAGAGATGGCCACCTATGCTAACTGTTCTAGGCCCTTGGTTCTTTTTGAATTTTTGTTTTACACATTCTTTCAACTTTTCTTATTTTTTTTTACATCATCGTTCATGTTTTTACTGTTTCTTTGTTTGCTTGATTTACTTTTATTCGTCATCTATTAAGTGCTCATGATGGTGGATTGAATTATATCATATTGATTGCTAATGTTTGGTTTTTACCTTTGAATTATGATGTTGATATTAAGGTATGGTTCTTTTGGTAAAACAGGCAAGGAGTCAACATCGTCCACTCATCCATTTAACTCTATGGTCTCCTTTGGCTTGGAACTGTACAGTCCCCTTTTTCTAAGTAAACTTGTTAATGAATTGGTAGTTGGATATTTTTCAAACTAAGGAAAGACTCAAAGGATGAAAAGGGTGTGACTTCAAGGGGATTCGATGCATTGGTGCTGGCCATTCTCTTGGGTGCTTGGATGCTTTTTCTTGGGTTTTTCGCCATTCTGACATTATTTAAATATTAGGAAGCTGAGTGAATAAAAATAAGTTTTTGCATGGTGTGGTTCTCACGCATCAAAAGAGAGAGAGAGAAAAAGGTGAGAATTCAAAGCACACCCCTTAGACATAATAAAGCAATATAGGGTACAAGTGCTGGTTATGGCACTGGAAAGACATGTTACCCATGCTTGAAGGTTCCCTCTAACTAAGACCCTTTTTCGCTTCCTACTTCTCCATCTCACTCTCCTTGGGATGGTGGTCCCTCTTTGTGAAAGCATTCTTGTTGCCTCAAGAGGATGGATTGGCCAAGTGTATTGATGTAAGGTCACTGAATGTGGTTGGTTTGAGTCTAGATTTGGGATGAGTTCTACTCAGTTATTTTAACCATGAAATACACAAGGGGCTTTACACAACCTTGTTCTTGGGATTCCATTCCATTCTCTCCTCTCCATCTTTCTTCCCATTTTCCACCTCATTGCTAAATTCTAGTGATTTTCCCTTTACCCTTGTTATGTGCAGGGCTTAAATCTCTCCACTTTTTCTTACCTTTTTCACTACTTTGTTCTACCTTAGACTCTTATACAATTTTTAAGACAGTTTCAATTTTAGAGTCTAAGGAACTCCATACGTCATCTACCTTAGCCGCTATTTCAATTGTGAGTTTTTGAAGTGGCAACGTCTTTCTGTTCACCAACTCTTCGAGCGGTGACTCATCCTCTTCTTCACAAAATTTCACTCCCTTCTTTCGAAGGGAGGGATCACAGTTGTATTCTTCCGCACTTTCCCTTTTGCGTAGCTCACCTTCTTCTTTTGCTACTTGTTCCAACAAGCTATGTACTTCATGGGCTCTAAGTTGTGAGAGTCTCCCTTGGGCATAAGTTCCAAGGATTCTTCTAGTTTCATGCCTTAGCCCATCCACGATGTGGCGAAGTTGATCCCGCTAAGCGTACCCATGGCTTGGGCAACGATGTAACAATGTGTGATAGCAGGCCATGGCAGCATCCAAGGGTTCATGTGTACCTTGCTTCCAACCTTGGATCTGATTATGCAAATTGGACACTCTGGAGTACGTCTGATACTTTTCGTTGAATAGTTCTAGCATTGTACTCCACCTCCTGATGGTTTCCGGTTCTAAGGACCGGTACCAGCTCTCTGCTTCCTTGGTGAGTGTCCTTGGGAACAACTTAAGTTTTTGCCACTCATTTTCTATATTTTGCAAGGCAAAGGCATCATGGAATGCCTGTAAATGATTTTGTCGATCTGCATTATATCCCCCTTCAAATCGTGGGATGTTGTTCATGTCTAATCATTTGATCCGACTATCCTTTAAATGCCTTGTGGGAATCCTAACTGCCTCCGTGATGTCAAGCATACTTCAGGATGTGAGTAGGGGCTCATCATGATCATCTCTTTCATGACACCTGTGATGTCTACGTTGTTCACTACTCTCCCTATGTCCTTGCCCTTGTCCTCTATCTCGACTTTCCCATTGAGGTCTTTCATTCTTCTTACCTTTATCTTCACCTTTATGTTCATGGTGGCTACACCCAGATGTGGAAGGAGAGGGTGAGTGATGTGAAGAAGGGGAAGAAGAAGGGGAACCATCGCCATGACGATGTTTCTTATCTTATCTTCAGCTGCTACAGCCTTGATCGTGGTGACGATCTAAGTGTCCATCCTTAGCATCAGTGGTTGTTCCCTCTGTGAATAGTTGGTGCTCACGGGAATCAGAACCAGGGATATGTATCGTTGATCGTAGGTTCTGATACCCAGCCTCCTCACCATCGTTGAGAGGGGGAACATCATTTGTTAAAGAACCCGTGATAAGGGGTTCCTCATCTTCTATTTCGCTAAGGACGTGCGGGACCTTGCCCTTCAACAGTGCATGTTGACTCTCCTACCTTAAGTCCCTCATACGTTGGGCATCTGTGGGATAATAATCCCTCATGTCAAAATCTTCCGCAATGTATTCTTACATGACAATCTATGACAAGGCACAGAAAAGCATACGAGAGACTGATCGATCTGGGGGTAAAACACGATGTTACCTTGCAAATCTCTCCATCGCAGCTGCTCATCTTGATGGAGGATAAAAGTAAAGTTTGGAATATACTCATCGAGATGAGTATAAACTATCTTGTATTGTTTAGGACTTGGCTAATTTTGGTTATATTTTTTATGTTGCCGACTGTCTCGTGTATGGTCCTTAGGTGGCGAGTTGCTCTTATGAGAAGAAGGCATTGTTATCGGTGTGCTAATTCACCATTATATAAATTTTTTTTTCTTGATTAACCTGAAGGTTTGTTAAGGCTCACAATGATGTGAGTGATATCCCTTATGTTCTATTCAGCGTACAAACACTTAGTCCCCGGCAATGGTGCCAATGATGAGTGGTGAGGCACCCCTACACTCAACCATACGAAATGAGCATAGCACAGGCAATCCGATCGAACTTCGTAGACTAAATGCCTACACGCCCCATGGAACACTTGGGGTTAATCATTCGTTGTCTTCCCAGACTTACTTGTAGTTGTCACGGTGTATGGTTAAGTAAGTTCGAGGTATATGATTTTTGTATCTTTATGTGTTTTTCTCCTATGCTTTTGAGGTGAAGGGTTGAGAAAGCTAACTAACTCTAACTAAGGACTAAGTCTAAATTAACTAGCATCAGCATCTATTCCCACTTACTGTACACACCCTGAACTATGCAACTGTGGCTACCAAATGCTAATCGTTACTAGGATCACCACACGTAATGCACGTGCTCGAAGTGGTCATACTGAGGCACTTAACTAGCCTAAACATGATGAGCAGTCGATTTCTTGACTATTCGTACACATCCGTAAATGCTCGTAATCAAGTCGTACTCATCCTGTGTTCTAGGAGTTGAGGGTGAGAGAGACTAATCACGATGAGCAGTCGATTCCTTGATTAGCCGTACACATTCATCAATGCTTGTAATCAAGTCGTACTCATGCTACGCTAATGCAGGTAATAAATAACATGTAAGAAATAACAGGTAATAAAATCCTATTCCATGCACTGCAAGGTTTATCCACAAAGCTCGTCTTTATTGCCGTACACAACTTGCGTTCGGGTACAAAGCTGCTCGAATAAAGATCCATTTACTTGGGGACTCCTATTGCGGGCACATGGAAAATATTCTATCTCTGGAGTGATCAAAGTGCTAGAGTTTCCCTACTTTAAGCCTAGGATGGGAAATAAGGGGAGTGCCGCCTCTTATTTATAGATTTGGTGGCGGACCGCAATATCGCGTACGCAACATCGCAGGGGAAGACACGATATCGCGTACACGATATCATGGCTCATGTGAATCGTGTCTCATCAATTACCAAGAGGGGTTGGATGTCCTTTGGATCCATTGGTGTTCTTTCCTAATTTTCATGAACAATAATTTTGTATGTAATTGTAATATTGTATGCTTGGGCACTTCTGTATTTGTCTATTTTCTCTGTGTCACTCTACATGTCAGTCAAATAAGTCCACATCCCCCTAATATATTTTGTAAAGAACTTGTTTCTCTTCTTCTATACTCAAGGACGAGTTTTCATTCAGTCGTTAGGGTATGATGAAAGTGGTTACTCTAGTATTTATTCTAATTATTAGAGTGGTTACTCTAGCGGTTACTCTAGCAGTTATTTTAATAATTAGAGTGGATACTCTAGCGGTTACTCTAGTAGTTATTCTAATTATTAGAGTGGTTACTCTAGTGGTTACTTTAGCAGTTATTTTAATTATTAGAGCGGTTACTCTAATTATTAGAGTAGTTGCTTCGAAGCCTATAAATACAGTGCCGAGGTGCACAATTGGGAGGAAAGTCTTTTTAGCAATCAAGTAGCGAAACTCTTGTAGTCTATTTAAAAGTTAGAGTATTTTCCAAGTGCCTGCAGCAGGAGGTCTAAGTGTGGACGGATATTTATTCAAGCATTGATGTACCTGAGCACACCATTGTGTTGGCAAGAAAGACGAGCTCTTTGATTCATCCTTGCAGCACTTGAGATTTCTTTTCTTACGCATTTATTTTATTTTATTTTATTATGCATTTATTTTATTTTATGCACTTTACATTTATGTTATTAGCACAACAATTCATTTTGATCAATTATTTAAATCGTTAAATTACACAAGCACGGCCACTTCTAACATGCATGTAATGCTTGGTAACCCAGTAACAATTAGCATTTGGTAATCCCAGCAGTGTTGCACTGGTTCAAGATGTGTACGGTAAGTGGGAACGAATGCTGGTGTTAGGATTAATTAGAACTTAGTTAATGAGTAGTTAAGTTAAATTAGTCACTTAGTTACCTCTCTCATTCCCTACTAGTGCAATACATAAAAACATAAAAGCTATAAAAATCATATGCCTCAAGCTTACTTAACCATACAATCATGACATACAGGTAAGCTTAGGAAGAGAATGATCGACCAACCCGTCCTTGTTCCACAAGGGTGCATAAGCACTTAGTCCTTGGAATTTGATCGAATCGTGCATGAAAAGCTCGTATTCGTAGGGTTGAGCATAGGGGTACCTCACCGCTCATAAGTTGCTATGGAGTTCTTCAAGGTCCTTTGATTTATTGTTTTTAGGTTTTGAGGAGGTCTTAGGCCTTAAGGCCTTTCCAAGTTCAAGACTTATGTCATCTCCTCTGAGATTGTTTGCCTTAGGTGAATATAGTCTTTGAGTGTTATCAAGGTAGTCATGATCATAAGAAACCCCTACATAAGGTTGGTCACTCAAATTTTCTTGATCATATATCTCGTTATTTCTCCAATTAATGTGTTTGCTATATAGTGCATTATCACTTCCATGTGAGAGAGACATTGTTGTTGGTTTATGGTGTGTGTGATTTAATATTTTCTGAAAGATATATCATTAATACCATTACAACAATTGTGTATGATATAACTAATCTAGATGACTAGCACCATCCTCGGCAACGACGCCAATGATGAGTGGCAAGATACCCCTATGCCCAACCATACGAATCACAAGCATTCATGCATGATCTAGTTGAATTTTGTGAATGGGACTAATTGTAGCATCTAGATCTCTATGCCTTGATCGTAGTTTGTTGTCTTCCCACTTGGACTAGTGGTAGCTTTGTCATGTATGGTTTAGGCTAGAGTGAGGCATATGATTTTTATTATTTTATATTTTATAAGTTTAATTACCTACAACAAGAATGAAAGGTAAAGTAATTTAAGATCTAATTAATTTATTGCCTAGCTAACCTAATACAAGTATTCGTCCCACTTTCCTAGACACATCCTAAACACATATAGCACTACTGGGCTACCAAACGTTAAGCGTTGTTGGGTTACCAAGAACTATATGTATGCAAAATTCTAACTCAGAAAATATTCTGACTCTGGAGAAAATAAATTGCAAGAGCTTCGCTACTTTGATTGAAACCTAACAAAAACTCATGACAAATCAGGAGCCCAAGCACTATATTTATAGCCCAACGTATACCCCTTGATGTCGAAGCAGATTAAATAATGTGATTCATCACAATTCATAGAAATGCAAAGAAGAGGTGGTTTTGCTTGAAGAATCACCTAGTGAATCTTGCAACATTGCATGTAATATCAATAGCAGAGTCCTTGTTGCGTCAAATCAACTCTAAAATCCTTTTAAAGGAATTATAGAACAATATATCAATGCATTATATATAATTTGTAATTGAAATTTTAACATGATGGAATGTTTTGATGTCTAAAGAATTCATTTTATGGGGC
>MNCI01031498.1:337475-369085 GCA_015680685.1 Gnetum montanum
ACCCCCTATAAATGAAATACCCTGCGACGTCTTGTCAAAGAGGAGAATTGTGATATGGTCTGCCTACAAGAAACCAAACTGCAAGCAGAAGAATCCGGTCACCTCCAGTGGGCGGGCTGGACCACCCACTTGCACCCCTGCTAGGGTAGAGCAGGAGGTCTTGCCGTTCTCGCACGGCCCACCACCACTCTGGTGGACGCATCCCCGTGGACAATTACAATCCACATCCTGGCCCACGGGTTTTGGCTGACCAACTTCTATGGGGTGCAGGACTGGGAGTCCAGGCTGCGTGAGCTGAACTGCGTGGCCCTGCTGGTGCCCAATCGCTGCTCCTGGCTGGTGGTAGGCGACTTCAACCAACGTCTGCACCCCTGGGAGAAGTCTGGGGGGGCCGCCCCCCACCTCCAGGCGCGCAGGATTTCATGGATTGCCTGGAGAGATTTTCCCTGGTTGATTTACCCATTGCGAACTGCCGGTTCACCTGGAGCAACCGGCGGAAAGGGGTGCACCGTATCCTCTTCCGCATTGATCGAGTCTACGTTAGCTCCGATCTCCTCCTCGGTACCATCGTCAACGTGACGGGGCAAGAACGGGCCGCCTCTGATCATCGCTCGCTGGTCGTGTTCATCGGCCCGCCTAAACCCCGGGCCCCACGTCCCTTTCGGTTCGAGACCACATGGCTCTCTAAATCGTGGCTGCGCCCCCTGGTTGAGGACATCTGGGCCGATTACTAGCCTGATTGGATGGACCCTCAGAGCTTCCTCAAAGAAGCTCTCCTTCAGCTCAACTGGGCCATCCGGGCCCTCCCAGTGGGGGAGAAATTCTCCTTTCGAGCTGGCCACAAGATGGTTTGGGAGCAGCTAAGCCACGTCCAGGCACAACAAGAAATTGGGGCGGACCTGTACTCGGAGGAGATGCATCTTCTCCGTCAACTCCAAAGTCTTGATCGAGAGGAGGAAACATATTGGTGGCAACGATCCCGGGTTAGATGACTCCGCGAGGGAGACAGACAAACAAAATTCTTTTTCACCATGGCCAAAACACGTGGCGAAACTCAGGTCCGTTGCCTCTGCACCTAGACACGGGAGATGATCGAGGACCCACAGGGGATTGCCAATGAGCTCTCACACTACTGGGGGGAAATCTGGACCAAGCAACCGACTCAACCCATCTTGGTCCACGTGGAGAAGGTGCTCAAGACAGCGGACAATCGACGTCTACTGGCCCCCTTCTCTTGGCTAGACCTGACTAACACCATCAACAACATGCCGGGAGGCAAAGTGCCTGGACCGGATGGATGGTTGTTGGAATTCTTCAAAGTCTTCCTGGATATTGTGGGGCCCAATCTTCTGGACGCTTTCAATGTCATGTTGGCTAGACGACAAGTGTGGCGCGAACTCAACTACTCTTGAATCGTTTGCATCCCAAAACAGTTGGACGCCCACCGCCCGGAGCACTTTCGTCCCATTGGAGTTTGCAATGTCCTCATTAGAATATTTTCCAAACTCCTGGTCAACCACTTGGGGCCCCTCCTGCCCAAGTTGGTTAGAAGCAATCAGGCGGGTTTCGTTCAAGGTAGGACCCTCCAAGATTAGGTTCTTCTCATGCAAGAGGTCCTCTATTCCCTTCATACTACGGGTTTTCCTAGTCTATGTCTCAAGCTGGACATAGCAAAGGCATACGACACGATTAGTTGGGATGCCTTACAAGACATCATGCATAAAAAAGGTTTTGATCGTGGTTTTATCCAATTATGTATGCATATCCAGTCCTCCGCAGGTTTCTCCTTTGACGTGGGGGGGCGGCTGTGGGGCTTTTCTTCGCCTAGTAGGGGTCTGAGACAAGGCGACCCACTCTCTCTTTTGCTTTTCATCATTGCCATGGACCTCATGCAATATTATTGCAGCACCTCAGGAGTGGAGGGCCTGGATATTGTTGGGGTGGCATGCCGTGTTGAATATTATGCTGACGACACCATGCTACTCAGCCGGGCAGCGGCCCCACAGGCACGATGTATCAACATGGCCTTGACCAGATTGGCTGCTGAGTTAGGAGTGGAAATCAACCAAACAAAATCAACGGCGTATTTCATCAATGTTGATCCATAGGTGAAGAACAGGGTGACACAAATCCTGAACATCCAATCGGGAACGGTCACCAATACCTACCTTGGTATCCCGCTGTTCCATTGGGGGCGGAACAATGCATGGACTCTCCTCCCGGCAAAGCTCGAAAAGCGAATGAACCATTGGGCCAACCGCTTTCTTACACGGAAGGGCCGCCTCCTGGTAGCAACCGGGATCCTCACAGCCACTACACGTTTTGTGGTGGCGGTCACCCCCCCGGGGCCATCATTCAACAGATCAACACCATGATACGAAGCTTTATTTGGCGGGGGGGCAAGCTGGCCACAAGATGGTTTGGGAGCAGCTAAGCCACGTCCAGGCACAACAAGAAATTGGGGCGGACCTGTACTCGGAGGAGATGCATCTTCTCCGTCAACTCCAAAGTCTTGATCGAGAGGAGGAAACATATTGGTGGCAACGATCCCGGGTTAGATGACTCCGCGAGGGAGACAGACAAACAAAATTCTTTTTCGCCATGGCCAAAACACGTGGCGAAACTCAGGTCCGTTGCCTCTGCACCTAGACACGGGAGATGATCGAGGACCCACAGGGGATTGCCAATGAGCTCTCACACTACTGGGGGGAAATCTGGACCAAGCAACCGACTCAACCCATCTTGGTCCACGTGGAGAAGGTGCTCAAGACAGCGGACAATCGACGTCTACTGGCCCCCTTCTCTTGGCTAGACCTGACTAACACCATCAACAACATGCCGGGAGGCAAAGTGCCTGGACCGGATGGATGGTTGTTGGAATTCTTCAAAGTCTTCCTGGATATTGTGGGGCCCAATCTTCTGGACGCTTTCAATGTCATGTTGGCTAGACGACAAGTGTGGCGCGAACTCAACTACTCTTGAATCGTTTGCATCCCAAAACAGTTGGACGCCCACCGCCCGGAGCACTTTCATCCCATTGGAGTTTGCAATGTCCTCATTAGAATATTTTCCAAACTCCTGGTCAACCACTTGGGGCCCCTCCTGCCCAAGTTGGTTAGAAGCAATCAGGCGGGTTTCGTTCAAGGTAGGACCCTCCAAGATTAGGTTCTTCTCATGCAAGAGGTCCTCTATTCCCTTCATACTACGGGTTTTCCTAGTCTATGTCTCAAGCTGGACATAGTAAAGGCATACGACACGATTAGTTGGGATGCCTTACAAGACATCATGCATAAAAAAGGTTTTGATCGTGGTTTTATCCAATTATGTATGCATATCCAGTCCTCCGCAGGTTTCTCCTTTGACGTGGGGGGGCGGCTGTGGGGCTTTTCTTCGCCTAGTAGGGGTCTGAGACAAGGCGACCCACTCTCTCCTTTGCTTTTCATCATTGCCATGGACCTCATGCAATATTATTGCAGCACCTCAGGAGTGGAGGGCCTGGATATTGTTGGGGTGGCATGCCGTGTTGAATATTATGCTGACGACACCATGCTACTCAGCCGGGCAGCGGCCCCACAGGCACGATGTATCAACATGGCCTTGACCAGATTGGCTGCTGAGTTAGGAGTGGAAATCAACCAAACAAAATCAACGGCGTATTTCATCAATGTTGATCCATAGGTGAAGAACAGGGTGACACAAATCCTGAACATCCAATCGGGAACGGTCACCAATACCTACCTTGGTATCCTGTTGTTCCATTGGGGGCGGAACAATGCATGGACTCTCCTCCCGGCAAAGCTCGAAAAGCGAATGAACCATTGGGCCAACCGCTTTCTTACACGGAAGGGCCGCCTCCTGGTAGCAACCGGGATCCTCACAGCCACTACACGTTTTGTGGTGGCGGTCGCCCCCCCCGGGGCCATCATTCAACAGATCAACACCATGATACGAAGCTTTATTTGGCGGGGGGGCAAGCTGGCCACAAGATGGTTTGGGAGCAGCTAAGCCACGTCCAGGCACAACAAGAAATTGGGGCGGACCTGTACTCGGAGGAGATGCATCTTCTCCGTCAACTCCAAAGTCTTGATCGAGAGGAGGAAACATATTGGTGGCAACGATCTCGGGTTAGATGACTCCGCGAGGGAGACAGACAAACAAAATTCTTTTTCGCCATGGCCAAAACACGTGGCGAAACTCAGGTCCGTTGCCTCTGCACCTAGACACGGGAGATGATCGAGGACCCACAGGGGATTGCCAATGAGCTCTCACACTACTGGGGGGAAATCTGGACCAAGCAACCGACTCAACCCATCTTGGTCCACGTGGAGAAGGTGCTCAAGACAGCGGACAATCGACGTCTACTGGCCCCCTTCTCTTGGCTAGACCTGACTAACACCATCAACAACATGCCGGGAGGCAAAGTGCCTGGACCGGATGGATGGTTGTTGGAATTCTTCAAAGTCTTCCTGGATATTGTGGGGCCCAATCTTCTGGACGCTTTCAATGTCATGTTGGCTAGACGACAAGTGTGGCGTGAACTCAACTACTCTTGAATCGTTTGCATCCCAAAACAGTTGGATGCCCACCGCCCGGAGCACTTTCGTCCCATTGGAGTTTGCAATGTCCTCATTAGAATATTTTCCAAACTCCTGGTCAACCACTTGGGGCCCCTCTTGCCCAAGTTGGTTAGAAGCAATCAGGCGGGTTTCGTTCAAGGTAGGACCCTCCAAGATTAGGTTCTTCTCATGCAAGAGGTCCTCTATTCCCTTCATACTACGGGTTTTCCTAGTCTATGTCTCAAGCTGGACATAGTAAAGGCATACGACACGATTAGTTGGGATGCCTTACAAGACATCATGCATAAAAAAGGTTTTGATCGTGGTTTTATCCAATTATGTATGCATATCCAGTCCTCCGCAGGTTTCTCCTTTGACGTGGGGGGGCGGCTGTGGGGCTTTTCTTCGCCTAGTAGGGGTCTGAGACAAGGCGACCCACTCTCTCCTTTGCTTTTCATCATTGCCATGGACCTCATGCAATATTATTGCAGCACCTCAGGAGTGGAGGGCNACAATGCATGGACTCTCCTCCCGGCAAAGCTCGAAAAGCGAATGAACCATTGGGCCAACCGCTTTCTTACACGGAAGGGCCGCCTCCTGGTAGCAACCGGGATCCTCATAGCCACTACACGTTTTGTGGTGGCGGTCGCCCCCCCCATTCAACAGATCAACACCATGATACGAAGCTTTATTTGGCGGGGGGGCAAAGGGGGGAGCAAGCTTCACTTAGTCAACTGGCATCGCATTGCTCGCCCTCATAAAGTGGGGAGGCTGGGGGTCACGTCCTTCGAGGACGAAAGCATGATAGGACAACAACGGCTCGTCCACCGGTTGACACGCGCGCAAGGGGAGCTTAGCCAGTGGGCCCACCTCACCCAACGGAAGTACACGCCATGGCAAATTGGACCGCGCTCATCGCGGCCCTGGCAGACCATCTGCCGGCACGCACGGGAAATGATGCATCTGGGCTGGACCCACCTCTAGCCGCGTGCCATGCTGACACAAAAATACCCCCCGGAGGACGGTTGGCAGGAGATCTGGCGTGGGTGGCTCCCCGAGAAAATCAAAATGTTCCTATGGCTTATTAAATCTGAAGCGCTTCCCATATGCACCGTACTGTAGCAACGCGGCATCATGCACGATGACACATGCCCATGCTGTGAAACCGGGCCAGAAACCCTCACACACTTTATTCATGAGTGCCCTTGCATGCTTGCCATCTGGCACACAACGGCGGTGCCCCCCCCCTCCCTGAGGCGGCTTAATGGCAACTCCTGGGCGTCCCTGCTTTTATGGCACGCCTGGAAGGTGCTTAATCGCACGGTTTTTCTGCATGACCGAACATCCCCTCCCTAGCGGATAATCGCGCAGACCTGCAGAGCGTGGAGAGAGCTAACGGATGCAATGGGAGCCACGCCGACATTCGAGCCTGACTGCACCAAGTACCGGGAAGATGAGGAGCTATGGCGGTTGGTTATCTGATGCGGCTGGGCCGACCCGTTGCAGAAGCTGGCCAGTTGTTACTGACAGGAGTTGTCAACCCTTACTAGGCCATTGGAATAGAGACTGAGAAGCCGAGGTTGTATCATGGAAACAAATCTAAAGTCTTAACAAAACAAGCTACACCATATTGGTATTGACTATATGTGTTGCTCCTTTAGCATAGGAGATGTAATTTTCCCTAAATACATACTTATCTTATTAAACTATTCTGTGCATATTCGTTGTTGGCACATAGGAACATAACAAAGTTTTCTTATAGTTGACCCAAGGAGGTGAGTGACAACTTAGTGCTGTCCAACAGTTAACAGCATTGCTGGCTGTCCCAGAACCTTGCTCTTAATGAGGAAGCAATCCTGGTCCTGCATTGTGACAGACCATTATTTTTATATCTCTTTTGGCCACAGATCGTTAAGTCATGAACTTGTAAAAAGTAATGGTGTTTAATGCATGTTTTTCCCAATAAACTTTATTATTGCTACTTAGAAAAGTTTGGTTTCTAGTTGAAGTTTGCATTTTAAATAAACAGACTTGCTTTTAATATTTCTCCTCCTTCCTGTTTTTTTCTTGTGATTTTTATTTTTATTACACGCCTTGTGTTTAATAGGAACTAATGAGGGGCAGTCCAGCAAAGGCCCATGTTTTGTATGCTCATGTAAACGAAATTGGTGGGGATGGAAGGTTGCAACGCGTTTGTCGTATCCTTCCCATAATTGCTGCAATGTGCTTTCCGATTGTGTCTGAATTGTGCCAATTGATAGTTTAATTCCTCCTTGATGTTTTTGCATCTTTAAAAGTTCTTTAGCTTTGTAGAAATAATTATTGATGCATTCAAAGAAGCGGGCCTGGTACTGGAGAAAGATGCAAGGAGTCCTTTGAAGGTAAGTATTACTGAAATTCTCAAGTTAAGGATGATTTTCATTGATTTCCCATATTGGATTTTGTGAAAATTTTACAAATGTCTTTGCCTGTTTATCATTAACATATATCATCATATGTATGATTTGTTGCCTTTGAACGCTTATCATTTTGACTATAATAAATTACTTTAAATTAATTTCCATTTTATTTTATAAAAATGCATTGGGCATTGTAACAGCCACAGCAAACACAAATAAATACACCTTTTTTAACTTTTATTTTCTTTGCAAATACATCTACGATTTGGAGTGGGGTCACTCTGGTTTGCTTTAACCCTTCAAACACATTGAACCTAGATAGTATGCAAGACAATTCAATTACTAGAGAACAAGAAAACTAGTTATGTTCTGTTAAAACTGAAAAAAAAGATTACAAGTACAAAGAAACCTATTCCACAGAACTCAAAACACTCACACCCTCAATGATATTGTAGAGCATGAGGCTCTACAACCACACACACGATTGACCTCAATGCAAGGCACAATTGAGCCATATCTCTTCTTATACAGGACCAAGATCCAAACACAAAGAACTATGGTCAATACCACCATACACGGTTGACCGCCAAGATGCATATCACTCTCATGCAATCTCTCTCCCAACCCTCTCTTCCAAAACATGCAACACAAGGGAAGGGAAAAATGGGAGCAGCGGGAACAACGGGAGCGGCAGGTGCAGCGGGAGCAACGGTGACTGCAAGGGGAGTATCAGTGAAAGAGGCAGTGGGAGTGATAGCAGGCACGGCGGCAGAGCATGTCGTAGGGGTGGAGCGAATGCTCAAAAAAGGGGGAGTTGGAGGAAACGTTGATGCGACCCCAAAGGGACATGGGGAGGGTAGTGGTGAGGAACGTCGGGTCAAGGAAAGCAAGGATGCGATACTACAGGACCCTCGGCTCCAATTGCCCGGGTCGGAAATTGGCAAACCTGCCTTTGATGCATGTGAAAGAGAGGGGACTGTGATGAGGATTAGGGTTGGGCAGTTGCCTGAGAAGACTGTGTATGAACTCCAGAGGAGCCTACTTGGGAAATTTATTTTTGAAGGTGTGCGACCGAGGATGGAACTCATTCGCAAGTGGGCCAAAATCATCACCTGGGGGTTGGAGATGGTTAGGGTCTGAAGCTTGGCGGATGACCATTTGCTGTTTATTTTCCCCACTTTAGTTGATCGGAAAGGGTTTTGCTCGGGGACCCATGGTTTTGCGGTGCCTGTGGCCTGGCCTTGGCACCCTGGTGACCTGGAGCACACCGAGATCTATGCATCTTCGACTGTGTGCTAGTCTAGGTCTGTTTGCTAGAGTTACCACTGGAATATTGGCAACTTGATTTCCTGAAGTCTTTGGTGGGTCTTTTCGGAGAGTTTATCTGTTTTGATGCATTTACTACATCCATGTATTGGATGGGGTATGTGCGCTTCTGCGTGTGGTGGTCGATGTAGTTGGCAGAGCAGGTTGAAGAGATTATTTTTGATGTTGTAGGAGGGGAAGAATGGATTTGGGTGTAGTTTGAAAATTTGCCCATGGGGAGGTCGGAGGGGAACTGGAAGGATAGTGGGAAGAGCAGCCTTGTGTCGGACGGTTGTTAAGGGCTGATGGAGGCTACTTAGGGATGGCATAAAGTTGGGTGGAAGGGTCGGATTTGGAAGCAAGGGGCTTCTGAGGGTCCTCAACGACAGCCTCACACAACTGTGGGAGGAGGGGATTCAGACTTGAAGGAGAAAAAACTAGTGGAAGGGTTACCAATCCCTCAGCTGCCTCAGGGGGAGGAGATAGCAAAAGGATCACAAAATGTAGGGGATAGTTCAGTTGGGACACAAGCTACGGGGGTGCGAGGGTCCCCTTGTACATTGCCGGTTCACAAGGTTGTCGAGCCATTGGGGGCCAAGTTGGAGCTACCCCTGTTGGGGGAATGAATCACTGTGGGAAGGGGCTCTTCTAAACTAAAGGTGTTGGACATTAATCTTTGGCAGGTAGGGAGCTTGGTTGGAGACATAGTGCGTTGGCTAGAGAGCAAGCTTGGGCACCCAGATAAGGCAGTAATGTGCAAGAAATCCACGTAGCTGGATCTAGATTTGGGATACAATGCATGCTACGGGAGGTATATCACCAATGGGTGTCTACCTCACCATGGAGATTTTATCTTGGAATTGTTGGGGCTAGGGTACCCCATACAAAAGAAATACCCTACAAAGGATAGTGAGGGAGGTCGGTTGTGAAGTGGTGTGTTTGCAAGAAACAAAGGTTCAAATGGCTGAATGGCAACTGCTGAATTGGGAAGGTTGGAATGCCCACATTGTGCCCAGCAAGGGCTGCACAGGGGGGGTTGGCCATCTTAGCTGAAGTTCTGATTACTTTGGAGGATATGTCAGATTGGAGTTAGTCGGTTTATATGTAGCAAAGATATATATGGCTTACAAATTATTATGGGGCTCAAAATTGGGAGGCAAGGGTTCAAGAGCTTCGATGGGTGGCCAGGCATATCCCCAATATGGCCCGTTGGATGGTAATGGGGGATTTTAACTAGCGACTTTACTGTTGGGAAAAATCTGGTAATGAGTGCATTGATCCTCTAGGGGCTGAGGCATGTATTGAATTTCTATGGCAATATGCAATGATAAACCTGGAGATCCTGGGCTATAAGCTTACTTGGAGTAATTGCTAGAGGGGTCTAGATCGTGTACAGTCTCGAATTGACTGTATCTAGGTTAGTGAGGGCTTAATGTTGGACTTCCAAATCATAGCAGAGGGGTAGGAGTGGTAGGCCTCAGACCACCGATCTATTCTGTGTCATGTTCAGTTGCAGGGGAGATGGGGGCCTCGACTATTCCATTTCGAGCAGGCTTGGTTGACCAAGGCTTGGCTCAGGTCCATGGTGGTAGCTATTTGGCAAGTCTATAATGGGACATAGGAGTCTCGACAGTTCCTCAGTGGGGGTTTGAGAGTTCTCAAACGCGCTATTAAGGCCAAAACAACAGAAGATAGATATAGCTTCAGGGATATTGGCAGCAAGTGCAAGAGGAACTGAGGGCAATACAACAGCTGCAGGAAATGGGGGAGGCCTGGAATACTGAGGAGCCGAAACTTCTCTGGGAGCTACAAGACCTAGACAGGGAAGAGGAGAGTTATTGGAGATAGTGCTCAACAGTGACCTGGCTAAGGGAAGGGGACAAGAACACTAGGTTTTTCTTTGCCATGGCAAGATAGAATTAGGCACAAAAGAACAAGCTTCAGGACATCATTGAGAGCATGGGTGGGGGAGGCCCACACAGTAGGGCGAGGGGGTTGGAAGCATTGCAGAAGTTTTGGGGAAATATCTGGCGGTGGTAGGCTATAGATCCTATCTCTCTACACATACCACGGGTCCTCACACAGGCAAACAATGTACAGTTGTTACACCCTTTCTCATGGGAGGAGCTGTTGTGGGCCTTGGAATCCATGCAAGCCAACAAGGCTCTAATGCTTGATGGATGGCCAATCGAATTTTTCAGGGAATATGAGGATCTCATGGGGCCCAATTTGCTGGATGTGTATAATAGTATGCTCAAATGACAATAGGTTAGGAGAGAAATAAATTGTTCACGGGTGGTGCTCTTACCCAAAGTCCCCAATCCCTTTGCTTTGGGACATTTTCGACCTATTGGGGTTTGCAACACACTAATGCGGGTCTTTTCCAAGATGTTGGTCAAGCGTCTCGCGGCAATTATGGGGAAGTTGGTTGGGGAACATCAGGTTGGGTTTATTATGGGACGTTTCTTACAGGACCGGGTGTTGCTATTACAAGAGAAATTGCATTCGGTTTGGGTGGCTAGATTTCCTGGAATGTGTACCAACCTTGACATCAGCAAGGCTTATGACATGGTCATTTGGGTGGCGCTACGGAGAGTGATGGTGGAGAAAGGTTTTGATACCAAGTTTGTCAACTTATGTATTCAAATATAGTGCAGTGGACGATATTATTTGGACATCGATGGTAGGTTGTGGGTTCGTGGGCACAAGGCGTGGCTTAAGGCAAGGGGATTCACTGTCTCCACTCCTTTTTATTATTGTTATGGATCTATTCCAAAGTTATTGCTGCAAGGAAGGGGTTCAAGGGCTTTAGGTTGATGGGGTGAATAGTTTAGTGGCACATTATGTAGATGATACTATGGTTTTCTCTTGAGCTGCAGTGCTGCAGGTTGAGGCACTATTACAAGTGATGACTCAGATGTAGTGGGAAGTTGGTCTGGAGGTGAACATGGGCAAATCGGCTATCTACTGTATTCACACGGATGGGGCGGTGAGGGCCAGGCTCGTACAGATGCTCGGTATTCTGCCAGGAAACACCCATGATACTTACCTTGGTATGCCTATTTTTGATTGGAATAGGTAGCAGGCTTGGAAAGGATTGATGGAGCATGTATAAAACAAGATTGCTCTTTGGATAGGCCGATTCTTATCCCAAAAGGGCAAGATGATACTGGCAATGGTGGTCTTGATGGCCATTGCTTGTTTTGCCACTTCTATGGCTACTCTACCGGTTAGTATTATGTAGAAAATAGATAGAATAGTGAGAGATTTTGTTTGGTCCAATGGAAAAGGGGGCCAAAAAATGCATTTGGTCTCATGGCCGGTAATGGCAAGACCCAGATTGGCAGGGGGTATTGGGCTATTGAGATTTGAGGATGAGGTTGCTTTGGGCCTGAATTGATTGTTGAATAGGTTCATGGCAACTGTGGCTGGAGAGGTGCCATGGGTGCAGATTTTAACACGAAAATACCGTAGATGGGAGTCCTCATTGGCCAACTCTCATCTCTGGAAAAATTTGTGCTGGTTCGTGGCCAAAATCAAATTGATAGGCTTGTTGGGGTAACAACCAAAGGAAATGATAAAATCCCTCTATCCGCTGGCAAAGGGTTGGGCAACGCTATGGAAAGGCTGTCTGCTGGAGAAAATTAAGGCGTTTGGGTGGCTTATCATGCACCGGGCACTGCTTGTGAAGGCCATGTTATGGGAGTGGGGGTTTACAAATTGAGGACAATTGTCCATGTTGCCACGTGGCTCTAGAAACGATTAATCATTTTATGGACGAGTGTCCATTTTCACAAGCTGTGTGGCAAATAGATCAGTCTGCATAGGTTACAGGGATCCACGGGGACTCGGCAAGATTGGCCACACTATGGATCATTTGGAAGAAGCGGAACTTGCTGGTTTTTTGAGGGCAGCAGCTCCCTACGATGCTCATGGTGGTCAAAAATGCCCACCTACTGTGCCAAGAGGCAATGGCAGCCATGGAGCAAGGGCTGCTATTTGCATTGTCGTTGATGGGTTTCGCCAACATGCCTGAATTATGGGCATTGGTGGAATGCATGGGATGGGTAGAAATGTTCAAACGATTAGAGGGAGAACCCAATTTGGCCACACAACAATTTTACTATAATTGGGAGGGAGAGACTACGCAGTTTCGAGGCAGAAGGATTGAAGTCTCCGTGTAGGTGCTTGTGGAGGCACTGGGGGTGGAGGCGGTAAGGGAAATTGTGGCCCTTGTGGCAAGGGCACAGACAGACGCCATGGAATTCTTTCTTGGGCCAGTCCCTAGGATGGCCAGTAGGCACATTAGGCATTCGGGGTTACAGGGTATTTGGAAAGATGCAGCGTTGATGGTCGAAAGGTACTTTGTTTATTATTGGTGCGGGTGCATTTCACTTTCTTGAAGTACCTTAGACAGGGTTCCCATGTGAACTTGCCCCAGTTCTTCTAGGAATCATTGAACAGGCGATGGCTGGGGTGTTATCCTAGGGTTATTCTTGCATTATGGCGCAGAGGTACCCTCATTGCCCACTTGGCAACAACTATTGTTTATTAGAGGTGCAGGGGTTCTGGGCAGGTGGCCCGGGTAGTGCAGTCGGATCGGTAGGAGTCTTTATCTGATGACGTCGATGCCTTTGGTTTGTCTTCTGCTGTGGCGCCAATGCAGCTTGCTTGTGGGTGTCCTTGCGATAGAACACTAATGGAGGCCTGTCACACTGCGGTTGAGCAGGTGAGGATGGAGGAGGGTGCAAGATGGCAACGTAGGTGGGAGGAGATGTGACAATAGGCTAGGCGGGAGGCAAACAAGGCACGGTTGTGGGACATCCAATGGATGGAGGATGTTCTCACAGAACACCATGAGGGCTTGGCCCAGCTTTTCACGATTGGGTAGGGGACTGTGGCACAATAGCTGACGACAACTACGGCTGCGTTAGGGACGTCGGTAGAGATTGAGGCCAGGGGGTTGCATTGGCCAACCAATTGGGCCTTGCATCTAGGAGAGAGCGCTATATGACCTTTTGGGGTGCCGCGGGGAGGGGGTGAAAATAAGGCAAATACGACAAACTAATAGATGGGAAATGTGGCAGTTTGGGGCATCGGGGGACCCCGGGGGGGGGGGGGGGGTTGGGGGGTGGGGGGGGGGGGAATTGCTAGAATGAATACTAAACCCTCTATTTCCAAGGGCATACTGTCTCTGGCTATCAAGCTTGTTTGAACTCCTAGTCTTTTGGGATCTAGGGATTGGTGGCTTTGCAACTATGATGGTGCGTGTGCACACACAGAATGGGCATGTGGCTGTGGCCTTCAGGTGATGGCAGGTGTTGGCCTGTGACGTACATTTGTTCACTCATTTTTTGGATTAATATAAGCTCAAACATTACTCAAAAAAAAAAAAAAAAACATGCAACACAAAATAATATTTATCAAAACACAAAGCTAGCACCTTGGGAAAATTTGTCTCATATTGAGCTTAACATTCCTAGCTGTTTTCCATCTTGGAACTGCCACATTGGAACTTTCCATGGCCACACAAGGTGTTTACAAGCTTGAAAAGATGTCTCTTTGACAACTCTGGTTTGCAGGCAAGACGTCTACACTTCTAAGAATATGTCCCCTATGACATCTTAGCTCTTAGGCAAGATGTCTATAGGATGACCAAGACATTTTATGTGATATCTCAGCTCTTAGGCAAGACATCTACAAAGGTCCAAGATGTCTCCCCATCTGCTTAAAACCTCCAGTGCAGGGATGAAAAGGGGTTCGGAAGAAGTGTCCCTACATTGATCCAAAGAAAAATTTCATTGTACCTAAACCAAGAATAGGATCTAGCCTCAAGAGTTGGTCAATATGACAATTGAAAGCTCTCTACCAACATTAAAGAAAAAGAAAAAGAAAAAAAAAACCAAAGAATACTACAATCATGACTGTCAACACTATCATGAAAGCAACAATACAACCATACTTACAATATTGGAGTAAACAAAATTATTCTAATTCATTCCAGTTAACACTATCATGAGAGCAGCAATACAACCATACCTACAGCTCTAGCTTCAATCAATATAGGGAAAATATACAAAATTGACTTTCTATGCTATCAAGCCAAACAAAGTTTAAATATTGCTGAAAAATAATCAATCATACAATCAAAGAATTCAATTGTTGAAAATAAGACTATTCTTATTAGGCTGCTTATACAACATATCAGCCAACCCATCTTGCTAGAAAAGATATATTAAATTTACTCAGATCATATCCATATAGTTCTTCAAAAGAAATTCCACAGCTAATGATTCAACAAAATCAGATAATGAAAATTTGTAATTAGAAAACATTAAATTAATTTTTTGTTTATTAGCTCCTCTTGCTCAATGAATTGTAGAAAGACAACTAATCAAAACTAAAAGGGTCTAGTATAGGGTTAAGAATTCCACAAATTGGTGAAAAATAAGAGAAAAATCCAAGATCAGTTCCATGAACAGGAAATCAAGGTCAAGCCTCAGAAATCACCAGAATGATAATCCTTAGAATTTTTTTTCAAGATCTTCAAAATCAAGAGGAGCCTAGGATCCTCTTGCTTTTTGCTAGTGGTGCCAGCCCTCATGTCAGGGATCCTTGGCCCTTGTTGGCAAATCTTTATGCCAAACTGCCCCAAAATCTTTATGGGAGTTTCCAAGCCCATTTGGAAACAACTCTCATCCAAGTCATTTAGGCTTGAGAGTGCGAGGATGGGTAGAGAGATCCACAAAAAAACCAAGATTCAACAATTCACAATGTCATAGGCTTTAAAAAACATAGATTCAGAAAACATTTAAGATGGTGAAAGAATTTTGAAAATCAAATCATACATCAACCACAAGTGAAAGAAGGGGAAAACTGTGCATCCACCTTGTTTAGTTTCAAAATCCTCCTTTAAACGATCACTTTTCCTAGCCATCCAATATTGTTTTATTTTTATTGTTGAGCCCTTGCAATCTTTTTCATTCTCTGTTTCTATGATAATATTATTTTTGTTTACCTGTGTGTTGTTGAAGATGTGCCCCTTACTGTTCTAGTTGCTTAGTAGTTGCTACTGTTATGGTAATCCTCATATTTGCAAAATCTCTTCTCTATGTTTGCTTGTGCTAACATGTGTAATTCCCATTCACAGGGAGCAAGAGCTAGCACCCAAAGCCACTAAAAGAAGAAAATGCCCAGGTGGTTTTCTTTCTATAACAATCAACTAACATTAACATATAAAATTAAAATGAAATCAACAATGCCTAGATCTAGCTCTAAAACAGGTTAATCAATATTAATTTTAAGAATTAAGAATTAAGAGAGTTTTATAAAGAATAAGCCATAGTAAAATATTTGTGCAAGATTCATCAGATTAAAAAAAATCAAACTTTATTATTCAACCTAAAAAGAAATATCTAATTAGGCTCATTTATACATTTGTAAACCAAAGAAATGACGACAAAAGCAGATAAATTAATAATCTAATATTTGTTCACTCACATAATAATATTTTATAATTTCCAACAACACCCAAAACAAGATCACATGAATTTAACTCTTGTAACCAATTTATTGTTAATCATTTAATCAGGAAATTCATATGTTCAACAACAGAGAATAAATAAATCTCAATCATAAAGTAACATTCTAGGTTTTCTCCCACTCTATCAACTTATAGAAAGATATCAAAATTAGACTTGAGAAGGTACACGAAAAAAAGTATAATTCAAGATTCAGATCCAAGATTTATGTATTCAAAGGGGGAGGGTTCATCAACCGAATTCCAACCCAAACTCAAGAATTCAACAATTTTAAAACATTTACAATTATCGATGGGCCCAAGGATACTCTCACTTTCTGTTGGCAGTACCAATCCTCATATCAAGGATCCCTGGTCCTTGTTGGCAATCTTTTGCTAAAAATGCCCCAAATCATTATAGGTGTTTTTGAATCATTACAGAAACAACTCTCATCCAAGTCATTTAGGTGTGAGAGTGTAGAGGATGGGCGAAGAGATCCAAAAAAAGGTAATAAAGGTTTAAAAAATTTAAGCTTACAACAACAATCTTGATATTTTCGTACAAGCATTATGAATGTGGTTAGACAAGCAAGAAGAGAGAAGTTTGAGAAAGTCAGCCCTTGCTGGCCATTATCAAACATAACAGAGATGGATCATTTTACCTCCTTGCTTAGATATGTTGCTTACTAGGAGGAATTATTAGAATATTGGATTGCTATGCAACAAATGTTTTCTATCTTCTTGCTATCTCTTGTAGCAGCTGCAGGCTTCTCTCCCTTCCCAATCACACTGTCTACTATTGTATCCTCGTTTTTTTTGTCTTGCTTAGCTACTTTTGCTTTCTGTGTTTTTTTACCTCTCCTCCTCTCCCTATTTGTAGGTGGAATAAGGGATAATGGATGGTTTCTTGTAATTGACTTCTTGGGAATTGTTCTTTTCTTTCTTTTTAAAGTTCTCTCTCTCTTTTTTTTTTCAACAATGAGTCATGAGTTCAATTCTCTTCATGATCACTATAAATAAAATATGTGCATTCATAGGTTGCAAATTCAATTCCTAAATCAACAATTTTTGATATTTTAGAATTCAGATTTTGCTAGATCTCAGGTTCAATTCCTCTTGATAATTACAAAATATTCCAGCAAAATATCTATCTTTTTATCATTCAGAATTGTCATAAGATGCAAAGAAAGAGTTTTCAAAATAGATTCATGATAAGGGCAGTTCAAGATACATAATCAAATAAGGCACCTTCTTTTTTAGGTTATTAGCAATGTGAATTTTCCCATTGTCTTATGAGCCTTGAAAGGTCATCATGTGACCTTTCTACAGCAATGGAGAGGGTATTTATACTATACTATTTTAAACTAAAAAGAGCAATGTATCACATTTAGATAAAATAAAATAAAAAATAAAATATAAAGCTACAGTATTTGCAAACAATATCCCTGATTCATGGGTCAGGTTCCTCCAACTTGATTTATAGGTCAAGTTCCTCAATATGAGCATTCTTTTGCATCTTAACATACCTGTTTTAGCTCTTGAGGCACACCTTAAAGCATTGTCCTTTGTTTTTCTTTTGTTTCTCAATATCTCTGTTGAAAAAGAATAGAAAATATTTTGTTTTCCCACATAGTATTTATTATTATTATTTTAAAACATTCCCAACATGTATTTTAAATCATATTTCTTATGCATAAAGTATTTGAACATTTAATCATTATACATATAAAAATCTAGTCAACAAATTTATTAGCCATTTCTACCATAGTCCAAACAAAGCACACACACAAGTTGTCAACAAAACATGCACACAAACACACATAAAGGCTATTACAATTGTTAAATCAAAAACTCAAGGAAAAGTGGTTTGTTACAACATGCATCTTGTTGTCTCAACTATACTTTGATTTTCCTAACTACTCCATTTTTCTGTGGTGAATATGATCTCTTTAATTGATAAATGATTCCTTTGTTTTGAACGAACTCTTTAAATTATTGGGATTTATATTCTGTTCTGTTGTCTATAAACAACTTCTATATCTTCTTTCCACTGTCTTTCCACCAACATTTTAAATGTTACAAAGGCATTGAAAGTTTCATTCTTTGTTGTTGATAGATACAGCCATATCTTCCTTGCGAAATCATCTATAAATGTAAAAAAATATTTTTGTTGTCACCTTTTATTTTCACATCTTTGTAGTTTCCAATATTTGAATGAATTAGTTCAAATATTAGTTTTGTAGTACTTTTTGACGTATATGGAAAAGATGTTCTGGCATGTTTATCCAATGCACATAATCTACAAAATTGAATTTCCTTATATTCCAATTTTGGCATGCCTTTGATGACTAGTTTTGGCAGCCTCTCCACGTAGCTTGAATTTAGATGTCTAAATCCTACATGCCACAATTTATTTTGGGATAGGTTGCAGGTTACTAAGTAAACAAATTCTGTCAACAGATTAATTGTAAATACTCCATTGTTCTCCTTTGTATCAATCACAACTTGGTTCCTTCTTTGATTTATAATTTTTTAGTGAACCTAGTTATCCTTTTCTTTCCAGAATTTGACTAATTCTACTATAGATAACCAGTCATGTGTTATAATCAGAAGCGATAGTTTCAATAAAACAGTTAGCAGATCAAATCTGAAAATACATTAAAGAAGCTCTGGAGAAATTATTAGAATGCTGTAGATTTGAATAAAATGTTAAAGGTAGAAAATATCACACTATAGTAGATCAAATCGACATTGTAAATCATTGAAAAAACCGCTGTAAACTCTAACAAACATTTGCTGTAAAAGAAAAATGAAAACAGTGAAAGAAAATAGCACAAGAACACAGATTTATGTTGTTTGGGCCCTTTTTACCCTACCTCCACAATAATGTTGATCCTTCTTCTATTTTGCTCAAATCTTAAGGACACAAGCCATCCTTATAGCTTTCCTAAGCACCCAATCTGTTACTCCAACAGATCTCAGATCCCAGACTTTCGTCTCCAAGGTAAAACCTCAATACAATGCTTCCGCATAAAAAACACACACTTAAAGGCTACCCCAAGCTTTCTATTTATAAGGAAACATTAGGACCAAATCCCAATCCTAACACATGTGGGATAAAACACATCCCCACATAAACATCACTTTACAAACTGACCCTTTTTTTTCATATCATTATAGGAAATGCAACATCTTTTTAAAAGCATGAAAGGAAATACAACAAATAATACTAATGTATTTGTCTTCATTTTTCCAACAAACTCCCCCTTGAAGACAAATCCAGCTAGCCTTCAAGAGATGTGCACTTTTAATTAAGCTTAAGCTACCCTAAGCTTCTTCCTATAGAAAATGTGTTTTTTAGCTATCATTGGTTTTGTTAAAGCATCAACAACATTAAGCTTTGTATGGGCCTTTTGAACATGCACCAAGCCATCCTCTATGATTTCTCTTATGAAGTGGAATTGGATATTTATATGTTTTGTCCTGGCATGAAAGACAGAATTCTTTGCAAGATGGATTGCACTCAAACTGTCACAAAACACAACATACCTTCGTTGTTTTAATCCAAGAGATTGTAAGAATCGCTCCATCTATAACATCTCCTTGCATGCTTCTATGAGGGGTACATATTTTGATTCAATTGTAGATAAAGTTACTAGTGGTTGTAAACTTGACAGCCAACTCACTGCTGCACCACCAAAAATACATGTGTACCCTGTAGTGGAACGTCTTGTATCATGATCAGTAGCAAAGTTTGCATTTACAAAACCTTCAATGTGTAGATTAGCATCTTCAAAACACAAGCAATGTGTTTTTGAGCCTTTTAAATATTTTAGAATCCATTTGAGCCCATAGTTGGTCATAAATCTACTAACTACTCCAACGACATAAGCAACATTAGGATGTGTACAAACCATGGCATATATCATTGACTCAACAACAGAAGTATATGGGATGTTTTTCACTTGTTCAAAGTCTTCTTTTGACTTTGGACAATCCTTCTTTGATAAATTAAATTGTGCTAAAAGAGGTGTACTTACAGGTTTTGCATCCTCCATGTTGAAACGTTTTAAAACCTTTCCAATGTAATCTTCTTGACTCAGCCATAGCTTCTTCCTTTTTTTGTCCTTGTAAATATTCATTCAAAGAATTTTCTTTGCTTGTTCCAAATCCTTCATAGGAAATTCTTTGCCCATTTCCAGTTTTAGATGTTTTATTTCTACCATGTCATTTCCAGCAATTAACATATCATCAACATACAACAACAACACTGTAAACTTATCCGAAACATCTCCAGAAAAATACACACAGTGGTCTAGATTGTTTCTATGATAATTCAACTTCTTCATTAAGGTATCAAACCTTTTATACCATTGCCTAGGGGCTTGCTTCAGACCATATAAGCTCTTTTTCAGTTTGCAAACCAGACTTGAACCTTGTTGTTTTTCATACCCTTTTAGTTGTTTCATGTATATTTCCTCCTCCAAATCTCCATGGAGGAATGCTGTTTTTATGTTAAGCTATTCCAATTCTAAGTCCATGCAAGCCACCAAAGATAGCACTAAACATATAGAAGAGTGTTTTACTACCGACGAAAAAATTTCTTGAAAGTCGATGCCTGGTTTCTGTGCATAGCTTTTCACCACCAACTTGGTCTTGAAATGTTTTTTCTCATTGGCTTTTGTTTTAATTCTATATAGCCACCTGAACTCCAAGGGTTTTTTCCCTTTTGGCAACTAAACTAGCTCCCATGTTTTGTTTTGCTGGAGTGATTCCCATTCATCATTCATAGTTGCCTTCCACTTTGCAGCATCAGTACACATCATGGCTTCCTCCATTGTTTCTGGTTCACCACTGTCACTGTAAAGTACATAATTCAACGAGGAGGTCTAGTAGCTCTTGTTGACCTTCCAACCTAATGAGACACATCTGCAGCTTGTTGTTTATCATCTTCTTTCTCATTTCTTTGTTGTCCTCCATTTTCTCTTTGCTGTTCTGAGTTCTTAGTTTGCTGCCATGTAATTTCAGCATGCTATCCAATGTTTTCAGATTTGGAAAATCCATGAATTTCATCATTTTCAACTTCTTCAGTCACTGTAAAAGGGGTTCTCATGTTGTCTGAGCCATTGCTGTCCTTGTCTTTCATTTGCAACTCACTATACATCACATTTTCTCTGAATTTAACATCTCTTGATCTCACTACACGTTTCTATTTAGGATCCCAAAGTTTGAATCCTAAATCATCTTCTCCATATTCAACAAATATGCAACGTTTAGCCTTGTTTTGTAGCTTAGTTTTGTTCTTCTTTGGAATATGCATAAATGCCTTGCATCCAAAAATTCTTAAATGATTGTATGAAATGTCTTTACCTTTCTAAACAGCTTCTAGAACAACATTATCAATTGAAAAATGTGGAGATTTGTTCACCAAATATGCTGTAGTCTTAACTGCCTCTCCCCAAAACATCTTAGGTAGGCCAACACTTGAAACCATTGTTCTAGCATGATCCAATAATGTTCTATTGCATCTTTTAGCAACTCCATTTTCCTGTGGTGTACCAGGAGGGGTATGAATGTGCTTAATTTCTTTGCTATTGCAAAAATTAGCAAATACTTTGGAAGTGTACTCCCCACCATTACCAATTTGCAAACATTTTATTTTTAGACCTGTTTCATTTTCTACTCTTGCAACAAATGTTTTGAAAATTGAAAACACTTCATCTTTTGATTTCAACATATAAACCCAAACCTTTCTTGTACAATCATCCATGAAAGTTACAAAATAAATAGATCCATCAAGAGAAATGGGAGTCATAGGACCACAAACATTAGAATAGACCAATTTTAACTTATTTTTCTTTCTATTGTCCAGATCCCTATGGAAGTTTACTCTCCTAGATTTTCCAACTAAATAGTCTTTGCAATCAGTTTGGGCATAAAAAAAATACAAGAATGAGAGATTGATTTTGAAGTGCCTTTAAGCCTGACTAGCCAATGTGTCCAAGACATCTATGCCACATTTCAGAACTTTTTGCATCAGAAACTGCTGCAACAGAGTTGCATGAATTTGCCATCAATGTATATAAGTTGCCCTCCTTTTCTTTCAGAATGGTCATGATTCTCATGGAATTCCTCCAATGTCCACCTTCACTACTAAAATTCAGATCTAAATCATCTAGTTGTGGAATTGAAATAAACTTCTTTGTGACTTCAGGAACATGTTTAATGTTATCTATTGTCACCTTTGGCATCCTTGCTTGTTGCAAACTTATACTTCCAATTTCAAGAACTTTTAAAGCTTTTCCATTAACAGCATATACAAAACTAGATTTAACTTCATGATAAGATGTAAAACAAGACTTATTTGGACAAATGTGAAAGGAGGCACCTGAGTCAATCAACCAGATGTCATTGCTACATCTATCTGCCACCATTGTACGTAGTTCTTGAACTAAGAAACTAATGTTTTCGTCAGTTGCATTTACCTTTGATGTTCCTTCTTTCGACTTCTTCTCCTTTTCTTTATCTTTTTATGCTTTCCATGCAAAGTAGTCCTTCTTCAAATGACTTTTCTTCTTATAGGACCAACACTTTTGAGTTTGAGTTTTGCGATGTGATACATCTCTATTCCTGCTTCTCCCCCTACTTGGGAAACGTTTCCTACTTCTCCCTCTTTCCTATGCTACATGAACATTTCCAGATCCAGAAGACTCATCTACTCTTCCTTCTGAATCTTGAAGGGTAGACATGACTTATTCAAATGTCATAGATGAAACACTGATAGAAGTAGTAATAGATATCACAATTGTAGACCAGGAATCAGGTAAGGAGTCTAACAGAGCATAGGATTTAACTAAATCTAGAATAACAATTTTATATTCTTCCAACTTATTCAGATTTCCCATCAACTCATCCAAATGATCTTGGAAAGACACATCAGATCTCTTCTTACATCTAAAAACTTTCTGATAAATATGAAAGGTATTCAAACCTAATACTTTATCAAACCTATTCTTCAACGTTTGCCATAGATCATGTGGATTCTTATCAGGTTTAATTGATGCCAAGATCCCATTGCTTAGGGTTGGATGAATAAAAGATAATGCTTTAGTTTTAAGTTTTCTCTAATCAGCATTTGACATTCCCGCTGGTTGAGGGGGATCTAGGGCCTCCTAGCACTTCTTTTGTGCTAAAGCGGCCTTTATCAAAATGTTTTAGACATTTTAGTTCCTTCCTGCCAATCTTTTTGTTGTTTGCAGCCTCTCCATCTCTTTAGATCTAGCTTTGATATCAGTTGTTATAATCGCAAACGATAGTTTCAATAAAATAGTCAACAGATCAAATCTGAAAATACACTAGAGAAGCTTTAGAGAAATTATTAGAATGTTGTAGATTTGAATAAAACGTTAAAGGTAGAAAATATCACACTGTAGCAGATCAAATAGATGCTGTAAATCATTGAAAAAACCACTGTAAACTTCAGCAAACGTTTGTTGTAAAAGCATAATAAGAACAACGAAAGAAAATAGCACAAGAACATAGAGATTTACATGGTTCGGGCCCTTTTTACCCTACCTCTACAATAATGCTAATATGTGTTCTATTCTGCTCAAATCTTAAGGACACAAGCCATCCTTATAGCTTTCCCAAGCACCCAATCTATTACTCCAACAGATCTCAGATCCCATACTTTTGTCTCCAAGGTAAAAACCTCAATACAATGCTTCCGCATAAAAAACGCACACTTAAAGGCTACCCCAAGCTTTCTATTTATAAGAAAACATTAGGACCAAATCCCAATCCTAACACATGTGGGATAAAACACATCCTCACATAAACATCACTTTACAAACTGACCCTTTTTTTTTCATATCATTATTTAAAATACAACATCATTTTAAAAACATAAAAGGAAATACAACAAATAATACTAATGTATTTGTCTTCATTTTTCCAACATTATGTCCTTCAACATTTGGGGCATAGTAGATATCTTGGATTTTCAGTGGTACTTGGTTAATCTTGATATCCACTTCTCCAGCTCCCTTGTATTTGCACAGAGCTTGTTTAGCATTAGTGACACTTCTTGTCATGGATGGATTGATATTCTTAAAACATTTCTTTGTGTCTTTTTTTTTTTTAAAATTAAGGGTAAGCAATAATTAGAAATATGCTTAGAACAATGCCTTCAGGTTGGCATGCATAGGGTGCTAGTACCAGGTTTTGAACCCAGCACCATAGCGTGTAAGACAATATGAGCTAACCAACTGGCTAAACATTTCTTGTTTTTTGTAATATATTTGATGCACTTTCTATCACCCATTCTATATGCGTCGTCCCTTTAACTGATACATTAAAGTGGATGAAACATTACCCACTGAATATTTGATCGTTAATCATTCTATTAATATGATCGGCCTTAGTTTCATTCCTCTATTGTTTATTTTCTTTATTCCCCATTCTATATCCATTGTGCTTTTGTTGTCCTTGGGTTCTTAAGATTAAACTAACAATCTTTCTACTTGTTTCCTTTTTTTCCACAAATAAAGCATCTCCCATCATTCTTGATTTACCAACTTTTGGTTGTTTTTTTTGGGGGTCATATCCAAAGTTCCTTTTCTTATTGTTAAGAGCACACAAAGGCAACAAGGTGGGCTTTGGAAAGCATAGGCATTGAGCAGACCATGAGTTGAGAGCATGTCACAGTAGTCAAAATTTCAACCAAGTGTACTGTGAATTGTGGTAAAGTTGCGATGAAGGTTGCAAGTTGAGCGTAGGTCATGACAAGTTGTAAATTGACAAGACCTGATGTCATAAGTTGTGGTGAAGGGTACAGTTGGACCACAAGTCATGGAAGATGCCAAATTCCAGGGGGCCACGAGCTGTGGTCAAAACGAGAACAGAATACCACAAGTTGTGGCTTGATCAAAGAATTTCAGAGAGCGGTTGTGAGTGAATCACAAGTAACAAAGGAGGTTGCAGTTAGGTCACGGTGATTGTAGACTTCAAATTTGAATTTCATGGGCATCAAGTTTGATCCTTCACATTGAGATGAAATAATATCAAGGGCGACTTAGATCATCAGTCAAAGCATCCATGCAAATCAATTTAATCAATTTTTTGGCATCAAAATTAGGGTTCTTACCCCTTTGATCATCAATATGTAAAATCGTGAGAAACTTCAACAAACCCTCAATTGGAGGTCTTAGATCTGGAACAAGAATGTTCAGAACTAAAGAGAAATGACTTCTGACGTCAAATTCCTCCTTCAAATTGCATCTTCCAAGAATATCTACAAGAATATCTTAAAACCCTTTCAAGATAATGTAGGATTGAGTTGAATTTTTGTGGAATGACAATAGAAATAGGTCAAATCTCATATCTAATGTGTAGTTCAAACATCAAAGATCTCCAAATTCATGGATCTAAATCAACATGAACATAGAGTTGAGAAATCTTGTGAAATTACTTGTGAACTTGTGGAACAGCTTTTGAAATGAGAAATTAACTGTGAAATAACATGTGAAATGTGGAATAAGATTGTGAAATATGGATGTGAAATAGCTGTGAAATTCTGAACTAAAGCATCATCTATGCTATGAACTCGTCTATGAAATAAAACAAAGAAAAGAGAAAAGAGCTTGAAGTTTAAGAGACTTTAGCACAAAGGACTTTTTCTCATCCACTTTTATTGATATGAATGAGAACACAATTACATAAAATCAGCAGCTTCCCATCGAGTTTGAATAGAGAGCCTAGGGCTTCTTTTATAGCTTTTGAGAAGGAGGCACAACACGCCAAGAAGCATTAAACCCCTTTCTCACTTTTGTCTTTGTGCTAACCTAAACTTTAAAATCTAAAACAACTTCATGAACTTCTAACTCCTAGATGACTTGACAAACATAAAATTAAACATGACATAACACTTAAACATGACTTCTTTAATTCATTTCATCATATTATCTTCACCGCTTGTTTCTTTTCTTCTTCTTCTTTTTTTGCAAGTATAACATGTTTTCTATGCACAGCAGTTCCACCATCAATGCTGCTCTTATACACCAGGTATCTATGAAATGAGATATCTGGTGATGCTGAGATGACACTTATTAATTTGGTTAATTTGGTTCATAGTCTGTTCATGTTACATCCCTTCGTACGATGTAACAGAATAAACAAATCTTACAGAGACTTCCTGGGAATGCAGTTAATCTTAGACTTTTCATGCGAATAGTTCTAGGTTGAAAGTTTTGAAGCAAGCGCGGAAAGAAAAGAGGAAGAAAGGAATCCAATGACTAGTTTTATATAAAGGTAGGCAAATGCATACTATCAGTTATTCTTGTAGTTCGCTCTATGCTTATGGAGCTCTGTTCCTGCAGTAAAGAAGTCCCAAGATGAAGTAGGGAAGTCAGAGGAGGAAGTATATACAAAAAGATATTTGGTGAAGCAGTTTGGAGGTGCAGTAGGCAATCAAATGGAAGGGATGTTTTGACAAGTGACAATGGATATCAGGGAAGATTCTGAAAACCAACAAGCAAGATAAAGGTGGTGAATTCCTTTAAAGAAGAGACATCATCCAGCTTTCATACATTTTATCATCCTATTGTTTGGTAAAATGTATTCGTCATAGAACATATCATTACTAAAACTGACATACTTCTATGTTTTGCTTTTTGAGTGGTCGACTCAATTTTCCTAGCGCCATTAAATTTATGGGCTTTAAACATTAATGTTCATTGCTCCACTGTTTCATGGACTTTTTAACTGTTAATGGACTTACAGGTTATCATACTTGATTTTCTTATGCATTGGATTCTTATCATGTTTTTTTTGTCGATGCATATCCAAAGGAATCCCTAGATGTACTCAAGTTCTGAATTTTATAATTATCAATATATTCTTTTTACATGTTTTAAATAATTACAATTCTTTATTTATCTGGAAAAATAAAATTTCAATGTTTCATTTTCTTTATAATGCAGTTACATGCAACATTAATGAATTCCCGACATAGAAAAAGGTATGCTCAGTTTTACTAGCCCTTTTGTCTAGAGTAACATCTTTATCCTAGCAAATAATGCACATAGAACAGCAGCGTAAAACTTAGATTTATTTTTTCTTATCATGCCCGTAAAAATGCAAATTTGCTCCTTCCTTGTCCAACGAATCAAGTGATATTTGTAGGAAAGGGAAGAAATTCAAGAAAGATAATTCATTTGATGCACGCCCCATAATAAAGCAGTTTGGTTCGTATGACTGGGGTCAATATGTCCTCTCTGAAGTTCATTTATCAGAGAGGTTCTCATACGATAAGAAAGGTTACTATCATTGCTGTGCATCAATCAATTTCCCAGAGACTGACATGGTGGCTTCTGAACCATTTGAGGATAGCGAAAATGCTGAAAAGAATGTCATGAATGATGGCATAACAAGCACAGAAAGCATTTAAAACTCCTTTGAAGTGGCTATTCAGGCCATATTGGATATACTAACGAGATGGCTGTTCACTCTATTTTGTACCCAAAGATTCATGTTTCTGAACATTTTTTGAGACACTTTGCATTACCTTTTCTGGAACTTGGGATCAATTTACTAGATTATAAATGAGGGTGGGTTTGTAAGTGCTATTTGTAACTGCATGGCATAGGACCCTCGTAATTAAAGCCATTTCATTTACACTAAATATGTGAATCTTATTGTTTACTGCAATTACGTCATAAATTATAGTGATTAATAAATTGTGCATTGTATTTTAGAATAATTTTGATTGTTCAAATCCTATTCTTCTAGTATTTACACTTGGTTAAGCTTTAATTTATTATTTGGGAAGTCTTTAATAATAATTTCTCTAGTGTTGGGCTTTATGACCTGCTATTACAAATGATATCACGTTTGCTCTGGTAAAAGGATGCAGGAATGTGAGAGATGTCCCAAGTGGTGGTTCTCTTGGGCTCTCCCCATGGTTCGGGGGCCATGGAACACTTTGAGGCGCCCTCGGGTGGCTCTCAAGTGTTATAAAACCCACCCCGGCTTGGTGGTACCAAGCTAGCAATAGGACACACTCCTGTTGCTACTCTCTTCTCTAAGTCCTCTTCTTTCCCTCTTCTCCGTGGAGAACTACATGGCCCTGATTCTACGGCGGTCGTAGATATGTAGGCAACCAAGACTGGATAGTTTTGGTGCGGTGCCATGCCACACCTTGTACCAGATTGTGAGGGATCTGGGGGTGAGGTACCTTCCCTTGTAGGTGCATTGTTTCTCCTTCCACCGATGTGGTCTACAAGGTTGTGTGTGTACTTGTTTGCTTGGTTCTCTTCTGCTTGCACTTGTGAGATGCTTGCTTGTTTGAGGCGTATTCCCCAGGTCTTTCGCCCCAGATCTATTTGATCTTTGTGAATTCCTTGGGGTGCCGGGCAACGTCGGGGCAACGTTGTTACAGATGGTATCAGAGCGTTTTTGTTTTAGTCAGTGGTAAGAGTTTCGCTAAGCGGTTACCAGGGTTTGTGGTTTGTGAGGTTTCCGATAGAAACTAGCTAACCCCATTCTCAACTTTGGCTAACCACTCCCTTGGAGGGTGGCCTTGTGCTCTTTGGTGGTGATACTCCATTGAGCTTGTTTGGTTAATGGTCTCTTTGGTTTGATACCTAGGTGATCTAGGATCATATCCTTATGTGTTTTGAAGAGTTTCTTGATGGCAATGTTCTTCACTCTTCATAAGAGGATAGATGTGAGCAATTGATGTATGTTGCTCTCCTTAAGGATATAAACGATGGTGTTGTGGCGATGTCCTTCACTTATTTACTTGTGGTTGGACTAGTTGGGATTGTATGCGATATGGTTGAGAGGAGTTCTACTGGCAACTCAAGAATTTTGTTGCTCAAGGAGCTCCCATCTCAGGTCTCCAGTGACTCATCTGGGATGAATCGGACCGAGTCTCTGCTTCGGTCTCCACCCAGATGACATGTTTCGAAATGGCATTTGTTGAATCGTGCAGGATATGATATCCTTGGCACTCCCACTCACCCTAGATACAGTGAGTTTGGGAAAATACAAATGAGGACAAGATAGTTCCTAGGTACCTCAGGATGGAGGTCTTCGGACATGTGCTCCTGATGAGCCTTGTTCTGGGTGGACTAAGACTATTGTCGGTAGACTTCGTACGTTCGTGTTTGCGATTGTATGTTTGTCTATTTCTGTATGCGTGTCTTCTTGGTTGCGCTTTCAAATTCTGCATGCGTGTTATCGTGGTTGCGTCTATCATTCGTAATGCAAGGCTTAAATGTTTTACGCGGTATGATGACTTATTGTTGGGGACGTTGAGGATGCAGTGGTTGTTTGTGTCGCCCCAAAGCCAAATGGCTATTGTCTTGTTTGACAACGTATTGTGCATGAGGCATGATTGCCCTTATTGTTGATCCTTGTGAGTTATGCTCCTTGTTGAGCCGGTGGTGTTGCTTGTGGCATCACTATTTTGATTGGTGACATTTTGGTCATTTGATTTTGAAGACTACTGGTGGGGGTCATCCTATTGTTGGTTCTTGTTGAGACCACACCTCTTTTAATGAGTCTTCTTGTGAACGCATCCTTCGTGATGTTGCTTGTGTTGCGAGAACTTGTTGGATGCCGACTTGATGTTGGATAGACCTTGGTCTTCCTCCTTATTTTTGGGTTGAGTTGATGATTATCTATTGCCCATGACTCATACGAGTGTGTTGAAATTTTGGTCCTGGTTGAGGCCAGTGCTAGTTGTTGGGAATGATTGTTATGTATAAATATTGAAATTTTGAGAGGGTGCTATCTCTCTCTTGGTGTGTCTCATGGTGAAATCGTTTATTCGCGTGGGGATCGGATTCCTCCATCAATGTTTTGCATGATTGATCTCTATACATGTTGTTGAGGTCTTGACTTTTATGATGTGCAAGAGTGATATCTCTTTGTTATATGATCATGCTTGATGGTTGTGAATGAGGCTGATGGGCTAATCGTGTTCCTGCTAACTTCTATGTTTCTGAGCTTGTGTCTCAGTGTTTGCAGGTAGCACAGGTATAAAGATGTAGCCAGTGGTGACCTCAGTTGATTCTGTGAGCACTATGTCTATGGGGAAGATATGTGCTCCTGAGGCCTTCATGAACTGATTATTTGGTCTCAGAATCCCTGCATTGGGTTGTGGATTTATCAGTAACTTGGCTGTGATGCATCAGCAGGAACGTCATGATTTGTTTGCCTCTCAGTGGGGGAGCACTAACAGAGGACGGTGATCTGTGCTAGACCCTACAGATATTGGGCTAGCAGATGGCATGAAATGGTATCCTTGGCCATGTCGGATACTGATGGCCCAGGAGTGGCCAATGCAATGAGGTCCCACTATGGCAGGATGGTGGATACTCAGCTGGTGTGTTTCCTTATTCGACCGTTGCGTTCGTGTCTTGAATCATTTTCGTTCAAGGTTACCCATGCAGTCGATTCAGTGTGACAGTAGATCATGTATCTTTCCAGACAGTGCTGCAATGACAGATGATCTTTTATGCTTTGTGATAGAGACAGGTTTTTCTCAAAACAGCATGGTTCTTTCTTGGTATGCTCTTGGTGGCCTAAATCTTCCAGCCTAGGAAGGGTTTGGGTAGTTTTTCCTACAGCCTTTTAGGCTTGGGTAGCATTCCCAAATATCATGTATGTTCCCAGATATGAATGTAATCTGATCCTTGGGTGTGTGAAATGTATCCTTGTGGTATTCTCAATTTGGTTGTATGCACTCAAAAGTGCTGGATGTATTGCCTATATGACTCAGTTGTCTCCTGGTTGTAGGCCTATGCCACACACTGTGACAAGGCCAAGCCCGATGTATGGTGTTCTCTTGGTGCTTGCTTTAAAGCACCCTTGCTATACGTTGTAAATGGCCTTTGTGCCTTGATGTATAATTCTGCTGAAAACCTCATGAGTAATGCTTCAGTTGTGATACAACATTGTAATGAATGGGCCAGGGCATGTCCTTGCCCATTATGCTCGTGAATTGGTGCCATGTGTTCTTGGTGATGTTGGCGTGCTTGGATCGTGTATGCTTTGTGAACGTCCTTGAGACGGAACAAATCTTGGGAACACATTTTCTTGTGTTCCTGGATTGGAAAAGATCTTGTCCATAGATGATCGTTGGTGATTGAAATTCACAACAATGTGATGTCTAACAGTGGGTTTGAGTAGAGTTCTGGGTAGTGGCACCTAGACTTGCTCTTGCATGTTGGAAGCGATCGTGGAGCAGTAGCCCAAACGTTGGGATGGAGGTCCATCCTTGAGCAAATGACGTTACAGATACAGAACTGGTGGTTTCTCCTGGTGGCCTTTCTTGGTGGGCTTGAATGTGCTCAAAACACTTGAGCCGATGCTTTCATGATAGTGAGCTTCTAATGGTTTGTGCATGTCGGTGGGCTCTCGTAACGAATTGCTTTGGTGTGTTGGAGAGCTAGGATGCACTCTCATAGATTGGGACTGATTGGTGCCTTTGTGGTCTATGGTGTGATTCCATGATAGGGGACTCGTTGTGCCTAATAGGCTATGATGTCTTGCTAAATTATCCCATGTACTCTGTCCCTTATGTACACTGATGTATTACAGAGTCCCTTGCTGATGTATTGTCCCATGTCTCTGGTGTGATGTAAATTCATGTTGGTGATCTCACCTCCCTGGTGGGATAGCAGAGTTGATCATGAGGGATCATTCTCCATTTCAATGGATGCCCTCTTCAGTTCCTGAAATAATAAGGAAGGTGGTATCGAGACAATTGTCTCCTGTAAGCAGTTGATGTTTGGGACTTGTTCCTAGCAGTGGTCCTATGTTCGT
>MNCI01031498.1:370282-422937 GCA_015680685.1 Gnetum montanum
AAAAAAAAGAAAAAAAGAAAAAAAAGGAAGGGGTGCTGAGATGCCATTCACAGGGGAACTCGACGGGACTTGTGGAAGAGGAGCGATCTTCTTGCATAAGTTATGGGTTTATGCAAGAAGATATGTCTCTAGACCCTCAAAAGGGACGGATCTAGGGGACGCCTTAGAGACGTTGGCCCTTTGGGTTGGACTCTCCCGCTCGTATAGAGAAGGGAAGTCTTGGGCTTCCTCCAGTTGCCCTTGCGTTTCATGCAAGGCATTGGATGGAAGGACGTATCAGGTATTGGGGTTGGTACCTTCCTTCAAGCCTGGCGTCTAAGGAGTTGATGGATCCCCGNCTTGGTGGTACCAAGCTAGCAATAGGACACACTCTTGTTGCTACTCTCTTCTCTAAGTCCTCTTCTTTCCCTCTTCTCCGTGGAGAACTACATGGCCCTGATTCTACGGCGGTCGTAGATATGTAGGCAACCAAGACTGGATAGTTTTGGTGCGGTGCCATGCCACACCTTGTACCAGATCGTGAGGGATCTCGGGGTGAGGTACCTTCCTTTGTAGGTGCATCGTCTCCCCTTTCGTCGATGTGGTCTACAAGGTTGTGTGTGTGTACTTGTTTTCTTGGTTCTTTTCTGCTTGCACTTGTGAGATGTTTGCTTGTTTGAGGCGTATTCCCCAGGTCTTCCGCCCTAGATTCTTTGGATCTTCGTGAATTCCTTGGGGTGCCGGGCAACGTCGGGGCAACGTTGTTACAAGGAAAGTGTTTTATATCAGAGTGCTTTATGGAAAATGGAAGATAGAAACCTCTACAAAACTTGGACCAAGAAGCAGAAATTTCAATATTGGTTGAAAAAGATGAAAGTAATATAGAAACACCTATAGGAGAATTTTAGAGAAATCAGATTTGCTTGAGAAAAATCGAAGTGAGAAAAATCAGATCTAATGAAAAAAATCAGAAATATAGAAATGATTAATTATATATGTGTAAAGTTAAGAAAGTCCTTATGAAATGAAAATTGGTTAAATGTTTGTCCTTTTCTGCTTAAGAAAGAAGATGCTGAGAAAAGAAAAAACATGTTGAAGTTAAGGATAAAAGAAAATAATTTGAAGGTGAACATACAGAAAATCAAATTAATGTAAATGATAAGAATGATCAACTGACAATACAAAAAACTACAGCAGACAAAAGCTTATGGGAATAGTTTATTGTAAGAAATGTTGATCAATCCAAATATATAGCTTGCAAAACAAATTGTCTTATCTAACAAGGTTACTGGTAACCCGAAAGATTAAAACTTTTGTTGACAAGTGAGCTTTAAACAATGCCAAAGAATTTTGATATAACATCAATTAGGATAGATGATATATGTTATCATTTTCTATTCAATTTTTCTCTTACAAATGTTGGTATTTAGCCAAAGGTCTGTTGCTATGTTAAATCCTTTTGCTATGTTAAGTTAAAGCACAAATGTTGAAAGTAATGTAAATGTAGTTAGGATTGGGTACATCCTCCCTGTTAACAATTAATTTTCAAAGTATCAACCATACAAGAATACATCGATATCTTAAATGTGAGATGGTGTTGGAACCCAAAATAATTGAAACATAGGTATACCCCAAGATTTATAGAAGTTTATAACTCAATGCCTAGTAGAACTAAACTTGTGATATGAGCTTTACGAAGCCAAAACCTATACCCTTAAGGTAACTCATTATTTGATATTTTCTTAACTTCGATTCAAATTGGTAACCAATTTCCTCTAAATAAATGATGTTATAAATTATGTTTTTTATCACTTAACCTAGCAACTCAAAACTATAAGTAAGATTATAAAAATATAATATAAATTGGTAAGATTATTGGTTTATATGCCATACAGTGTAAGTTTGAATTCTTTCTTAGAATTAAGTTTTACCAAAGTTCTGTAATTTATAAAATGTAACTTATAAACATCTTATTTTAATTTCAAATTTAAAGATTCTAAATGATGTAAACATCTATTTTGTGCATTTCCCTTATCCTAACAAGCCAGTATCCTAACAAAGCAAGTTAGGAGAGTACGCTACAAAGATTTGGACTACCCTAATGGAATTGAACAACGGTCCAAGGGTGGTGTCTTAATGTCTAAAATATTTCGAATTCGACTAACATTTACCCTGTGTGTTATTGGAATTAAACTTTGGCATGTGCTTGCCTATTCTGTGTAGGTCAATTACTTGCAGTTTGTGAAGAACTTTTGCTCTTACAATATTCTTCCTTTAGAAACCCCCCTAAACCCCGGAGTTCACACTGAATTCAGGACCTTTGCCTGCATTTTCTGTTTTCTTTACCCTCACATATTTAAAGTTGAGATTTTTAAAAATCCTGTATCATCAACCCACAGCCAAACGGGTCAATAAAAAGGGTTTTGACCAGGTTTTTGGATCTTGTTTCGGAATCGAGCAGAAACAGCAGCAGCAGCCATGGATGATTCCACAGCAGCACAGAATATTTCATCTTCTTCGTCTTCGTCTTCCTCATTGATGCCTGGAACCGGAGTTTCCAAAGAGGAATGTGAACAAATGATCCAGAAGAGCCTCAGAAATCCAACCGTGAAATTTCTGATGGAGAATTTGGAGAAGGCCGGCTGTTCGATTCCGATGAACTTTTTCAAAGCTGTGGATTGCGATAAGAAGATCAGCGGTGGATATCTGCGAGGCGAAGGGATTCTGGTTTGCAGCAACCACATGACTTACCAGGATGAAGTTAAGCAAGTTGTGATCCATGAACTGATTCATGCGTATGATGATTGTCGGGCCAAAAATCTCAAGTGGTCTGATTGTGCTCATCATGCTTGCAGCGAGATTAGGGCAGGCCATTTAAGCGGTGATTGCCACTACAAGCGTGAGTTGCTGCGAGGGTTTCTTTCTATCCGCGGACATGAACCCGAATGTGTCAAGAGACGAGTGTTGAAGTCCTTGGCTGGGAATCCGCATTGTTCTGAGGAAGCTGCGAAACAAGCCATGGATGCCGTTTGGGATGTCTGTTACAATGATACGAAGCCATTTGCTCGAGCAATTTGAAAATTTTCAAGTTGTCTAATGTGTTTTGTTTTTCCTACTTTGAAATTTTTCTGGAGCTTTGGCCCTCCGAGATCAGAGTTTTGAGCTTGTTTTTTGATTATAGAGAACCGGGAATTTTGGGTTCTGGAATATGAACCGACAACGTTGGTGGCACAAATGTACCAAAAAGGGCTATTTTAGTAAAATTTAATTTGTCTGGTTGGCTACCGAATTTTTCGGACGCTTCGAATAAAGATAATTTTCTTGATTAAAAAGATCAGATTAGAGTATGTTGATTCTTGGATTTTAGACATTGTAACCAATCTGAGGATTAGATTTTAAAATGTGCGACATTGATAGGATAATCATCCTTGGAAATGATACTCAGCTCTGGATCTCCTGGACCTTCAATCTTACTACATGATCTTAAACTTTAGGCCTTTTTATTTTTGTTTTAATTTTTTTAATCTATATTACGTATGGGTAGACTTTGCATCAATTTTGAACATACGTCTATGGAGATCCATGGGATCATGTAACAGAATATCGGACACTTAAATTTCAGAGCTATGTTTCGATCTTCGTCGTGTGTGACCCTACCCCTCATTTTCTGAAATAGAAGTTTTAAATTATGTGTTCATGGACTCTTTGACTCTTAAGTCTCTCATTAATAGTTTCTAAATTACCCTGGACCTATTGTCCTGAAGTATCCCAGCTTTGTAATTCAGTGGACTTAATTTTTAGCAAAAGAGATCTTCATTGCGTTGTCTGAAATCATAACTCATTTCTCCATTAAAAACATTCGCCTGTAGAAGATTAGAACCTTAAACAAGTACAATATCTGCATTCAGCTTTCATAAATTGAAACACTTGTTAAGAAAGCTAAGAAGTTTCCATGTAAATGCATAGTAAACCCTTAAATTTTGCTTTCAACCAGCAGCCGCCTCAGTTACAAAGAGTGGCTTGCTTCAATTGAGTAGTCAAAATTGCCCATTGGCGAAAAAGATTCCCAGAGATCATAATGGCAGCACAGTATTTACAGCATGCACCTAACTAAATACATATGTACCCAGAGTGAAAAATCATCAGAAATTTCATTTATACCAACGACTAGGATATTACACAAGGATAGGAGTGCATGTTAGGATATTGTTTCACTGGTGAATTGGGAGTATAATATTAGGATTTCTAACTGGACAATGTATGCCCAATCCACTAGATAAACTCCAAAGTGTCTCTCCATGATTCACTTTGGAATGTGCTGCATGAAATTGTTTACCTTTTATGGAAACATTATTTTGAATTTTTCCCATTCCATTAGCAATCAGCCACCGAGTGCCAGATTCAATTTCTTTTGGGATGCTCCAGTGAGTCCTACTGTTGCAACTTTCCTGCAATTTCAAACCTGCAATGTGGACATGTGTAACATCAAACGGTGTTGTTTTATCATGTCTGGCATTTTTGCTTTGAATGCTGCAATCAGATAATGGTGATGGCTGCTCTGCACAAATGAGGGCTATCATAGGGCCCCCTACAGCTTCATAATTGGCAACAGCATCATGTAACTGCACTCTTGTAACAATTGTAACAGAGGGTTGTTTAAAATTCAGATTACCGTCGTTGGAAAGTCTTGTTGGGACAACTTGACTCTGAGAAAGATCAGTACACGATGTACTCGTAATTTTGTTTGAACAGGATTGCATCCATTCATCCAATGCAACTGTCATTGCCTTCAAGTCTTTACCATAACTATTTCTTCCATGTGGTAAACATAATGTGTTATTCTCACCGTGCAACAAACAGTTTTCTCTGCACTGCAATGTATTTGTACTTGCAGGTTCGTCATGCTCCATCATATCTGTTTGTATCTTCAAGCCTTCTACTGCAAGTGCTTCTATCTTCTCAATAGCTGTAGGAACTATGTCCTCAAGTGACACAGTTTCATCTGACAGATCATGATTATCACTGCCTACTAACTTATCTGAGCATGCTTCATGTCTGCAGTGAAATCATATAAGATCATAAACACTGCTAACCCATAACATACATTGTTCCAATATTCAACCAAAACAAACATGTCATATGCACAATACTCACCTGGAGTCAGATGCTGTGATCTCAGATTCTGCATCTTGTTGTAGTTGCTTAAAAGATTTACCCCTAATATCTTCAAGTGGCATCATTGATTTTGCTTGCTTGGCAAGTTTTTCAGCTCCAAGAGAAGCTAGTCTCTGTAAAATGGCCATAACATTTGAGCCTGCGGTAGAATGTACCACCAGGGGCCTTGATGATTGAATGATCAACTTCCCTTTGCTTTTAGCATTAACAAGCAAGTGAGGATTTACTATCTTTAGAATACCCCCATTTGTCATGGGGATAGCAGAAGGTGTTTTTTTCTTCATAAAATTGGTAGGCTTGATGGAAATAGGACTACCGAATCCAATCATAGCATCTGCATGCAAAAAGCCACAATTTTCCTCAGGTGATTCCCATCTTTGCAGAAGTGCTTCTGTCTCTGCATCCTCTAGAATCCTTGCTCTAACCTTGCTTCGCATCTTCTGAAGCTCTAACTCTCCTGCTTGCACTAGCCATGCCAAATCTGAGAAACTCTCAGATTTTGCCTTAAAACTACTATTAGTTTGAGGTGAAGAGCCACATATTTGTCCATCATGTTGGAAACCACAGTCCTGACTGCTGAAGTCCTGTGCACTGTCCTGCTCAAGTGTGGAAAGGAACTCGGCCACAATCAAATCTTCATCCTGTGATAGAGTGTCTAGCACATGTTTGCCATCAAAATCGGGATTGATTTCATTGCATAAAAGTGAGTCAGGGTCAGCTGGACAGATTATTTCCACCCCCTTTTCAACCACAGTAAACTCGATATCATCATCCATATCTTCAACAATGTTCATGTTCTTCCAACTGCCAGATTCTAGTATTTCATCATTGGTGTTTGACGAAGTGGTGTGATCAGCCATTTTCCCATTCTTTGGAGATCCAACCATGTCAACATGATCACTAGGAAGAAATGCTGTTGCATCAAACAAGGATGCCAATGTAGTTTTCTTGGTCTTCTTGCATTGCTGAAGATCCATGCCTGATTTGCCTCCTCCAGCATCTACACAAGCATGAAATGAGAGGTATTCCTTGAGACTGGCAGGAGCAGTATCAGTAGCAGCATCATTTTCTTTTGCTAACAATCCATAAACCCTGGGTAATATTATGAATTTGGAGTTTGCATAATGTGCAGAGCCGTGTTTTCTAATTCTTTGGTTGGGTTGCAACAACTCACTTCTGGGAATTCTAAACCCAAAAGTAACAGTCATAATTCCTCCTTTGCCTTGGCCTTGAAGCTGGAAACTTGTAGTCAAGCTACCAGCTTCTTCATCATCACTACACAAATCAGATTTTGGGATATGTGCAAGGAAAGAGCTAAGATCAAGATGATACTTTCCTAAAACCAACGATTCAGATATTCCTGCACTCACAACAAGAGTGGAAATTTTTGATGAATACTGCATACGTTCCTTAGCATTTTTGCTACAACACATGTGACACTTGTGGTGCAGAATTTCTTCAAATTCTACTCTGCCATTTTCCACCAAACCAGGACTTGTCCTCTGCTCAGAGTCTTTCCTTCTCCAAGAAACAGAAACAGAGAAACCATTCATGCTTTCGGGAAAACCATCTATGGCATGAACTTGAAGTGAGAATATGCAGTGAAATCTCTGCTGATTCATGTGAGGAATGTACTGCCACAGTTTCCAGTTCCACACAGTTTTCTTCTTGTTGTTAGCACTATCATTTTTTGTTTGTTCCATAGGACCATGAAAAATATCATTCTCTGGCGTACTTCTAGGTTCAACTGCACTTTTAGAATGCCACAAACTTACAGTTGGTGAATCAGAAATGTCATTTTCCTCGATGTCATGATAAGAACTGGCTACCCACAATGATCTACGAGGTTTACTGTCCACACCTTCATTTTCCCCTAAAATTTCACTTTTTTCTGAAATGTCCAGAACCGCAGAAGTTGAATATCTTGGCCTCACATTCAAGAAAGGATGCAGTGATAATTTACAGTAGGAAACAGCACTTTTACTGGGTGTTTTGAAAGGACCGCAGTTTCCTAATGACATTTTATTTATATTACACTTCTTTTCTTTGTTGGTTTGTCCTTGTTTTGGTTGTTTCTTAGATTCTGCGCTACTCATAGTCCTACCAACAAAATTCCTTCTGATAATAATTTTAAAGATTGCATTTATCTTCTAAACTTGCACTGAACACTGATTTAGACAGTTCAACTTCATTACCAACATCAGTGGTAGCAGTCAAAAAACCCTGAAGAAACTCTAAACTCTCCTTACTGCTTAAAATGGTAATCCGCTTGCCTGCATCAAATCAAACCCAAAACAGATCGGTCTTCTTGGCCTACAAACCCAATACCCACATGAAAAACAACGTCATACTAAAACCCAAACCCCACATCGTGCAGACCAAGAAACAAAATAAAATTTTTAAATTTCAGTTTCGAAACCATAATGCCAACCAATCTAGGCTCTCAATTTCAGTAACCAACCATTATAAAATATAAGCAGCAAAAAAAATGAAGGGTATCCGGAGAACAAATATCACCAAGTCAGAAATCCTGATCGAGTATTCTAAACTCAACATTCAGAACTGGAACTTCAAAAACAATCATGAAACTGAATTCACAGAAAAACATACCACGATCAGAAGGAGCAAGAACAAGCTGCTGCCGAGAAAGCAGTAGCAGTCACAGCCAGGCCAAGCACAAGCACAAGCATAAGCAAACAGAAGCAAAAGAAGAAGAAGACAAGATCGTTACTTTAGTAGCAACTGTAGATATGGAAGATTCTTGAAATAAATAACACTAACACATGTCACGAGACTTGCATGGTCAGTGGTTAGCAAATTCGGCTGCATTTTAGATGTGCAGGTTTTCGCAGTACCGAACAGATATCCAGATGACTTGCAGTTTAGAACAGGGAGATATTTAGTATCTCAATAAAGGAAGGTATCTTGGAAACTATGTCCACATTTGTTTATTATTAACTTACAAACATTTGTCAAAAGGTCACGGGAAGCACGAGAATGATGCATTGATGAGGTGTGGACCCTGGTTTTAGAGCTTCTTTTGCAAAAGGATATTATTTTAGATACAAGCTATGATGGATGATATCATGCAGTCCGATCTTAATCATCCTTCCTGTTACTGGAAAATCGGATGCCAGTGATCCCTTTCTTCAGGTACATTGGATTCTTATTTTGTTCTTTCCTTTAGGGGAAGGTAACCTACAATCCAATCCATAGGTTCCCCTTTTTCTACATAAGTTGGATGGCTTCCGTTATAATATTGTCTCCTGGTCAGGAACGCATCAATTGTCATCTGTTTTTATGCTTATTCTTGATGATTTGGTTAATTTAGTTGAATAATGACAGGTGGGTAAGGTGTTGAACAAGAAATTAATCTAGAAATTGAGATAGAACTTACCTGCAGACGAGGGATAAAGTAGACGATATGTTTAGCTCGAATGATATGCTAATTTTCGGTCCTTTATTTCTACCTCCCTAGCTTTTTTTAAAATATTGTTGATACACATCTTTATCTAGAATGGTTGTTTGTGATGTAAAGAATCTATTCTATATTTTTTTAGTATTTAGTTGCATAGCATGCTTGAAAATGGACATTACAACAACTTTCAACTAAACATTTGTGATATCATTATTGGTGATCAACCTACTTTGTTTACTTTTATTTTGTTTTTTGTTTTTTGTTTTGTATTTGGAAGTGTCTTTGATCACTTCTATATTCTTTTAGGAAGTTTCTCTATCTAATTAGAGCATAAATATAATCTCTTTTCAAGAGTTAAATATCCAATTCTCAAACATGTTTCTTTTTTAGTTATAGCTATGATAAAGTCAATTTCGAAGGACTACGATATTAGATATATGATATCATAGCTTCGATATCGTATATGTGATATCACGAGATGCATGCTAATTGATAAGCATTAAAGTGTTACGTTGATAGGCCCCAGTTGATGGGGCCCTGTTTATGTGGTGTTGCCCCATTGACGGGGTTGCGTCGATGTAGTGTTTGTTGTGTCTATGGGGCCCCATCGATGCAACCTAGCAATAAAAACTATAAATATGATCTCATAGCCATGTTTATGGGGAGTCATGTCATAGTTGTAGTAGAGCTCTTGTAGTGTTTCCATTTGAGAGTTAGAATATTTCTCTGATTGCCCACAATGGGAGTCAGGAAGTGTACGAATCTTTATTCGAGCACTATTGTACTTGAACCACACCAGCGTGAATGACAATAAAAACGAACCTTTTGATCAAACCTTCCAGCACTAATAGATTAATGATTTATTTATGCATTTATTGTTTTCATTAATTATGCAAGTAATTAAGCTAAATTAGACTTTAAGTGAGTAGTTAATTAATTAAGCTAAATAGATTAAACACATAAGTATGACCGCTTTGAGCATAAACACTTATTCACTTGGTAATCCCAACAGTGTTATTGCTTGGTGTGTCTAGTAGCATAGCGCTTGGTAATCCTAGTAGTGGGTATGTGGGTTCAGGACATGTACGAAAAGTGGGACCAGATGCTTATGTTAGAACTAGTTAGAGATTACTTAAGTAGTTAAATTAAATTAGTTATGAAATCACTTCATATTTCTATGTTTGAAATTTCAGTCAAGGTGGATAAAATGTGGGATTCGTTGGATGAAAAATTCCAAACTACTTTGAAAATCACCGAAGAATCAAGAGAGTAGAGTAGTGATCATAATCGTAGGAGGCAAAAAGAAGCTGAATGTGCCTATCAAAGGGGTAAGGACAAAGTTGATGTAGTAGATGAAGTTGTAAAAATTGAATCAAATGATGATTGTGGGTGTAGCATTTGCCAATATGAACATCCCAAGGGATGTTGTTCCATTGTGTCATACTTACAAGAGTCTGGGGTGTATGCTCTAAATCCATGACTAGTAAGAAGGCAAGCACCCAAAAGGTTGCCTTATCCTTAAGGCAATCTTAGGCAGTTACATCAATAGCAGCAATATTATCCAAGTGGAGCACCACCACAACCATATGAGTAATACCAATAGTGGCACCAACCATAGTCATGGGGATGCCACCACTAAGGCAGCAATACCCTTACAGGTAACCTAATTCATATGGGTATTACATTCAACAACCATTGTCTCCACGTGACTCTTCCAGTTACATGCAAAGAATGTGCACAAGAAGTAGATATTCAAAGGTGTCTGTAGGTAGCAGCCACAAAACAAGATGGTGCCTAGTGGTTGATCGTTGATTTTGATAGCAACACAATGTGAATGGAACCTATTGAGAGCTTGACATATGCTTATGTTGCAGGCATGGATGAATTAGAGCAAGTTCATCACCAACTCTCTGATGATGAAAATGTTGATACCAATTGGGAAGAGTTGGAGATCCTTGAGAATTTCAAGTAAGAACCCCTAGAGTTGAAAACTCTACCTGCTAGCCTAGAATATGCATTCTTAAAAAATGGACGTTGTTCATACTTAATGCAAAACTTGCTCTTGAGTAGAAAGCAAAATTGCTGAAAGTGATCAACAAATGGCCAACAGCCTTTGCTTGGTCATATCTTGAACTCACTGGGATTATATCCACAGATATGCTAGCACCGCATTTACACCAATCCATCCATGAAACCAAGGAGGCAACCACAATGGTGGTTGAACCCAAAATTAAAGAAAATTGTTAAAGAGGAGATTGAGCAACTCCTTAAGGCAAGGTTCATCTACCCCATTAGGGATAGCAAGTGGGTCAGCCCACTCGTGATAGTGCTAAAGAGAGGTGGAAAATGGAGGGTTTGTATCGACTTTAGGCTGTTAAACATGGCAATATTCAAGGATCATTTTTCATTTCTAGTCATTGGTCAGGTGTTGGACACCATTTTTGGGCATTGCTATGATAGTTTTCTGGATGGTTATAGTGGCTATAACAGAATCTAGATTGCACCAAAAGATTAGGCCAAAACAACATTCACAAGTCCTTGGGGAACCTTTGCATATCATAAGATGCCTTTTGGTCTATGTAATGCTCTTGCTGCTTTCCAATGCCTGGTCTTAAAAATCTTTCAACAGCAAATAAGTAGCGGAGTGGAAGTTCTCATGGATGACTTCTCCACTTATGGTGCTACATTCGAGTAAGCCTTGGACCACCTTAAGCAAGTATTAAAAAGATGTATGAAAATAAATCTATGACTCAATTGGCAAAAGAGTCATCTCATGTCCAAGAAGGCATTGTACTAGGGCACAGAATTCCATAGGAAGTGATTGAGGTAGACCCTGAAAAGATAAGGGTCATCCAAGGAATCACTTGCCAACTTGAATTGGTCATTCCTTAGATACATTGGTTACTACCAGCGATTCATAGAGAATTTCCCTAAGATCGTGAAACAGTTGGTCAAGCTGACAAAGAAAGATGCTCCTTTCATTTGGATCAAAGAATGCAAAAATGTATTTCAAAGCCTCAAGTAGAAGCTTGTAAAGACTCTAATTCTAGGAGCATCTGATTGGTCCAGACGATTCCATATCATGATAGACACATCAAACTACATCTTAGGAGCTGTTCTTATGTAGTCGGATGATAAGAAACATTCATATTACATCCACTGTGTAAGTGGAAGCATTGTGGGTACACAAATGAATTAAATCACCATGAAAAAAGAATTGATGGTGGTGGTGTATGCTTTGGAAAAGTTTAGGCACTATGTACATAAAATATAAAGTATTTTTGCACACTGATCATAGTGCCATTAGCTTTCTCATGAATAAACCAACGGTGAGCCCCTGTGTCATATGGTCGCTAGTGATCTTGTAGGAATTCAATCTTACAATGGTAGATCAAAAAGGGATTGAGAATGTGGTCACTGACCACTTGTCTTAGTTGTGATGGGATAACAAAGAGGAGAAAATCCCATTATCTAATTTGTTTACTAATGAACTCCTCTTTGCTACTGCAATAAATGAACAAATGCTGACATAATCAACATGCTATGATAGCATCCTCACTTATCTTCTCATTTAGAAGATGCCATAAGATTTGGACCATAGAAAAAAATAACAATTCCTTCATTGGGCTAAGCACTTCATGGAAATCAATGGACACCTTTACAAGATGTGTGTCGATGGTCTAGTTTGTTGGTATGTCCTTGATGCAGATCAATTGTGAGTTCTCCAAGATGCTAATGAAGGCCCCTATGGAGATCACTATGTTGGGAGATGCATAGCCATAAAAATCCTGATGGCAGAATATTATTGGCCCACAATCTTTAGGGACGCCCACCAATTTGTTTGATCCTATGAGCACTGTCAATGAGATGGTGGGATAATTGCATGAATGGAGGATCCTCAATAGTGGATTAAACCATTGGAGTCCTTTGACATATGGGGCATTAACTTCATGGGTCCCATCACACCCATGTCTAGTGGGAAGGCATATATAATTATCATCATTGACTATTGTACCAAATGGGTAGAAGCAGTAGTCATCACTAACTGTACATCATCCACTGCTGCTTGATTTGTACAACAACGTGTTGTGAACAGGTTTGTGGTGCCATGTGCACTAATTTTCGACAATGGAACTCATTTTATAGGTGCTACTTTTTGTAAACTCATGCAATGCTTGGGGGTTGAACATAAATTAACATCAACTTATCACCCCCAAGCCAATGGTCAATCTAAGGTGACTAACAGAGAGATCACAAAGATTCTAATAAGAACTATTAGCAAATATAGGAGAGACTAGAGCACAAAACTCAATGATGCCCTTTGAGCCTACCACTCAACATGGAAACTCCCTATTGGCTACTCTCCTTATGAGTTAGTGTACAAAAAATTTCCAATGCTCCTGATTCAATTTGAGCTCTATACACTTTCAACAACTCGTGACTTGGATCTTGACTTAAGTCAGGCACAAAAAGAAAGACTGATCAACCTAAATGTGCTAGAAAAAAATTGATTGGTAGCCCTATCTTTGAATGAAGTGCACAAGGCATTTAGAAAACATTGACATGACCTTAGAATATGAAAAGTAAAATTTCAACTAGCAGATAAGGTTCTCTACTAGAATCCCACACACATACCTCAAAAAACTAAATTCCAAACATTGTGGGAAGGATCTTATATAATTGATGAAACCTTTCCTTCTGAGGCCATGATCATATACAAACTTGAGAGCCCAAATAAAAAGCAGTTGGTCAACATCCAATAGATTAAGCCTTTCCATGAGCCCAAGCAAACCAATGCAACAAATACCTTAATGGATGGACAACCATACTCAATTTTTTAGATCTCCTCCTTTCAACTTAGTCATGGGGAAGATGGCCATTCGTGCTAATTATATACATGGCTCCTCAATTTTTCTAGTTTTTTTTACACATTTTTGATGTTTGCAAATTATTTATTTTACACCTTGTTTATTTTTTTTACAACTTTTTCCTATTTTTACACCAATTTTTTTCACACCATTGTTAGTACATTTGAATATTTTTTGAATATTTTACACATATATATATATATATTTTAGTGTGGTTTTCTAATTTTTGTTAATAAAATTGCTTTGTGCCAACAAGACATAATCGTGCTATAGTTATTGCTGATGGTGGTTTGTGCTTAATGTTTTGTTTGCTAATGTTTGGTCTCTATTTTTGAATTTTTGTATTGATGGCTAAGTCATGGTTTCTTTTTCATGGAATAGGCAGTGAGTCCACGACATCCACCCATCCACAAACTCTATGGTTCTCCTTGTTTTGAAAGTTTGAGGTCCCTTTCCATTAAATATACTTTTAATAAATTTGTGACCTTGGTAGTTTCTGGAATTGGAAAGGATTCAAAGGTTTGCACAGGGTGTGACTTCAAGGGGACTCAATACTTTTTGTACTCTTCTATTTGCTTAGGTGCACGAGTGTTTTCATAGACTTCTTATCATCCCATGTCAACCAATAATAGAATTTGAATAAAGTCTTTGCATGGTGTGATTTCCATCCAAAAAGGAAAAACACACAAAAAAAAAAAAGAAAAAAAAGAAAAAAGAAAAAAACATGATGGGAATTCAAAGCATAACCCTTAGATAAATAAATGGGCTAAAAGCATTAGTTATGGAATTGTAAATACATGTTACCTATGCTTGAAGGTCTTTTCTAAATAAGGCCCTCTCTCACTTCCTACTTCTCTTTTTCTTCTCTTTATGGAATGGTTGTTGTTTTGTGGAAGCACTCTTGTGTCTTAAGGAGATGGAGCAGTCCTAGAGTGGTGATGTGAAGTCACTGAAAGAGGTTGGTTTTGGTCTAGACTAAGGACAGAGCTTCTTAGGTCATTTTAAACACAAAAATCCATAAGGAACTTCTTATGACCTTAATTTGGAGTTCCATTCCACCTTCTCCATCATCTATCTATGTTGTCCTAACTCACCTCATTTTTGGTGTCCATGTTCTTGATTCAGTGTCTTGGTCTAATGTACTTGAATTCTTAGGTAGAATCTTTCAAGTTTTGGTCCTTAAATTTTATTAACCATTAATCACCTATGGGACCCACAGACTTCTTAGGTTGAGGTTATGCAAGTGCAAACAAGGCATGTGCCTGCTATGGGGAGGATCCACTTGCATATCTCTTGGTTGGATTCATTAAGCACCTTATCCTTAGGCATTCTTGCAATCAAAATCTTTCGTACACCCATCTTTTGCATCAAACCATGTGCTCCTTGACATATTTTGTTTAATAACCACATTCTTTATCAAATTTTTTAATTTTTGAGCTTTCAAAGATTTTCTTCAATGATTTTATCATATTCTTGGCTTTTCTGGGACTCCATGGATCCCAAATTCATTGAAAAATTCCTTGTATTTTTTAAGATATTCAAAGTTGAAAATTTTCCCTATGGGCCTCATATACGTGGCCCCGTTGATGTAGTGGAAAAATAGTATATATATGCATGAACCCACTTTGAAATTTTCACATTTTCTCACAAACAACAATGGAGTTTTTCAAATTTTTAGAGCATAGAACCTTCTAGAAACCATAACTTCGTAACTGTTTATCCAAATTACTCCGTTCTTTGACCCTACAGCTACTGGAGGTAAGCTCTTAGTCATGGGGGCCATAAATGTGCTAGTTTTGATAAAAAAATTTTCACCATTTTTTTAACTCCCACAAAGGTTTAACTAAGAAATCAACTATTAAAACACCAAATTACAAGAGTTAAACATTTCCAACAAGCTTCGGTGACATTTACAATAAATAATTAATAAAATAATCAATCTGCCATGGTCCAACCTTAGCTAAAGTGTAACTAACTAATGAGAGAAGGTATTCAAAAATTTAAAGTTACACATTATATCTACTAATCCATGGATGTGTTGTGACTGTAGATGACACCAAAAGGCAAACACACATAGGAAGTAAGACCAACTCAACCAAGGAAGAAATGACCTAGAATGGGAAGGGGCCAAGAATAAGCCCAGGAAGAACCACTTGTAACCCATGCCACAGGTCCTCTTAGGGAAGAGGCCAAGATAGAATCTGTTTGTTAGATTTCAAAACTAGTAGTAGTAATAGAACATTCCCACCAGGATGATGCACTAGCCCAACAAGTAAACCTTGAGGTAACCTTAATAGAAGCTTGCTTGAATTAAATTAGATCAAGGGAGGTCTAAAAAATAGTGCTCCAGGAGTTAAACTTTGGCCCTTTCCTAGAGCAAACACCTAAAAAAGTACAAGACTAATTGAAGACCTCTCCCATGTGGTTAATCATCACTTTCATCGGGGAGAGGGACATGGGAGATATATTCTTATTTTAGAACAATAAGTAGGCTAGTTCAATGGTCAAAATGAAGGACATCTTAGTGTCCTACTTGATGTAGGCCATTGTTGAAGTGCTTAGGTTGCTAAAAATAGGGACAAATCTCACTAAGATTCCAATGCAAGTGAACCTTAGCATCAAGAAAAAATGGGTGCGATGGTGCTATGGTATTGACCACAGGAAGTTTGTCTTGCTTACACCAGCAGAAAGGATTCACTACAAGATTGCAACCTTCCACCTCAATCTCACGATGATGCCAAGAAAAATCACTATATTTTTTGCTTGTGCATGTGCTACTCTAAGTGCAAGATTCCATGTCTGCCTTCCATAATTGATCTATCTAGAGATGGAGAAGCAATTTAAAGAAAATGAATGTAGAAGGAAGACACTCCCTTTTCCATGCCTCATTAGAAAACTTTGTCAGAGGGGAGGAATAGTTTGTTATACAAATGATGTTGTTAGGCATGCCTTGATCGCTAATTAGGTAGAAATGATGAAAGATAAAACACTTGCAATAATCATTGAAGAAGAGGAGTAGCAACGACCACCTCCACTTTCTACTCAAACAATTATGCTAGATGTTATTGTAACAACCCAATAGTTGCATGAATATTGAGAATGGATTTTGAGTGAATAAGAGCAATGAGTAGGCATGAGTGGTGGGGATCCATCTGTGTACTGGCCAAGAATGAATCGCCTAAATGAGGTGGCCCAAATAATTAGCTTGATGGGAAGAGGTGGATCTATTTTCTCAGCCCAAAGAACATAATTGTCTACAAGGTTGAATCCTAGTGCTAGAGAGGTTACAGTATCTCTCATAGAATAGCGGCCACTCCCAAAAATTTCTGGGAACACTATGACCTTCTTGGTGTGCTTAGAGAAAGGTGAGGGATCAACAGTATTGGTGATGTAGCACCAAGGGTAGGAGACAACAATAGAGGTGGTTGTTAATAGAATAGCTGAAATCCTCAATGCACCTACGGTGTTTGTACTAGATGTCACTACACTCAAAGATGTGTAGGCATCTGTCAGGATCATAAGTGGTAGAATAAGTGCAGCACAACATGAAGAACTGCTAGACTAATTGGTGGAAACTGAGCAACTTCTTCCAAATGTTTTTGATCTTTTAGACAATATTACTACAACCTAGTCAGAGTTACTAAAGGCAAGGGGAAAAACATTATCTTGGAGGGGTAACACAAAATAGCCAAGGAGCTAAATGAATGCTTGATTGCTGAAGTTGCTGAATTAAGAGCCCAAATTGTTGATTTTGCATTTCTCAACCTAGCATTGACAAAAGATGAAGCTCTTGAATAGATTCACATCAGACTAAAAAGGGTTGAGGGTGCAATGGAGATGACAGTGTTCTATTGATCCTTGGCAGTGGCTACACAACACAAAATTCAAAAGGCCATAGATTAGACTCGCTAGAAGAATGTGCAATTGACTGTAGAGAGCCATCACTTGTGAAATGTTGATGAGCATAAGCAATAATTAACTAACTTTATCCATCAATAGTAGGAGCAATTAGCTAGAGAAAATAAAGAGCTAAGGAGATTGGCAATTGAAAATAGAAACCTCTCCATGGAGGAGGTCTGTGCCCTTTGCTAGAAGATTGCAATCGAGGTAGCTACCTAGAAATTAGAGGCTCTAAAATTTGAGAGAGTCATAGATCATTACAGAGATCAGGTCGATCTACAGAAAGAAGTGAATGACTACCAGGAGTTGTAGAATGTAGTAAAGGTGTTTGATGTCACACGCAAATAGTTCACTACCTAGTTTGTCAATGTTAAGGAGTTATTTCCAGTAATGTCTTGTCCATGGGATATCCCCATTCTAGCCCATATTGGTGATGTTGTGTGGAATGTGAATGATCCTTGGAGTAAGGAGGAGAAGATGAAGACATTATTGGATGCCTTCCATCTTTGATTGCTTGGGATTGTTTGATCTTCTCCACCACCTTCATGCCATTAGAGGATGTGCTGTCCAATTTTGAATAGTCATGTCATGGTTTTCAATTTTGTGTCATGAACACCATAATTTTTGTAAAGTGTTGATTTGTACATTTGGGCACTCAATTTTGTCAAGTTAGTTTGTTATGTCAAGAGACAGTTAATAATTCCATACCTTTCTAATTTTGTAAAGGAACTTAAGGATGAGTTTTCATTTAGTCATGGGGGTATGATGAGTGTCAAAGTGTTGTGTCGATGGCCCTCCATTGACATGGCCTCATTGATGGGCCCTCGTCGATGGGGCCCTGTTTATGTGATGTTGCCTCATCAATGGGGCCACATTGATGTAGCGTTTGTTGTGTCTATGGGGCCTCGTCGATGCAACCTAGCAATAAAAACTATAAATACAAGCTGACAACCATATTTATGGGGAGTCATGTCATAGCTTTAGTAGAGCTCTTGTAGTTTTTCTATTTGAGAGTTAGAATATTTCTCTGATTGCCCACAATAGGAGTCAGAAAGTGTATGAATCTTTATTCAAGCACTGTTGTACCTGAACCACACCAGTGTGAATGATAATAAAGACAAGCCTTTTGATCAAACCTTGTAGCACTTAGAATAGATTAATGATTGATTTATTCATTTATTATTTTCATTAATTATGTAAGTAATTAAGCTAAATTAGAATTTAAATAATTAGTTAATTAATTAAGCTAAATAGATTAAACACATAAGTATGACTGCTTCGAGCATAAACATGTATTCACTTGGTAATCCCAACAGTGTTATTGCTTGGTGTGTCTAGTAGCGTAGTGCTTGGTAATCCTAGCAATGGGTACATGGGTTTAGGATATGTATGGAAAGTGGGATCAGATTCTTATGTTAGAACTAGTTAGATATTAGTTAAGTAGTTAAATTAAATTAGTTATTAAATCACTTCATCTCTCTACTTTAAGCACCAAGGAACATAGAACACAAAACAATAAAAATCATATGCCTCAATTACACTTAACCATACCTTTGTACATCACAAGTGTAATTGGGAAGACAATGAATGACTATTAGGGCAAGGTTCACTTTTTAGAAGACTAGTGTACCAGAAGACATAAAGTCCGTAGAATTTGATCGGGTCATGTGTGAACGCTTCATGATTCGTATGGTTGAGCATAGGGTTACCTTCATTGCTCATCACTAGCCTATAAATACAACACTTAGGTGCATGGATTCGCTTAATTTTTCATTCCATAGTAGCGTAACTGTTGCAGTTTGTGGTTGTGAGTTAGTCTTTACTACTTAGAAGTGTGAATGCTTGTAGTGTAGTGTGATGTAGTGTATGGAATCTTTATTCAAACATCTTGTACTTGGGCACAAGTGTGACTAGCAATAAAGATCAAGCTATTTCATACTATTGCAACATTCTGATAGTTTACTATTTTACTTAGAATAATGTTTACTATTTTCTTAGTTAATATTTACTTTTCCATGCACTATACCATTATTGTTGTTAAGAGGGATGAGTAAAACTGATCTTGAGCACTTAAGTGTAATTACATGGCAACCTAGTAGTGAAGTACTTGGTAATCCTAGTAGTAGTTACAGAAAGCCCAAGGTATGTACGGAAGGTTAGGACCAAATTCTCATCACCTAAGAATAGAATAGATTCGTTTACTATTTTAGTTAGACTTAGACTTAGAAACTCTTTTCACTTCACCATGTTCACTAGGAGCTAGATGACTAAATAACATCAACAGATCATATACCTCACTATGAGCTAAATCATACACGCAGACTACACTAGCCCAACATGGGAAGATAATGGTCATAGACTTAAACCAATTGGTAGAATTTTTACATTTCCTCACCCACGGATTACAATTTGGTCATGTGTGAACACCTATAACTTGTATGGTTGGGTGTTGGATTATTCCACTGCTCATCATTGGCGTCATCGCTGAGGACTAGTCAATGTATACTAAATAATTAATTTCAAAAAGTTTGTATAATTTTCTAATAACTCTAAAAATAAGCACACTTAAACAAATGTCTTAAATTACAACATGGCTTCAAACAAGGATACATCATCACCTGCCTAAGAGACAAAAAGGGGTAATGATAGAATCAATGATGAAGAAGAATGGGGGATGCCAATGCAAACAAGAATCACTTATGTTCACACTGATCCTTATCATCTAGATTTTACTTTCATCTTTCATAAGGATAGACAAATGAGATGGAGAAACATGTGAGACAACATAGTCTTGCCTCCAGAATGTGTAGCACTTAGCATGCTCCAAAATATCTTAAGGGAAATGCATTTGGACTAAATCCATGAAGGGTAACCTATGACTCATCACATGATAAGACCATATGAACCCACAAAGGAGCAAATGTGGAAGCATGTTGCTATGGAAATCAAACATGTACAAAACAAAGGAAAGCAGGTTAACACTTTTGTTATCTTGGAAGAGCTTGATGTTGATGCATTCATCACAAAAAAACTCCATTAGAATCATGAAGAGCCTTCAAAAACACCTATCATCAGACTTGAGGAACATGTCAAAGTTCAACTACATTCCACCCTAGTAGAGACACCTAAAATGGAGGCTACTAACTTAAAGCATAAGCGAGACTCAAGGCCAAGAGTTTCTACCAGCTCCTATAGATAAGAATACCAAAGTCATGAAAGGAGGACAAGTGTACACCATTATCCTACTAGCTCATCCTCATCCTCACAATCATTAATGGACTCTGATAGGAGGAGGCTAAGGCATCGAGACCATGACAAGAAGGAGAGAAGGACTCATGATCATCATGACTATCACCTAAGGTATTTAGATGAGGAAGATGAAGGTTATGAACAAAGAAGATGAAGGGATCAAAGAGAGGATTGTGAAAGGGATGAGCACAAAAGGGGGTACTACTATAACAGAGCACATGAACTCGATCATGATGATGAACCCCTAATGGCAACTTGAAGCATGATTAACATCTAAGAAGCTATTGGATTCTAACTAGGCATGTGAAGGATAGCCATATCAAATAGCTCGATATGAATAACATGCCAAGATTTGAAGGTGGTTATAATGCTAATTCACAACACCACCTCCAAGCTTTCCATGATGCTTGTGTCCTATAGAACATTGAAAGTAATTGACAGAAGTTGAAGTTGTTTCCAAGAACACTTGTGAAAGAGGTAGAGAGCTGGTATTGATCATTCGAACTTGAATCAATCAGAAGATGGAGTACCATGCTAAAGATCTTTAATGAAAAGTACCAAACCTACTCACAGGTGTTTAACTTAAGAAAAAAAAATCCAAGGATGGAAGCAAGGAACTCATGAAACCCTTGATGCAGCAATAGGTAGATACTATTCACTACTGGACAGATGCTCAGGCCATGGATTCTCACAGTGGGAGAAATTAAGGCACATTGTAGATGGGTTATGAAACAAAACTAGAGAGACCCTTGGGGTCTATGGCCAAGGAAAATTATCTAATATGACAACCCATCAAATATAGAGACTAGTTGACCAAGTGGCAAAGGAAGAAGGTGAGTTAAGAAAGAGAGAATTAGCAGAAGAGTATAATAGAGATTCGTCCATTAGGAAAAGAGATGCACTAATTTGTGATACACAAGAAGAGAAAACCTTGGAATAGGTAATTCAAAAGAAGACTCTACTAATGCAAAAATCTATAACTGACATTGCAACAAAGGTAGAGAAAATGTGGGACTCTATTGATGAAAAATTTGCAATAGCATTGAAAGTTGTGGAGGAGAGAATAAAAAAAGCCTTTGAAAAAGGCAAGGATAGGAAAAAGAAGAAATATTTTGGATGAAAGGTGATGAAGTGTCATTTAGTCGATGCGTCGACTTAGCCGCGTATACAAGGCTATGTCGACGTAGCCTTCCTGCATCGATGTGGCCCCATTTATGTAGCCACCTATCTCGGCCTATAAATAAGAGGGCCTTCCACCTCATTTAGACACCTTTTGAGTAGTTGTAGCGAAGCTCTTGAAGTTTTTTCCCACAAGAGATAGAATATTTTCCAAGTGCCTACAGCAGGTGTAAGAAAAGTGGTCGGCTCTTTATTCGAGCGTTGATGTATATGAGCCCATTGATGTGATGGCAATAAAGATGAACTATTCAAGCATTCCTTGTAGCATTTGGACTTATCTATTTTATGCATTCAATAGTTTATTATGTTTATGCTTTATTAGTTACTTGTTAATTAATTAAGTTTTTGTGATTATGATTTCAATCGCTATTGTTCATTTGTAGTTCTTAAAGGCCATAAGTACAACCATCTCAAACGTAACTCAAACACTTGGTAAACCCAGTGACGCTTAACGTCTGGTAACCCAGAAGTGTTAAGAGATGCTTAGAACGTTCTCAGAAGATGGGACCGGATACTTATGTTAGGAATAGTTAAGATTTAGATTAAGATAATCTTAGATTAATTAATATTCTAGCCTTACTTTCCAAGATACTTAGCCATCCAAAAAGATAATTAAAAAGCTATAAAAATCATTAGCCTTGGTCTCACTTAACCATCGTAAACAGAATCTCACAAGTGAGATTAGGATGAAAACGACCGTTCTAACCTAAGGTTTCACTGGTTAGAATCTGGTGTATGTTAAGTGCTTACAGTCTGAGGATTTCGATCGAGTCATGCGTGAATGCTCGTGATTCGTACGGTTGGGTGTAGGGGTACCTAGCGGCTCATCATTGGCGCCATTGCTGGGGACTGTTAGTCTTACATGCGTCATCTAACCTTAGTTAAATTATCATTCAAGTTGTTGGAACAAACCTAGGATAGAAACATTTACACAAGCTAGGTGAATTTAAGTAAATAGTAAGGTATACCGATTACATGGACCATCTAATGTCCAACATGTCTTCTCATAGGAGAGAGGTATTCGAACCATTGGTGCCACAAGAATGTTGGATGGTGTACAAAAATCCCGATGAATATGTCCCTGATTTCACATTCATCCTACATCAGGATGAGCATTTGTGATGGCAGGACATGGAGGGTAGCATCATGCTACCACCCAACCAATCAACTCCTGTGATGCTATATCACAATCTGGGCAAATTAGGCATCCAGGACCGGGTGGCGGAGTATGTCATGGAGGACCATGACTACCAAGACTATCGTCCCACTTTGGCTCAATGAGTAAGAGACTAGTAGCAGGTGGACAGACATGAACAATAGAAGGGAAAAAAATTTAGTAACCCCTTATTTTCACAAGGGCTGCAAGATGATGGGGATCCCATCTTTCATGATACCCATTCCACCAAACTTCCCCTGGGGCAGCAGATCCTCCAGTCAATCATTCAGAACAAACCTCTAAGTGACCATGATCCTCAAGGGGATGGAGGGTCACATAGCAAGGATGGGCAGGATGATCGAGGCCACCATCAGGGTAGAGGGGGAGATCGACACTGGATCAGTGGTGATGCCTCTCCTTCTTCTCCGTCCTCTCACTCTCTTGCGCAACGTGAGGAAGCACGTGACCAATCGCGTGGTGCTCACCAGCATGCAAGGAGGGGTAGCTGGAATCATCATAGATATCATGGTCCTCAACAGGACTATGATTTGGATGAGCTGTTGTTAGCTACTCGAAGCATGCTCCAGATCACAAAGGTAGTTCAAATTCCCAGTAGGCACATAAAGGATAGCTGGATCAAGCACGTTGATATGAAAAACATCCCCAAATTTGAAGGGGGATACAACTGTGATCTATAGACTCACCTGTAGGCATTCCATGACGCCTGCACCCTGCAAAACATCGATAATGATTGGAAATGGCTGAAGCTGTTCCCTCACACACTAATCAAAGAAGCTAAAAGTTGGTATTAGTCCTTGGAGCCGAAATCAATTAGAAGATGAAGTACGATGCTTGAAATTTTCAATGACAAATATCAAACGTACTCTAGAGTGGTGAATCTAAGATGGCAGATCTAAGGTTGGAAACAAGGAAATCATGAACCCTTAGATGCTGCCATGAGTAGGTACTACTCATTGTTGCATCGATGCCCTGGTCATGGTTACTCTCAGTGGGCACAACTTCACCACATTATTAATGGGCTCTATTTTGAAACACGAAAGACCCTTGGCGTGTATGCCAAGGGACGACTATCGGAGCTAAGGTCCATTAATTGCAATGCCTCATTGAACAGGTGGCCAAGGAGGAAGGAGAACTTAGGAAAAAGGAGAGTGTAGCAATTTTGTGATGAGGAGGATGAATCACCACTGGAAGCAGCGGTGAATCGAAAGACTTTGCTGTTACAAAAGTTTGTATTTGAAATATTGGCAAAGGTGGATAATATGTGGGACTCTTTGGATGAGAAATTTCAAAGTGGACTAAAAATTGTAGAAGAGTCTAGAGAACAAGGTAACGACCATGATCAGTGCAAGAAGAAGGGAGCTGAACATGCCCAACATAAGGGTAAAGGCAAAGTTGTTGTAGTAGAGTAGGTTGCAGACTCTGACACTGAGGAGGAGGATGAATGTGACATATGCCAATATGAACATCCTAAGAGATGTTGTCTTGTGATGTCACATCTTCAAGAGTCTAGGGTGTACGCCTTGAACCCTTGTTTGGCACAACGGCAAACACCTCGAAGGTTGCCTTATCCACAAGGCAATTCTAGGCGGTTCCACCAGTAGCAGCAAGGATATTATCCAAGTGGAACGTCCCCACAACCGTATGAATACTTCCAATAGTGGCAACAATCACAAGCATGGGGGATGCCACCTCCAAGGCAGCAGTACCCTTACAAACAGCCAGATCCTTATGGGTACTATGTTCAGCAATCGGTCTCTCCAAGAGACTCTTCCAGTCATGTGGCCTTTCCAAGTTATTACCACCCCCCTGAATATTTTCAACATCCATCTCCATCACCCAGGGTGGAAAACCCATATCTCTTCTACCCTCCATCACCTTCTTCTACCACTCCTCCACAACATCCCACTCAGTTACCACTTGCTCCATTAATGCAGGGAGAAATACCACCACAGCCACAGCAACGAAACACTACAAGGGCTGTTAACTTACAACTGGCACCTCGACCGAGTGGACTGGAATCCAAGCCACGAAAACATCCTTTCTTCCAGCCCAGTATTTGAACACACCCTCACCTATGCCTATGGCCAGTGCCTCCGAACCTACCAATGCCTCCACCATCATATCGCCCGAGTGGCCCTCTGGCCAGCTACACTCCAACATCCAGATGGTCATGCTTACACATGCCATGATCGACTGGATCAAAGCAGGTTATCTTCCATGGAAATTGATAGATTCAGGAAGCCCCCTCATCTATCTTTAGGTGGCAGGGAACAAGCCGTGCAAAGCTCTTCTGGACTCAGAGTCAGGGGTCAATTTGATCTCTCACGATATGTACAAGAACTGGAACTTGCCCCCACTAAAGAAGAGCAACATCTAGCTCAAGTTAGCAGACGATTCCATCACCATTCCCTTGGGTTTGGTGGAGGACATCATGACCACTATTTGTGGGTGGTCCTATCCTACTGATTTCCTGGTCATCCATGTAGAGAAATGCAAGGGGAACTATCCAATCATCATGGGAAGAGCCTGGCTAAGCATGGTGGATGCATGACTAAGACTCTGAGATCTGTCCCTGGAAATTTCAAAGGAAAATCCTTTCAGGAAGATCAAGAAGAAGTGCATTCCATTCATCGCATACAGTGACTCAGGGTTCAACTGTGTGCAGCAATTATGGTTTGCTAAGCGGATATCCATTCAAGCATGTAGTCGGTGTATTGAGGAATCACCTATTCAATAGTGCCTGTATGCAGCAACCACTAACCAAGAGGGAACCTAGTGGCTGACAGTTGATCTTACCAGTAGCACGTTGTGCATGGAACTGTTTGAGGGGCTAGTGCAAGCCTATGTTGAAAGCATGGATGAGATGGAAGAGGTTCATCAACAAGTCTCCACTATTGATGACCAAGATGATTGGGGGATGCTACAAATCCCTGAGAGCTTCAACCAAGAGCCCTTGGAGCTAAAGTCTTTACCGGCTCACTTGGAATATGCATTCTTGCAAAATGGCAATCCAGTAATTATCAATGCTGCTCTTGCTCCTGAATAGAAAAAGAAATTGCTGGAGATGGTAAAAAAATGGGTTGCTATGTTTGCATGGTCATATGTTGAGTTGACTGGAGTTGATCCTAGGGTCTACCAGCATCAGATCTATCTTGACCCTTACATGAAGCCACGATGATAGCCACAAAGATGGTTGAATCCCAAACTGAAGCAAAGTGTAAAAGATGAAGTCAAAAAATTGCTAAAGGCGGGATTCATCTATTCTGTCACCGATAGCGAATGGGTTAGCCCACTCATTATTGTGCCCAAGAAAGGTGGCAAGTGGAGGATCTATATTGATTTCTGGTTGCTCAATATGGCAACCTTCAAGGACCACTTCCCACTTCCATTTGTGGACCAGGTGTTGGACACCATCGCAGGACACTATTACTACAGCTTTTTGGATGGTTATAGTGGTTATAACCAAATCCAAATAGCACCAAAGGATCAAGCCAAAACAACGTTCACAAGTCCATGGGGGACTTTTGCATATAAGAGGATGCCCTTTGGCCTATGCAATGCACCTGCTACATTCCAATGCCTTGTCCTAAGCATCTTCCAGCAACAAATTAGCAATGTTGTAGAAGTCTTCATGGATGAATTCTCCACCTATGGGGCCACATTCGAGCAAGCCTTAAACTATCTGGAGCAGGTTCTGAAAAGATGTGTCGACACCAATCTACGGCTCAATTGGCAGAAGAGACATTTTATGGTCCAAGAGGGCATTGTGTTGGGGCATTGCATCTCACAAATAGGGATCAGTGTAGATCCTGAGAAGATCAGGATCATCCAAGGAATCACCCACCAACCATGTACCATCAAAGATGTTCAGTCATTCCTTGGACACACTGGTTACTATCGGCGTTTCATTGAGCACTTCTCGAAGATCGCCAGGCCGTTGGTAGAACTTACAAAGAAGGATGCTCCATTCATCTGGACCAAGGAATGCGAGTTGGCATTCCAAGCGCTAAAATAGAAACTCGTAGAAGCTCTGGTTCTACAAGCACTTGATTGGTCCAAACCCTTTCACATTATGATGGATGCCTCCAACTATGCCTTGGGAGCCATGCTTACAAAGTGTGATGATCAAAAATGTCCATATTACATCCACTATGCAAGCCATAGCATTGTGGGTGCTCAGTTGAACTACACCACCATCGAGAAGGATTTGATGGCAGTGGTGTTTTCCATAGACAAATTTCGGCACTATGTGCTTAGATATGAGGTGTTTGTGCACATGGACCACAATTCTATCTAGTTCTTGATGAACAAACCAACAGTGAGTCCCTGCATAATCCGGTGGTTGGTGATTCTTCAGGAGTTTGATCTTACCATGGTAGATAGGAAGGGGACCAAGAATGTGGTTTCTGACCACTTGTCTCAGTTGCAATGGGATGACGTAGAAGAGGAGGAGCCCTTATCTGACTAGTTTCCAGATGAACTCCTCTTCACAGGCACGGTTGATCCTCAAGCACCCAAGGAATCCCCTTGGTTTAACTGCATCCTCACCTACCTCACAACCCAAGAGCTACCCAAGGAGTGGAACCATCGGTAGAAATAATAGTTTCTCTATAAGACCAAGCGTTTCATGGAAATCAATGGCCACCTTTACAAGGTGTGCGTAGATGGCTTGGTTTGATGGTGTGTCCCTGATGATGATACACTGCGTGTCCTCCAAGGTGCTCATGAAGGTCGTTGTGGGGGTCACTATGCTGAACGTCGAATGGCCATTAAAATCCTGCTTGCAGGGTATTACTGGCCTACACTTTTCAGGGATGCACAATGGTTCACCTGATCTTGTGAACGATGCCAGAAAGATGGTGGGATGACGACACAGTTGGAGGGATCTCAACAGTGGATCCAACCACTGGAATCCTTTAACATCTAGGGTATCGACTTCATGGGGCCCATCACCCCCTTGTCAAATGGAAAGGCATACATCATCATAGTTGTGGACTACTATACAAAATGGGCAAAAGCCGCAGCCTTCATCGACTGTTCTTCCAACATTGCCACATGATTTGTCTAGTAACAAATCGTCAACAGGTTTGGAGTGCCATGTGCACTCATTTTTGATAATGGGACTCACTTCATGAGCATCACTTTTCGGAAAATCATGCAATGCTTAGGGGTAAAACATAAATTTACGACACCTTATCACCCCCAAGCCAATGGGTAGGCCGAAGTCACCAATAGGGAGATCACCAAGATCCTTACCCGGACCATCAGCAAATACAGGAGGGATTGGAGTACCAAGCTCAACGATGCCCTATGGGCCTATTGCTCCACTTGAAACTTCCTGTAGGGTACCCTCCCTATGAGTTAGTTTATGAAAAGTTGCCAATGCTTCCAATCCAAGCAGAACTCTGGACACTATCCACTGCCAGTGACCTCAGCCTTGACCTACTGCTAGCACAATGTGAATGAATAATCAATTTAAGTGTGCTAGATGAGAACTGATTGGTGGCCCTATTTTCAAATGAAATCCACAAGGCCTATAACAAGAAATGACATGATATTAGGATTCGAAAGGTCACATTTAGATGTGGAGACAAGGTGTTGTATTAGAACCCCTCACATGTATCCCAACCAACCAAGTTTCAAACACGATGGGAGGGACCTTATATTGTCTTTGAAACCTTCCCATCTGGGGCCTTGCTCATTCACAAACCTGAGGACCCCACTAGAACATAGTTAGTCAACCGCCAATAACTAAAACCTTTTCGTGAACTTCACGCATCCAATGCCACTACCTCATCATCACTCGGTTGACCATGTTCCATTTTTCATGTCTCCTCCTTTCCACCCAATCGTGGGGGAGACCGTCATCCCTGCTGATCCATTTCACTACACCCCTCACCATTTTTTCATTTTTTGTTTTACACTTTTTTTCACCATAGTTCATACGTTTGCACATTTTTTGAACATCTTTTCCTTTTCTTTAATTATTTTTCGTTTCTTTGTGCCTATTCCATTTTTTGCATAATTGGTAAGATGTCATCGTATTATCTTCAGGCATCTGGCGCGGTTGGTTTTTGTACGATGGGTACTATAATAGTCTTCCACGTTATCTGGCTTCCACCATTGCATGGTTGTCCTTGGATTTTACGTTTTTTTTCACTTCATAAACTCGGCAGTGAGTCCACGTCATTCACTTATTCACCATTCCATGGTTTTCCTTATGTTGCGAGCATGCAACCCTTTCACTTAAAAACATTTTAATTAATGTGTGATTTGTGTAGTTCCCAACCTCAGGGATGAGCTAATGGTTTGAATCAGGTGTGAATTCAAGGGGAATGCTTTATTTGTTGTTCTGTTTTGTTCCCTAGGTTGCTGGTATGCCCTTACAGATTTCCTACCACTCCACATTTCTCTCTCCATGGAATTTTTTGGGCAGTTCGACCTTGCATGAGGTGGTCCTCAGAACACGCTAGAAGAAGTGAGGCTCCAACTGCGGAACTCTCCGATGTGGCCAATCATCACAACCAGTGGTGAATGGTACTAAGGAGAAACTTATCTCTTCTGGATGAATTGGCAACCAAGGTCTAGAGTAAGAATCAAAGACATTTATGTCTCTTACTCTTTGAAGGAAATAGTGCAAGCTCTGGGGTTGCCTGAAACTGGGGCAGATGTGGTGGAAATTCCAAAGCAGGCTGATCCAAAGGTAAAGGCGGAATGGACCAAATAGTGCTATGGGGTAGAGCACAAGGAATTTGGCTCCTTGACCATGGTGGAGTGAGTGTACTCAAAGATCGCGTCTTACCACTTGAACCCAACGGTAAGACCTAGCAAAATCACAACCTTCTCTACTCGTGCGTGTGCTACCTTGAGTGGGAAATTCCCAATGAGTCTTCCATAGCTACTATTTTTGGAGATTGAAAAGAGGTTTGTTGAGAATGAACATGGAAGATGAGCTCTCCCCTTTCCCTGCCTAATCTGAAAGTTGTGCAAATGGACAGGGATAGTACGATATTCCAATGATGTAGTCTGACATGCCCCAATTACCTTGTGATAAGAGATGATGAAAGATAAAACTCCTATTACCACACAGACAAAGGAGGAGCAGCAACCACCTCCACCACCTGTGCAAACAATGTAGCTGGGCTTGCAATCCACAACAGAATACATCCACGAGATTCGGGAAATGCTCTTGAACCAGCAAGAGCAATTTGGTAGGACTAGTGGAGGAGAAGACCCTTTGGTCTATCGCCTTGCCATGAGCCACCTGGAGCAAGTGGCTCAATCATTTAGCTTTCCTGAAAGGGCAGGGCGGATATGCTCTATTGTCGAAGCACAAGTTCCAACCAGAACATATCCAAGCATCTGAGATGTATCAACCTCAACCCAACAGTTATTCCCTGAAATCTCAAGGAATGCTGCTACCTTCTCGGTATGCTTGGAAGATGATGAAGAGGCAACGATCCTGGTGATGCAGCACCAGGGACAGGAAGTTGTGGTCAAAGTGGTTGCTGACACAATTGCTATGAGTCTCAATGCACCGATAACACCTATACCAAACATTCATGGACTACAAGATGTACAGGTGTTTGCCAGAACTTCACGTAGCAAGATTGATATAGCCCAACATGAGGAGTTGTTGGACCAACTGGTGGGAACCAGTCAATCACTTTTAGATGTCTTTGACCTTTCAAACAACATTACTGCAACCTAGTTGGAGCTGCTCTCGGAAAGGGGGGGCAAGAGCCTCATTTTGGAAGGGCAACTTGAAGCTGCTCAAGTTGCTTGTTAGTGCTTGGCAACTGAGGTAGCCCAATTAAGAGCCCAGCTTGCCGATCTAGCCATCCTCAACAGCGAAATCACCAGAGATGAAGCTTTTCAACAACTTCAACTTAAACTTTAGGTCATTGAGGATGTGCAAGAGATGACGATCTTCGGCAAGTCTGTGGAAGATGCCCAAGCACATCGCTTAGACAAGGAATTGGCAGAGGTTCACCAGAAGAACATGCAGCTAAGCGTAGAGGTTCATCACCTACGCAATGTTGGTGCAGAGGATGAACACATGAAAAATTTCATCCACCAATAGCAGGAGGAGCTAGCCAAGGTGAATACTGACATAAGCAGTTTGGCTGCTGAAAATTGAAATCTATCAATGGAGGAGGTTTGGGCATTGCGACAGAAGTCTATAATTAAAATTATCACTTGGAAGAACAAGGTTGTAAAATTTGAAAAAGTCAAAAATCATTACAGAGACGAAGTGGGATTGCAGAAGGAGGTAAATGAGAAGCATATTCAAGTCGCCAAAGCCAAGATGAACCAAGCGCTTTAGTAGCTTCAAGAGGGAGGCAATGTATTGCAATCTATCTTTGATGGGTTGAATGACTACAATTAAGCTGAAATCCGCCTTAAGGAGCTACAGATTAAGGAGATGATAGAATATATGGAGCTTGCCAACCTTCGATATGAAAACCTGGCTATGCTCATAGCCGAGAGACAATGGTCAGAGTTAGAAAAGAAAGTGGTCGCCTCATATTCCCTATACGAGGGTGAGTTCCAGGAACATAAGGTGACAAAAGTTGGCAATGGAAAACGTAGAACTCGAGGTCCTTTGCATAAGCTTTGAAGGACAATGTACAGTCGCAGAGGACCTGGGTTGTAGAATGAATGACTACTAGCAGTTGCAAGTGTTAATTTGAGTGTTTAACATCGAATGTAAGAAGTTCATAGCTTGGTTTGTCAACCTAAATGAGCTCCTTCTGGTGCTACCATGCCCTTGGGAGGTTCTAGTTCCAACACACATTGGAGAAGTTGCCTGGATAGTGAACGATCCGAGAAGCAAAGAAGAAAAAATGAGGGCTCTCTTGGAGGCTTTCTAGCTGTCTCCAAAAGTTGCAGCTGCTGCGGGGCAACCATCATCCGTGCTGCCACCAACGCATGGGCCAGAGGTTGGAGAAGGTTTGTCAGAACCATTGCCCCTAGGGACGGTGTGATCTTCTCTAGCAATTTTGTGCATCATCCTACATAGCAGAGGCTCCAAGACTAGAGAGGTGTTCAATTTTGCCTCTGAATACCACCATTTTTGTAACTTGTCCTCCTCTATAACTTGGGCACTTGGTCAAATTCATGTTGTGTCATGTGTGTGTCATGTATGTGTTTTAGTTATGTGTGTTGTAAATAAGAATTCATACCTTCCAAATTGTAAAGCAACTCGAGGATGAGTATTTGCTCAGTCGTGGGGGTATGATGAAGTGTCATTTAGTTGATGCGTCGACTTGGCCGCGTATATGGGGCTGCGTATACGCAGCCACGTCGATGCGGGCCCATTGACGTAGCCTTCCTACGTTGACGTGGCCTCTTTTACGTAGCCACCTATCCCAGCCTATAAATAAGAGGGCCTTCCACCTCATTTAGACATATTTTGAGTAGTTGTAGTGAAGCTCTTGAAGTTTGTTCCCGCTGGAGATAGAATATTTTCCAAGTGACCATAGCAGGTGTAAGAAAAGTGATCGGCTCTTTATTCGAGCGTTGATGTATTTGAGCCCCTTGACATGATGGCAATAAAGATGAACTATTCAAGCATTCCTTGCAGCATTTGGACTTAGCTATTTTATGCATTCAATAGTTTAATATTTTTATGCTTTATTAGTTACTTGTTAATTACTTAAGTTTTTGTGATTATGATTTCAATCGCTATTTTTCATTCGTAGTTCTTAAAGGCCATAAGTACGACCATCTCGAACGTAACTCAAACACTTGGTAAACCCAGTGATGCTTAACATCTGGTAACCTAGAAGTGTTAAGAGATGCTTAGAACGTTCTCAGAGGATGGGTCTAGATACTTATATTAGGAATAGTTAAGATTTAGATTAAGATAATCTTAGATTAATTAATATTCTAGCCTTACTTTCCAAGATAATTAGCCGCCCAAAAAGATAATTAAAAAGCTATAAAAAACATTAGCCTTAGTCTCACTTAACCATCGTAAACAGAACCTCACAAGTGAGATTAGGATGACAATGACTGTTCTAACCCAAGGTTTCACTGGTTAGAGTTTGGTGTATGTTAAGTGCTTACAGTCTACGGATTTCAACCGAGTCGCGTGTGAATGCTTGTGATTCGTATGGTTGGGTGTAGGGGTACCTAACTGCTCATCAAAAGGGTAGAGTGGCTTTTGTGGTGAAGTGTTTAGACACAAGCTCCATTGATGAGAACGGATGTACTGTGTGTCATTATGATCATCTCAAGGGATGTTGTCTACTCTTGGGACATTTATAGGAAATAGGAGCATATGCACTTAATCCTAGATTTGTTAAGAAACAAATGCCTAGAAGGTTATCTTATCCTCAAGGTAACTACAAGTAGAACTTCCAATCAACATACTATCCCAGTGGAGCTTTCCCACAACCAAAAGAGTAGTATTATTAATAGTGGCAACAATCCCAATCGTGGACCATGCCATAGCATCGTCAATATCCATATAGATAGCTAGATCCATATGGATATTTCATATAGCATCCAATCTCTCCTAGTGATGTTGTCCAAACTCCACAGTACTACCCCATTGAGTACCATAGATCGACACCATCGAGAATAGATCTAAACCCTTACATGCATCCATTAGTAGCTGGTTTAAACCAACATCTAAATCCTTTACCAATAGTGCTTCCTCCTATCATGTAGGGGGAACTACCATCACAACCATAGCACAAGAGCACAACAAGGATGGTTAGTACATAAGAGGAGATGATCACACATACGAATCACAACTCAAGAAATGACCATTCTTTTGAATGAGTCCTAAAAAGATTCGATAGATGGGGAACACGTCTACTTCCATCCCATCTACATCCAATCCTCCTCAACATAATAACCTTTCATCTTCATCAAATTTAGATGTCATAATTTTCATGCTTACTTAGAAAATCATGCATTAGATCAAGTCAAGATCCCTTCCACAAAAATGAATTGATCCAGGAAGCCCCTTAGTTTATCTCTAGATAGTAGGGAAAAAACCATGCAAAGCTCTACTTAATTCCAGGTTTGGAGTAAACTTGATCTCACAAGACATGTATCAAGCTTGGAATCTACTGTCATTAAAGAAGAGTAACATCTAGTTAGAGCTTGTAGACCAGTCAATCATAGTTCCACTAGGATAGGTGGATGATGTGATTACAACTATAAGTGGTTGGTCCTACCCTGTAGATTTTCTAGTCATTCATGTGGGAAAAAATAAAGGGAAATTTCCAATTATTATGGAAAGAGTTTTGCTTAGCACAGATGATGCTAAGCTTAGAATTCATGACTTGTCCTTGGAGATTTCTAAGGAAGACAAATTTGGTATCATACAAAGACAAAGAGTTTCATGTATCACATACAACAATAATGGGTGCAATTATTTGCAAAGAATATGAACTATCAAATGAGAGGATGTTAAGGCATGCAAAAAATGTGTAGAGGAAATATCTATGTAGAAGTGTCTATATTTAGTAGCCACACAACTAGAAGGCACCCAGTGGTTGATCAAGAATGAAGAAACTGAATCTAATAAATATATGGAACTAGTAGAACAAATTGTTAGTGCCTACGTTGAAGAAACTAATAAGTTAGAGAAGTTAAGGGAAAGTCACTTTCACCCATGAATAAATCAAGAAGAAGAGATAGACTGGGGACGTTTGAAGATTCTAGACATTATGGAACAAGAGCCATTGGAGCTGAAGGCCCTAACAACTACTTTGGAATATGCATTTTTAAACAATAAGAATTTGGTAATAATCAATGTCATTTTAAAAGAAAAATAGAAAAGAAATTTTTTGGAAGTGATTAACAGATGGCCTAATGCATTTGTATGGTCTTATGATGAGATCATAGGAATTTATTTGAGAATTTGCCAACATTGGATATATATTGACCCTACACTTAAACCACAACACAAATCCCAATGAAGGCTTAATTCAAAACTAAAAGAAGTAGTCAATCAAGAGTTGGAAAAATTGCTAAAGGTAGGATTCATCTATCCTATTGTAGATAGTGAATGGGTTAGTCCCTTAGTGATTATTCCAAAGAAGGTTGGGGGGGGGGGGGGGGGGGGGGGGGGGGGGGGGGGGGGGGGGGGGGGGGGGGGTGGTGGGACTGATGAGTTTGCACTAACTTCTAGATGTTGAATGCTGCTACATTCAAGGATCACTTCCCTCTACATTTGTTGATCAGGTCCTAGACACCATTGTAGAACATGAATATTATAGTTTTTTGGATGGATATAATACATATAATCAGATCCAAATTGCACTCAAAGACCAAGAAAAAACAATGTTCATTAGTCCATAGGAAATGTTTTCCTACAAGTAGATGTCCTTCAGTCTTTGCAATGCACTAGCCACCTTCCATAGACTGGTATTAAGCATATTACAAAAGTAGATAGGAAATAGTGTTGAAGTGTTTATAGATGATTTCTCAACATACGGGCTAGACTTATAGTAAGCACTAGACTGGTTAGAGCATGTATTGAAAAGATGTGTTGAAATCAATCTCAAGCTTAACTAGCAGAAGAGTCATGTCATGGTCCTAGAAGGCATAGTATTAGAACATAAAATCTCCTAGAAAGGTATAGAGATAGATCTTGAAAGATTAGAGTCATACAAAATGTCACTCAAAGGCCATAGACAGTAAAAGATGTGAGATCATTCTTAGCCCACACGAGATATTATAGAAGATGCATAAAAAACTTTGCAAAGATAGAAAACCTACTTGTAGAACTCATGAAAAAGAATGCATCCTTTGAGTGGATAGAGTCATGTGAAAAGGTATTTGAAGCTCTAAAGAAAAAATTAGTGGGAACACTAATCCTTCAAGCTCTGAACAAGTCAAGACCTTTTCACATCATGACCAATGCTTCTAACTATGCACTTGGTGTAATACTCACATAATTGGATGATTAGAAGAGACCTTACTACATACATTATGCTAGTAAGAGTATTACCAGAGCATAATTAAATTATACCATAACAGAAAAGGAGTTGATGACTATGGTGTATGCACTTGAAAAATTCAAATATTATGTGCTTAGGTACCAAATCTATGTCCACATTGATCATAGTGCCATTTGATTTCTTATGAACAAACTAGTAGTCAGTCCTAGATTGATAAGATGGCTCATAATTTTGGAAGAATTTGACATCATGATGATTAACAAAAAGGGAATAGAAAATGTGGTAGCTAATCATCTATCAAGGCTAAGATGAGATTCTGAAGATTGAATAGAACCTTTATTAGACCAATTTCCCAATGAAGATCTATTTACTAAAATAGTAAATTCAATAAGGAATCCATGGATTACAGAATATCTAACTTATCTATCAACATAAGAACTCCTTACTGTGTGGAGTAGGAAACAACATGGGAAATTCCTTCATAGAGCAAAAAAGATATATGGAAATGAATGACAATTTGTATAAAACTTGTGTAAATGGGCTCGTCAGATGGTGTGTGCCAAAGTGTGATCAACAAAGAGTCTTACGGGACGTCCATGAAGGCCCATGTGGTGGCCACTACACAGGGCGTAGAACAACACTCAAGTTGATGATGGCAGGTGATGAGATCGTGTACACGATATCGAGTCCGCTGTGATATCGCATCCCTCGTGATATCGCGTACACGATATTGCGTCTTCCCTACAATATCGCGTACGTGATATCGCAGTCCGCTATCATATCTATAAATAAGATGCGGCTCTCGCTTGTTTAGGGATCCCAGTTTTAGAGTAGCGAAGCTCTGGCAGTTTGATCCCTCCAGAGTTAGATTTTTCCCGTGTCTGCCCGTAGTGTGGTGAATGTAATTGTACGGTGTCTTTATTCGAGTGTGCCATACTTGGACACGCACATGACTAGCAATAAAGATCGAGATTACTTCATAATTGCAACATTCACTTTGTTATTTATTTATTTAATGTTATTTACTGTTTTCTCTCTCTCATCCTTAAACTCCTAGAACGCGGAATGAGTATGACTTGATTACAAGCATTTAAGTGTGACTGCTTGGTAGCCCAGTGGTGTAGCTAGGATCTACACTTGGTAACCCAGTGGTGTATTTGGGATCTACGCTTGGTAATCCTAGTGGCGTACCTAGGACCTGCACTTAGTAGTCCCAGTGGTAGTCATGCACGAAGTCCAAGATGTGTACGGTTGATCAAGGAATTGATTGCTCGTCGCACTTAGGCTAGATTAGATTTTCTTAACCTTTTCCTCCTTGCTTAGATTAGTTAAGATTACTTTCCACTGCCTTCAAGAGTAGCATAGATTAGGAAACACATCATACACCTCATCTGGACTAAACCATACGTGAAAAATGCAATACTAGTCCAGGTGGGAAGACAATGAACTGTGACCTAAGGCTAACTATCTAGGTGCCACAACTAGTCCATCTGCAGAGTTCGACCAGATTGCGCATGCGACACTCGTTTTGTATGGTTGAGTGTAGGGGTACCTCGCCACTCATCATTGGCACTATTGCCGGGGATGGTGCTAGTTATCTAGATTAGTTATATCATACAAGGCCGCTGTAAAGGACTTAATGATATATCTCTTAAAAAGAAGTAATTATAAAAAGTCATATAAATTCACACACAACAATGCCTCTCCTACAAGATGATAATAATGCCACACTTAGTGAGGAAGTTCATTGGAGAACCAACGAACTATATGACGATGAAGGTTGGAGTATACAACCTGAAGTGGGAGTTTCCTATAAGCATGAACAAAAACAACATCATCACAACGCACGAAAGCCTAACTTACTCGATGACGATGAACCCCCATTGGCCACTACAAGCTTAACACAAATACAAGAGGCTATTTGAATCTCACGTAGGCATCGTAAAGAGAGCTGTCTACCCAGGCTTGATTTAAATAACTTTCCCAAATTTTTAGGAGGCTATGACTTAGATCCACATCAACATATACTAGCCTTCTACGATGCCTGCACATGGAATAACGTTGATAACAGTTGGCAAAAACTGAAGCTCTTTCCTATGACATTCGTTGACCAAGCTAAAGTATGGTATAGATCGTTAAAACCAAATTCGATACGACGCTGGTCAAAAAAGGTAGAAGTATTTAACGAAAAATATCAAACGTACGCAAGAGTGTCAGCCTTGAGGAAACAAATCCAAGGATGGAAACAAGCAAAACATGAACCCTTGGACATGGCCTTAGAAAGATATTACGCATTGTTAAACAATTGTCCAGGTCATGGGTTTTCTGAGGAAAGGCTAATGTACCATATCATTGATGGGCTACGTAATGAAACAAGAGAGACCTTAGGAATGTATGCTCGAGGTCAACTATACAACCTACGAACCCATCAAATCCAAGAGCTTATTAAAAGGGTAGCAAAAGAAGAAGGAGAATTGGCTAGATGGGAGAGTGTTGAAAAACATCAACGGGACCAAAATCTTAACTCAATAAAGGTCCATGACCATAAAAAGGAGAAATCAACAACTCTCATGGTGGAAACATCATCTTTGCCAATACAACAATCGTTAGAAGAAGCCAAGGCAAAGATCAATAAGATGTTGGAATGGATGAATAAAAAATGTGGAGAATACATCAACATCATTGGAGATAGAGTTTTGACAACCCAAGAAGTAGGACAAAACAGTAGGAATTCGGAGAAAAAGAATAAAAGGAGTAAGTGCCCAACTGCTAATCATATGTATGAATGTAACATATGCCCAATCTTGTTACATCTACATGAGCATTGGGGAAACACGTTACATCCAGAGTTTGTACAGAGATACTGTGTTTGATCACAGTGGCAACAATCCCAGTCGTGGGGGAGACCACCCTTAGACTAGAGGCACCCTTCATATTTTCCGAATCCAAACGCTTATCACGTTCCACACCCTATTTCTTCAACTGGGCCAACATACTCTATCTCACCACAATACCATTCTCCACAATACTATCAGCCCATACCTCCAACACAACCACCACCTTGCGCACCTTACATTCCTCCTAACTTTCAACATTCTTATCCTTTCCCTCCTTCCACAATGCCACCAACTATTCCTAAGGTGTTTGTGCCACAGCAACAACCCACAAACAACACTTGTGCTACTACTACTAATAGCAGTGAAGAGCCTCCTCAACATCAAAAGCGTCCTTTCTTTAAACACGGCCGTAGGAAGGGACAACACAATTTAGAGGCACTGCATCTTCCAACTCAGCACAAGCCCAACAATATGGTGCACCCTTACCTTCGAACCCAACGCCTCATGTAACTTCATGAAGGCCACCAACTTACACTCCAACAACCATACGACCCAATGAACACAACCATGGGAGGCATCAGCCCAATCCTTGCATACCATCTAACGGTCCTAAACATCATAGTGGGTCAACTCGTTATCCGGGAACTACATCGTATGAAGTGCCCCACTGTGTTTATTATAAAGTGTGTGAAATCCAAGGTGATAAGTATGGACCAGTTTCAATATTTCCAATATGCAAGGATCCTCATTTCCCATTTATTAATCCTTGCCATACTCAACCGTTTAGTTATGGGGGATATCCCCCATTCTAATAACATGCAGGATTAATAAATATTTTTCATTTTCTTTAATTTTTCAACTTTTTTTTTCAGTTTTTCATTTTTCAACTTTTTGTTTTATCTTTTTGTGTGTTTGTATTTTCATGTTTTTGTAAGTAATTTCATCTATGAATAAAACACTCATGTGGATCGTTGGTTGAGGTGTGTTCTATGTTATTAAGTCATGAGTGGTCAATTATTTAGAACAGTGAGCCCATTACACCCACTCATCCACTCTATAAATAAAGAGATTTGATTCAAGGGTACAGTGATATTCTTGAAATTTCTACAACTTAAAATTAATTTTGTGTTCATTGTACCCAGAATGAAGAAGGATGGACCAAGAGGGAATGATTAGGGTGTGACATTAAGGGGACTTGTGGATTCTCTTTGGTGACGTCTGTGGCTGTTATCATGCAATGTGGATGTACTAAGATCCTTGAAGATCTAATGAAAAATGGGAGTAAGAGTAATCAAAAGGGCACTCAAAAATTCAAAAAGCTATTCTAGGGGGTCCCACTAGAAAGATATGTACCCATGCGTGATGGTTGGCGGCTTCTCTGGATTTAGTAAAGTGAAAAAAGAAAAAAAAAGAAAGAGAAAAAGAAAAATGAAATGCCATAAAACAAAAACCACTCCTCCCTTGTATTAAATGCCAAGTGATCATACACCTTGTTGTTATGGTACTCTCATAGTTGTTCACCATGGGATGAAGCAATGCGATGTCACTGATTAGAAGGATGGACTTGGTTCTGATCTTGGAACAATGGGTTAATGACACCTTAATCATGCTTTTCACATAGGATTCATTGTACCCTGGGTCAATTACCTCATGTCTCAATCTCTATGATCCTTTTATACACTTCATCTTATCTCACTATTCGTGTAATTGTAGCTCATGTCCCATGTAGCATAGAATTTTCATCTCATTCCGGTGATATTTACATGTGTGTGTTTTGTGGAGTTAGTATGGATTACATTTAACCCTTCTAGTGCCCACGGACACTTTAAGTGTGATTACACAAGGGCATAATAGGTTGAAACCTGCTTTGGGGAGGACCCACTTGTCTAATTTCGTTGTAATCTTCATTAATTCTCTAGCTAGAATACACAACTCCTTACCCTCAGCTTAATTTTCATAATTTTCTTTCCCTATTATTATCCCTCCAAGTTTTAACGTTCCAATGTACCATTACATTCCCTTTTCTTCATAATTGCCAAATTTTTAATTGCAAAAATTCACATCATTATCATTCAGAGTGCCTCTCGAATCAATGTAATTACCCCTGAATATATTAATCCTTGTCCATGTCCTTGTTTTACACCATTAATTTCAAGAAAATCATAAAAAATTTGGTATTTTTTAGGTGTCCCACATCACTAGGGATGAGATATCGCGTATGTGATATCGCGTCCCACGTAATATCGCGTACGCGATGTATCGTATGCGATATCGTGTCCTATTTACCTATAAATAGGAACCCCCGCCACAACACTTAGCATCATTTTGTCTTTTACGTGGGGGGAATTTTTGAAATTTTTTCTCTATGACTTGTGCTTGTGTGACCCTCGCTTTTTCACTTAGATTTCATGCGTTGGTGCTTCGATTTTAATTCCATTTGAACCTGTTTGAACCTGGAGCATTTAGTTTAGTCGTGGGGGAGGGACACTTGCCAAAAAGTGCCTAAATTTTTTGAAATTTGTCATAACCCAAAGGACATCAATTAGGGTAATTAATATTAACACTTAGAAAAATTGTGCCAAAAATCATATGACCTTAAGTATACTGGGAAATTAGAATGAAATACACCTAAGTCGTAGGATCCATTATCATAATTTTTGGACACATTCACACGATAACATAAGATCTTTAATTAAAGGCATGTAGTAAGGTATAACTTAACTTTGAAAACAACCTTACTAACATTTGGCCCATGTGATTGTAGATGGCCCCGAAACATGCTCAGCGAGAGGGTCCTGCTCAAGGTGAAGCAAAACAACCTCGGAGAGGTGGAAGATGAGTCCCTGCTGGACAACATGCAGAATAGGAGGTGCAATCATTTAGCATCCATCAAGAAGAACCTCTTATAGGATGGTTTGGGCAGGCAGAAAGAGGAGCTGCTGCTGCACCTAAACCGAGATAACAACTCACGTTGCCTTCAGAATGTGTTCAGGCTATCCATACGAAGTCCACAATTGCTGTGGTGATTGTGGAGCTTAAATTCGAGCGTTTTGTAGAGTTTTCTCCTGAGGTTGTTAGGGATCACCTTAAAGGGTCTCCCTTATGGCCTGTCCTCTCTGAGTGCGGTGCCTGGTACTTAGGTGAAACATACTTGTTTTGGCACAATAAGGAGCAAGGCACCACGGTTAACATTTGTGATGTGACGGTCAACTTTTCTACACACGCGATTTCAGAAGTGTTAAACCTTCTGAATTCAAGCCCCCATGTTGCTCGATTATCCACCCGATCCCCTTGATGTGCGAAAAGATTGGTTAGAGAAGGCTTATGGCAGAGATAAAGCTTTTATTGAGCTGACGATGGAAGAGCGGGTTTATTTCAAAATTGGAACCTATCACCTCTTCCCCACAAAAGGTTTAAAAAGAATATCTATGTACGCGGCAAGGGGATGTGTAGTGTTGATGGGAAAGGTTAATGCCAACCTTCCCCATCTATATTTGATGGAGATCGTAAGGCGATTCGAAGAACGGAAGTCAGGGAAGATGGCGTTGCCTTTTCCTTGCCTTATCAGAAAACTGTGCTGACAGGGTAGTATTCAGGGATACACAAATGACGTCCTTCAAAAGGCCCAAAATGCTTCTTACACTGAATTATTAAAGGCGTCAGCTCCAAGAAAGAGCACTGGTGAAGAGCTGGGACTAGATGAAGAAGAAGAACAGATGACTAGATCACCTGCAACTCAACTTGCATGACCCAGTCAACCTCCAGCGACAGGTCCCAACCAACAACAAGAAGTAGGACCCAGCACAAGCTAGGATCAGCCACCACCGCCGCAAGACTACAGACCGTCGATGAGCCATCTTAGGACCATCGTTGAGACAGTTAGTTGGGGAAGTCATGATGACGCAAATTTCTTCCATGTCATCGATGATGCTGACCAGCCTACTATTTTGTTAGATCGCACAAGGGGAGAATTATCCATCCAAATAGGAGGAGGGGAGAGCAGATGGTCACAATAGATCTCTGGAAATGTGGCATCTTTTCAAGTGTAGTTAGAGACTGGTGAAGGGGCCACTGTGGTGGTCATGCAACACCAAGATGTTGCAGAAGCTGCTGAAGTGGATGCTGACCACATTAGAGAATCTTTCAATGTACCTATTGTGGCACTGGCAGATTTTTCAGGAGCACGGGATGCTCAAACTCTTGTCAGAACCTCAATGACTCCTGTAGAACATGAGGATGCACTAGACAGATTGCTTCAAATAGGACAAGTTTTGACGTCTCTGTTTGACATCCCCCAAGATGTAACAACAATTTAATCAAACCTCATTTCCATGAAGGGGAAGCTAGTCATATTTGAAGTAAGGGTAGAGCATGCTGAAGTTGAAGTGCAGAAACTACAAGAGCAGCTCATAGCCTTACAAGCAGCACAATGGGATCCTTTGCAATTTTTTCCCATAGACTAGTTAGACAATTTCAGAATTGAGTAATTAACAAAGTTAATTACAGAAAATAAGAAGGTGGTAGGAGAAAAGAAGACGACCACTTGGGATGCCTTTGCAGCTCAAGCGTAAACTCATGCGCATCTTAAGGCACTCAGGACCTTAGAAGAAGAGAATAAGCAATTGGTTACTGATAACCTTCAGTTGACTTCTTTGGAGAAACAAAAGAATGTTCTCGATGAACACTTTCATCAGTTACGAGAATAGTTCATTCGGGTCAACCGAGATGTAAGTCGTTTAGCCAGAGAAAATTGAACCCTCTCAATGGAGGAGGTATGCGCTGTTCGTCAAAAATCAGCCATTGAGATCAGCGTGTGGAAGAATGAGGCTAAACAACATGAGAAGCTGAAGGAGTATTTTCGTGATTAGGTAGGGATGTACAAACAAATCTTGGAGAAGGAGATCCATATGGCCAAGGCTCAAATCAACAACATCAGTGCTCAGCACACTGATTGGAGGGCCATATTGGACACTTACGCCTTTGCCCACCAAGCGAAAATTAAGAACCAAGACTTGCAGATCCAAGACTTGACAGAGTACATGGAGTTGGCAAACCTTAGAGATGCCAACCTAGCCATGTTAATAGCAGGATGCCCGAGGTCAGAGCTTGAGCAGTAGGTAGCTTCCATCCATATCAAATATGAAGTAGAATTTGCAGAGCACAAGAAGCTGGCTGAGAAACTAGATGTTGCAAATTCTGAACTTGTGGTGGTAAAAGAAAGCTACTAGGGATAAAAAGATGTTGCAACCGACTTGGCTTGATGGCTAACAGAGCTCCATGAATACAAAGACAAAGCCAGAGCCTATGAAGAGGAATGACAGGTGTTCGCAGTGTGGTACGTCAAAGCTAATCAGATGTTCCTGCAACTACCCTGTCCGTGGGAGGTGCCGACTCCATTAAACATCGGAACATTAGCATGGACGACAGAAGATCCTTAGACTGAAGAGGAGAAGCTCCAGGCCATTCTTCAGTATCGTCAACCTTCCAAGCTTGGAGCATGTGACAAGGGGAAAGCACCCATGGAGGAGCCACCGCCACCAGGAACTACATGAGTTCCACATTTTTGTAGTTGTAGTATTTTTTCTCTGTGTTGTGTCTTTCCACACTGCAACATTAGTCCACTTCTTTTTCCAGTTAATAATCCCATACCTATCCACTATGTAATTAATGAAGCTTTTTCTCCTTGTAACTAGAGCATGAGTTTTTATTCAGTTGTGGGGGTATGATGAGACGTAATTCGCATAGGCTGCGATATCACGTATGCAATATTGCATCCATTGCGATATCGTGTCTTCCCTACGATATCACGTATGCGATATCGTAGTCCACCGCCGTATCTATAAATAAGATGCGGCTCTCCGTTGTTTAGGGTTCCCAGTTTTAGAGTAGCGAAGCTCTAGCAGTTTGATCCCTCTAGAGTTAGATTTTTTCCCATGTCTGCTCGCAGTGTGGTGAATGTAATTGTACGGTGTCTTTATTTGAGTGTGCCGTACTTGGACACATACATGACCAGCAATAAAGATCGAGATTAATTCATCATTGCAGCATTCACTTTGTTATTTATTTATTTGTTATTTATTTAATGTTATTTACTGTTTTCTCTCTCTCACCCTTAAACTCCTAGAACGTGGAAGGAGTACGACTTTATTACGAGCATTTAAGTGTGATTGCTTGGTAGCCCAGTGGTGTAGCTAGGATCTACGCTTGGTAACCCAGTGGCATATTTGGGATCTGCACTTGGTAATCCCAGTGGCGTACCTAGGACCTACGCTTGGTAGTCCCAATGGTAGTCGTGCACGAAGTCCAATATGTATACGGTTGATGAAGGAATCGATTGCTCGTCGTACTTAGGCTAGATTAGATTTTCTTAACCTTTTCCTCCTAGCTTAGATTAGTTAATATTACTTTCCACTATCTTCAGAAGTAGCATAGATTAGGAAACACATCATACACCTCATCTGGACTAAACCATACGTGACAAATGCAATACTAGTCCAGGTGGGAAGACAACGAACTGTGACCTAAGGCTAACTATCTAGGTGCCACAACTAGTCCATCTGTGGAGTTCGACTAGATCGCATGTGCGACACTCATTTCGTATGGTTGAGTGTAGGGGTACCTCGCGACTCATCAGCAGGCTACTTTTGGCCTATCTTGTTCAGAGATTCCCACACTTTTGCATAATCTTGTAAGTGATGCCAAAGAGATGGAGGAATTACGACCAGAAATGAAGGGTCACAACACTAGATACAACCACTTAAACCTTTTTACATATGGAAAACTGATTTTATGGGTCTCGTAACACTAATGTCAAATGGAAAAGGATACATCATTGTGATTGTGGAATACTGTATGAAATGGATAGAGGTAGCAATAGTAAATGACTATACAAAAAAGATAGCTACCAAATAATAGATTTGGAGTACTAAGGATGTTTAGATCAAAAAAAAAAACTCACTTCACTAGTGCTATATTCAAAAAGCTCATGCAACAACTTGGGATGAACCATAAGCTAACAACACCATATCATCCCTAAGCCAATGATCAACCCAAAGTTACTAACTAGGAAATTACTAGGATACTCACTAGGGCAGTTAGTAGGTTTAGAAAGGATTGGAGCACTAAACTGAATGATGCTCTATGAGCCTATACGACATCCTAGAAACTACCTATAAGGTATTCACCATATGAGTTAGTTTATGGCAAGTTGCCAATGCTCCCAATCTAGGTAGAGCTCCACATTCTAGCTACTGCTAGTGAACTTGACCTTAACTTGAGCTTAGCCCAATGAGAATGCCTCATGAATCTAAACCTTCTAGATGAGAATAGGCTAGTAACACTTATGAGTAGTGAAGTCCATAAGCATTACTCCAAACTTAGGCATGATACATGGATAAGGCACATAACTATACAATCGGGTGATGAGGTCCTTTACTATAATCCTAACCATTTACTCCAAAAGCTAAATTTTAGACACTTTGGGAGGGACCATACATTGTTCAAGCCATTTGTCCATCTGGTGCCTTAAATATCTACCACCCATCCTATCCACATAAGCTTATTCTTGTTAATATCCAACAAGTTAAACTCTATTATGAATATTCTAAGGAGTCTACCTAATCTACCCGACAGTCTTCTACCTATTCTATCTTTTGTTTAATTGGTCCTAATGATAGTCGTAGGGGTGTCAATTTGGAACCGTAGGTACTTCTCTAAATTTTTCTTTTCATTTTTTCATGTTCTTCAATATTTTTTCATTCTTTTATACTTTTCCATTTCTTAAATTTTCAATATTCTTTTACGTTTTTCAATTCTTTACTGATTTTTCATTCTTTGACATTTTTCATTCTTTCATCCTTTTCAAATTTTTATTATCTTTTTCATACTTTTCTTTCATGACCATTGTAAATAATTTTGAGTACTAATAAAACACATTAAGAATAAGGCAAGATGTAGTCCAATAAGGTGAAGATTTCTCTATGTTATCAAGTCATAAGGGATTGATTACTTGAATAGTGAGACCACAACATTCATCCATTCATTCCAATAATAAGAGGTTATTACCATGGTTATAATGATATTCTTCCAATCATACAACTAAGAACAAACTTGTGATCATTATGCTTGGATTGAAAAGTAAAAAACCAAGAGGGAATGTAAAGGGTGAGACATTATGGGGATTTGTGCACTCTCTTGGATTACTTTTGTTAGTGCTATCCTATTACTTAGGTTGTATTATATCCTTGTAGATCTAATGAAAAATGGGAGTAAAAGTAAAATAAGTGCTACCTTACCATATCACTAGAAAGACATGTTACCCATGCTTGAAGGCAATCCTTTGGTAAGGTTGACACAAATCAAAATAATTCCATGCACAGAATAAATTTCTAGGGGTCCCACTAGAAAGACATGTTACCCATGCTTGAAGGTAGGTAGATTCTCAAGAATTTTGAAAAAAAATAATAAAAGTGCAATGAAAAAATTCTTCCCTTGGACAATACGCCAAGTGATAATACTCTTTGCAATAGTGGTAGTCTTATAGTTGTGACTCCAAGAGATAAAATAATGCAATGTCATTGAAATGCAGTTTGGAATTGGTTTGAATGTTGGATAGAAACACTAATGATTTTTTTAACCACTAATAAAAATAAAGAATTCATTATGCCTATGGTAAGATACCTTGCATCCCAATTTTTGCAATCCCTTCTAAGTCCATTTCATCTCACTATATGAATAGTCATAACTTGTGATTTTGTATGACATGGCATAATTTTTGTAACTTGGTGATACTAACATGTGTGTTTTGCTAAATAGGTATGCACTACATTCAACTCCTAAAGTGCCTAAGGACACTTCTAGGTGTGGTTATACAAGGAAATTAAGGGCTAAAACTTGCTATGGGAAGGATCCACTTGTATAACTATTGTATCTTATACCTTCCAACTGATTCCACATCATCTTGAGCCTTCCAACAATACTAAATGTTAACAAAAAATTCCCTTATTATTCACACTATTTTTTCCAACAACATGAACTCATTACCCATCTCATCCATATTATCAACCCTTCATGAACTTTGTAGCCTGAGATTCCTTCTTTAGGAAGTTTCTATGGCAAATTCTCGAAAAATATGCATCATCCATAGCCCAAGACCTCTGAACATGCTTTATACCTTCCAAACATCCCAAATGATCCATTTTTATTGTCAAAAATTATCAAAAAATGTGAATTTTTTGCCTCGAAAATCAAAGCCCATAAAATCTATATATACATAGACACTTAGCCGAATTCACATCATTTTTCACATTTGTGCCAAGGGAGATTTTACAATTTTTCTTCTGCAATCTGAGCTCTAACCTTCCAAATTCCAACCTTCATAACTCCATAATAGTAGCTTCAATTTTTGTGATTCTTAAACTTGTTTGATCATGAAGCTCTGAACTTAGTTGTGGGGGTGTGCCTAGGGGGATATAATAAAAATTGGAGTCAGAATTTGCTAACTCCTAGAAGGTATTTTAAGGGTAGGAATGAAGGGAAAATTAAAAATTTTTCACAAAAATCAATCACATTAACACCAAAAACACTTAAATAATCCTCTTAATAAATCATACCAATCATTACAAGTCATAAAGAAGAACAAAATGGACAATTGTGAATGGTTAGAAAGAAAGTAACACTTATGGGGTTTCTTTTTAAAATTTTTTCTAACTTTGCAATCCTAATAAGCTAGGAATTTGATCCAACTAAAGCTATGAGAAAGGAAGGAAGTTATAAAAATTAGAGAACACATTCTAATAATTTCTAATTCCTTGATGATTGCAAATGGCCCCAAAGAGAGGAGAAATAGGAGGACCTTCGTAGCTAGTAAGTAATCACTTGCTAGAGAAAAACAAGCAAATGGAAAATGAGAAGGAAAAGTGGTGTGGAATGCCTTGGTAGCAGAAGCACAAGCATACGTACATTCGAAGGCAGTCATAGCAGCATAAGAAGAAAACACATAGCTTGTTGTAGACAACATTAGGTTGACCAACATTGAGAAGCAGAAGAACATCTTGGAGGAAAGCATTCATTAGTTGAGAGAACAACTGATGAGGGTCAACTAAGACATGAGTTACTTAGTAAGAGAAAACATGATCCTCTTAATGGAGGAGGTATGCACAATTAGATAGAAATCAGCTATTGAGATAAACACGTGGCAGAATAAAGTTAAGAAGCACGAAAGGCTCAAGGAATACTTTTGTGACTAGGTGGGGATGTATAAGCAAATCAATGAGAAGGAGATCCAAATGGCTAAGGCCCGAATCAACTCCATATCAGCACAAAATCCAAACTAGCATTTCATCTTAGATAGTTATGCTCACATCCACCAAGAAGAAGTACAAAATAACAACCTACAGATAGAAGATCTGAAAGAATACACTGGGTTAGCTAACCTTTGCTATGCTAACTTGGCCATGTTAATAGTAGGCAAGCCCCAAAATGAGCATGAATAACAAGTAGCAACCGCATACTTATTGTATGAAAAAGAGTTTGTAGATAAAAAAGATGCTTTGCAGGTGGAAAAATCTAAACTAGAAGCAATAAAGGATAGCTACCAAGGGCAAAAACATGTTGCTGCAAACCTAGCTAGAAAACTATCTAGTTATCATGAATTACATGTAATGGCTAAAGCATTTGAAGAAGAGAGGAGATAGTTTGTAGCATGGTATGTTTTCATAGTTTCCATGTCGATGGGATGTACCTTCTCCATCACACATTGTATAATAAGCATGGATGGTACATGATCCGAGAATGGAGGAGGAGAAACTTTAGGTGCTACTAAATAGATACAAATTTTAGAAGCCTGACGACAAGAGGAAGTAACTAATGGAGGAGCCACCACCACTAGAAACTACATAGGCTGCATTGAGCTTTATCAAGTTTTATTTTTTCTCAAAGTTTGTCCTATCATGTCTTGCGTTATTTTTGGCATAAAGTGTCATGTAAATAGTGCCATGTAAATCTACCTCCTAATTTTGTAAGGAACTCTATCCTTATTTTGTTTTAACTCAAGGATGAGTTTTCAGTTAGTTGTGGGGATATGATAAAGTAAATTTTGAAGGACTATGATATTGGATATATGATATCATAGCACTAGCTACATCATCATATATGCGATATCACAGGATGCATGCCAACCTATAAATACATCACTTAGGCACATGTATCTGCATAAGTTTTCATTCCATAGTAGCATAGCTCTTGTAGTTTGTTTTTGTGAGTTAGTCTTTAGCACTTAGAAGTGTGAATGTCTGCAAATGTAGTATGACATAGTGTACAAAGTCTTTCTTTAAGCATCTTGTACTTGGGCACAAGTGTGATTGACAATAAATATTGAGCTATTTCATACTATTACAACATTATCCTAGTTTACTATTTTACTTAGAATAATGTTTACTATTTTCTTAGTTAATGTTTACTTTTCCATGCACTTTACCATTACTGTTGTTAAGTGGGATGAGTATGACTAATCTCGAGCACTTAAGTGTAATTACTTGGTAACCTAGTAGTGTTATCGCTTGGTTTCCCTAGTAGCAACGTACTTGGTAATCCTAGTAGTAGTTACATGAAGCCCAAGGTGTGTACAAAAGGTCAGGACTAGATTCTTATCACCTTAGGATAGAATATATTTGTTTACTATTTTAGTTAGACTTAGAAACTCTTTTCACTTCACCATGTTCACTAGGAGCCAAATGGTAGAACAACATCAACAGATCATATACCTCACTATGAACTAAATCATACACATAGACTACACTAGCTCCATGTGGCAAGACAATGGTTATAGACGTAAACCAATTGCAAGCATATTTACATTGCCTCATCCACAAATTACAATTTGGTCATGTGTGAACACCTGTGACTTGTATGGTTGTGTGTTGGATTGCTCCACTACTCATCAAGTTCCAAGCAAGAAGGCTTCTAGTGAAAGTTGAAAATTTAATTCATTTGTTGTGGTACTACTTTTTTGTTCTGGATGCTCAAGTTGGTAAAGCTATTAGCATCTATTGTAATTTATTTCTTATTTATGATTATTGCATTTCTTTTTCTTTAGAGAGAGTATTCTTTTCTCTTTACAAGAAATGAATATGAAGTGAAAACCTGCGAGGATGCTTCTCAACAAGAGCAAGGCCTAATACTTTTCCTACTTTAGAGGGAAGGTTTTTTAAAATTAGCAAAATTGGTTGTAAGGATGAAAACTTGAAAAGCCATCTCAAAATTTTGTTGGACTTTTTTTAGACTCTCTTTTCAATGTTAATGTTGATCTACACTCTAAATTTTTTTAATTATTATTATTTTTGGGATCTACATAAGAAAAAGGAGTGCTAAAAAATCCTCTCTTTCATCCATATATTTTAAGTTTTAGATTTTGCATAATATGAAAATTTTTTAAGGAGAAAAATAATATTTTGATCAATTATTTTATGAGCTACAAAGTCTACCATATTAATTAATGCTATAGAGAAAATGCGTTGGATAATACTATTATTTTTTATTACAAAAATCATTTGTAAAGTGTATATTTTGTAAATGTAAAGTTTCATGGTCAATGAAAATTCCTTGTATTAAATTACTTGCATAGTTTTTGTAGATGACAAAAAAAAAAGAAATTAAAATTAACAGAATAGAAAAGGTAAGAATAGAGCACATGCCATTTGTTAGTTGGTTAGTTCACATTGCCTTGCACCCAAAGGCATTAAGTTTAAATCCTAGTATCAATACTATAAAGACACTAGCATAGGGGCACTCTTTGAGGCATATCACATTACTATCTCCCTCTCTAAAAAAATGCTAAGGGACAAGAGGACAATTTTGCTTGAGAGGAATTAACTTGTGCATTAGCATCAATAAATCCTATTTTAACCATTTCAATAAAATTTTTACAAAAAACATATTCCTATAAACAAGCTATAAAAGTGTTCATTTAGTTGTATCATAATCAAACTTCAAAAATATAGTATTTTGATTGGAATATCTAGCCCATTGCATAAATTCCTATGTTTTGTTTTTTTTTTGTGATAATTTAACTATAACTACACCCCCAAGACATATAGCCAACAAAATATATTAAAATAATTATAAAGGAATATGATGATGCATTAAGCATAACTCAAACTAACAAGCCTCTTGCTTAACAAGACAATAATCTAGCCACTTAAACATGGATGCCTTTATTATCATCATTATCATCTTGGTATCTTAACTATAATTAATTTCTATGTCTTTGAACAATGAGGTGTTAGCCTAGTGGTAAGACTTTTGATTTGAAAGCTCCAAGTCATGGGCTCGATTCTAGTGGGCAATGTTGATTTATAAAGTTCTAATTAGACTATATATCTTAGCATGTGTATATATTATAGTTATTTTATGTTTCAACATCCACTAATTTCTATGTCTTTTCTCATCAAATTTTGTTAAAGAAGTGGCGGAATTAATGATCATTTTCTATGTTTGGTTGTCTATCTAACACCAGAATCCTTGATTATATATTATATTTTTACCATGCCCTTAGCTACCATACATTTCAACATAGTCCTTTGGATTTAAACCTATGACTTGTCCTACTGATGAGACGCGGTCTGCGTCGGCTGCGATATCGCGTACGCGATATCGCAGTTAGCCGTTATTTCTATAAATAAGAGGTGGCTCTCCCTCATTTGACATCGCAGTTTTAGTGTAGCGAAGCTCTGGCAGTTTGATCCCTCCAGAGTTAGAATTTTTCCCGTGTCTGCCCGCAGTGTGGTGAATGTAATTGTACGGTGTCTTTATTCGAGTGTGCCGTACTTGGACACGCACATGACCGGCAATAAAGATTGAGATTACTTCATCATTGCAGCATTCACTTAGTTTATTTATTTTTATTTATTTCATGTTATTTATTGCTTTCATAGCGCGGTGTAAGTACGACTT